>JAESUZ010005579.1:600000-1071187 GCA_017311185.1 Proteles cristata cristata | reverse complement strand
GTCGTTGGGGTAGCAGACTGCACTGATGCCGGAATAATCTGCACAGCTGCAGGGAAACACAGGGGGAAATTATTTCCCCTTTAAAACAGCACTGAAAAAAATTACTGAAAGACACAGAATGCAATTAGTTTTACTAATACCCTTCTAATTAGCTCTACAAAAGGCCTCCTTTCAAAAAAGCCTAATCCACAACAGTTTTGAACAAAACTACCAAAAAAGTTCAGGGGATAAGGTATGAGGTTTGCTCTATGGTTTACGAATCTTAACTTGAGGAAGAAGAGTTGGTCTTATTTTGAATTAACTTGGTGGTGTGTATACATTAGACAAAGAATTATGAAAACACTTGTTTTAAAAATATTTCTTCATTAACGACAGTTTATCAAATGCTGGAGAAAACAGGGACAAGTGAGGACTCCAGTGCAGCGCCGGTGAGAGCAAAGCCCTGCCGCCACTGCGAAAAGCTCCGGAAACCCCTAATCAAGCTGGCAGTGGAGAACCCCTGGGATCAACTAGAGGCTCTCACACTCAAGCTTGCAAACACTCCTTCAGTGACAGTCACCAAGTTTTAACAATGTTTAACAGCAGTGAAAAGGAATGAAATTCCACTGCCAAGTGGTCTCCTGTCAAACAAAAAAGTAAATTACAAAGGGATATGTACAGTTTATGGTCATTTTACCAAAAAAGTTTAAATATGTGTAAAGTAATACTATAAAGTATGGTTACCTAGTTGATAAAGATATAAAACATGCACAGTAATAAACACCAGATTCAGGACAGTCATCTAAAATGCGACCTATAACAGGTACACTTGATATACACGAAGTTTTAATTCTTATAGAGGTATACATAGATGGCTATACTTCATTTCTTGGTATGTCTAAAACATTTCATAAAAAATTTAAAAATTAATTTTTCTTTTTATTACCTTGCAGTAAATTAAAAAAAAATTTTCTTATTGACAAATGGGCAACATATCACGTGCATGAATACTCACGCTGATCAATCGTAACTATCTCATTCATCTGTTGTTCTTGGCTTGCCAGCACATCTGAGGAACACACAAAAATTTGTGTTTATATTTACACCCAGAAATGTAAACTCACAGTAGTAAAACTCAACCGAACCAACCAACCAACCAACCAAAAAGACAAAGCGTTTAACAAAACTCATTGGCACAATAACCTAAGAAATATTTGACAGTCACTCTGCAAGGAAAAAATATGTTTAAGAGAAGTAACAGATGGAAAGCTCTAATTCTCTGAATGTTAAGAAAAGTTATTCAGAGAATCATGGTTTTCTAAACATAAATATCTGTATCTAAATGTCTTTCTGTATAAAATGATGTAAAACAGGGAAATTTTCATGATCAGATCAAAGATGAGACCGTACACCACATCAAAATTACTTAGATTAACATTCTTTAGATGTTCTCAGTCAAGATAACTAAGAGGTCTTCATAATTTACTATTCTAACAGATTGTATAAAAGTTTTGAATAAAATTGCTTTAACTTTAAAAAGGCTCCTTCTTAAAGATAGCTAAATGTTTAATAAAACTATAGTGGTCCTTAAGTCACAAGTGAGTGAAGTAATTTAATAATGGCTCCAAATATAGTTCTCATTATGAGAGTTACATTGTAAATACTATTTAAAAAAATTTTTTTAATGTCTTTATTTTGAGAGACAGAGACAGAGAGCAAGCAGGGGAAGGGCAGAGAAAGAGGGAGACACAGATCCAAAGCAGGTTCTAGTCTCTGATCTACCAGCAAAAAGCCCAACGCTGGGCTCGAACCCACGGACTGTGAGATCATGACCTGAGCCCAAGTTGGACCGACTGAGCCACCCAGGCGCCCCAAGAGTTACACTGTAAAAAGTCCTAATATAACCCTTTAGAGAACCATTCATCACTCATCTGTTGCTATTCTCTACTCAAATGCTCTTCTTTTTCTTTCTTCTTTTTTAAAGGTTTGTTTATTTTTGAATGAGAGCGAGCATACAAGCAGAAGAGAGAGAGGGGAACAGAGAATACAAAGTGGGCTCTGCACCGACAGCAGCGAGCCCAATGTGGGTCTTGGACTCACAAAAGGCAAAATCATGACCTGAGCTGAAATCAGATGCTCAACCGCCGAGCCACCCTATTCTTTATTTCTTAAACAAGAGCTCCTATTTCCCAGTCTCTCATACTTCAACCTATTGAGTGCTCATCATAGATTGGAATCTTGTCTCTTGAAATTGTTCCTACCAGCAAGCATCTGTATACTGAGTGAGTCCTGGAGCTTGGGCACCCAACACAGCACGACTTCAGGCACCATGCCAGGAGCCGGTTCCAGACACACAGAGCTGGAAAGGGCCAGGAAGCTAAAAAGAGGTCTAAACCCTACCTGTCAGATGGGAGCTTTCTTTGGGGGCCTTGAATTTGGGGGTTTATACAGTTATATGGGACTGGCCAATAGCTCTTGGTTCTGATCTTAGCCCTCACTTACTGGCTGTGTGACTTTGGTAAATTATTCAACCAACTTAAACATTAATTTCCTCATGTTTAAATGAGATATCCCCACCTCTCACCTCATAAGGTTGTTGTGAGGATTAAAGAAAAATGCTTTCAAATAGCACAATGCCTGGGGCGCCTGGGTGACTCAGTTGGTTAAATGTTTGACTTCGGCTCAGGTCATGATCTCACAGTTCGTGAGTTCGAGCCCCGCGACTGTACAGACACTGCAGAGCCTGCTTAGGATTTTCTCTCTTTTCCTCTCTCTCTGCTCCTCCATGACTTGTGCTTTCTCTCTAAGTAAATTAATAAACTAAAAAAAAAAAAAAGCACAATGCATGAAACAAAGCTTAACTTTCCAGAAACTGAAGAAGCTGTTTCATCCAGATTCCTAGTTCTGAGCACTCTCCTAAAGAACTGTGGTCTCTCTTGAAGAAAACTCCATGCCTTATATTTATAGATTTTTCCCTAAATTTCATAAGGATACTTTGAAGAAGCAAACTGCTACTGAAACTGAAATTGTTCCATTTGTGGCTTCAAGGAACATAGATGCCCTCACCTAAAAGGGGCAAAAGAGGGGCACCTGTGTGGACCAGTCAGTTAAGCGTCTGACTTTTTTTTTTAAGTTTTATTTATTTTTGAGAGAGAGATAGAGACAGCATGAGCAGGGGAGGGTCAGAGAGAGAAGGAGACACAGAATCTGAAGCAGGCTCCAGGCTCTGAACTAGCTGTCAGCACAGAGCCAATGAGGGGCTTGAACCACGAACCGTGAGATCATGACCTGAGCTGAAGTCGGACGCTTAACCGACTGAGCCACCCAGGCGCCCCGTCTGACTCTTGATTTCAGCTCAGGTGATGATCTCAGGTCCTGAGACTGCGCCCCACATTGGGCTCTGTGCTGACAGCGTGGAGCCCACTTGCGATTTCCCCTCCCCCTCCCCGCTCCCATGCGCTTGCTTGCACGCACTCTCTCTCTCAAAGATAAATAAATATTTTAAAAAATATATTTAAAAAAAGAGGCAAAAGAGGGAGTCACCATTGCAAAGCATACGTGTCACCAACATGTAAGATCAGCTTCTAATCTCTGAGTCTCAGAATAGAGTTTGGTCTGTCTCCTGGTAACTCTCAAGATTAAGGCACAACACAGGGAAGGAAGGTTTTGAACATATGGTCCAAGACCATACAGGCTAAATATCATATTCCTCTACTGAAGCCCTCAAATCCTGGCCATGTACAAAAGAAGAAGAGTCCTAAGAGGCAGAATTCTAGGTGAAATGAAACCATTTTATGAGGACAGTTTAGACACTAACAATATAAGGCAATTCTTTTTCCTAAAGAAAGCCCCCCGCAAACCGAGCTGTGGCTTTGGTGACAGCACTTCAAGAGGCACTTGCAAAAGCTGTTAGTAAGAGATATTCCTAACTAGGACTTGGATGAGGTTTCCACAGGAACTGCAGGAAAGTGGAGGCCCGGTGGAGGGGGTGGGGGTGGGGCGGAGCCTGACATGAGCCCAGAAGAGGGAGCTCTATCTGTGCGGCAGCTCTTCTTTCTCCTTGAAGGAGCACCGCTGAGGATGAGATGCTGGATTAGATATCCGCTAGAGACTGCCCCCCACCACAGGGGCCAGAGTACCTGACTGCTCAAAGCAGCCACTTCTGGGAAATGAGGCTTGTGAATTACAGAAAGAGTCTTACATTATCAACCTACTAATCCCCCAATTCTGAGCTGCGCATTAGGATCCCAAACCAGATGGGACAAAGCAAAGAACCATGGATAGATAAGGAAGGAATTTGCAAGATACTTATCTAGGCTGTGGGGCTTTGTTACTTTTGAAAATAAAATTCCAGAGCAGAGTTCTTCTGAGGAAGACCCATTCCACTTCAAGAAAATGAATGAAGAGAGATATGGGAGATTCCTCCATTCCCCATTCCCCATACCAGCAATAAGCTTTACAGAATGAGAAGCGCGAGGAAAAGCAGATAATCCCAACAAAGTGCTGTCCTGGGGGAGACAGCAAAACCTACCAACTTGAGAAAAATAAACTGTAGTCTAAGCACTGTGTCCTGTCTTAATCTTCAGAGTTCTTATAAGAAAACATTTCAGTAAACATGACTCATGTGCTAAAAATCTGAAACAATTCAAGAGTTTTCCTTATTTATCTGAAAGGCACAGCAGAGAAAAAAACACTGTAATATCAAGGGCAAAACTTCCACCAGAACATTTAATTTCTTTATCTAATAAAAACTGGAAATAAACCCTGTAAATGTAATGAATGTAGTGAGTCTTTCAGTGTCACAGATATGTTTTTCCTCTAATATTTAAGAGTTTCTATAAAAGAGAGAAACTATGAATATAACCAGGGAAGGAAAATGCCTCTCTCCAGAGCTCATTTCTTATTCTGCAGCAGAGAATGCACCTGGTGAAACTCCCAGGGCAGTCAATTACTATGTAAAATCCCTCCAACCTGAGCTGCTCCATCACTGGGCACATACTAGAATAAATCCTACCAGGCACCTTTATACGCCATCATAAAAGCAAAGGCAGAGTTTGTCCTATTCACACATTCTGCAAAGTATGTGGGTCTGGCTAGCACATCTGGCCTCGAAACCAGGTTTAGGGAACAGGTTATTGCTAAGATAGTTTAGCAGGTAGTCACTGTTGGATTAAAGTGGATTAAGATGGAAAAAAATTCAAACAAAATAACACGTATTTGAACTTTTTGTTGGTCAGCCAAGTAGTTTCTAATTTCTGCATATAGTCAATTAATTATAATGATAACGTCTATGAGCTAACATGGAAACACTTACAACCAGCTGCTTTCAATTCAAGATGGAGGGATGCATACTTACACTTTTTTTTCTCTTAGGATCCCATTCAATTAAAAGAAATTGTAGAAGATTTAATTCCACTAATGATGAAAAGAAAGAGGGAAAACATCTGTAGATAATTTCAAATTTCTAGAAGATGAACAGTAAAGGACTGAATGATTAAACGAAAGTCAACAACTAAAATGTATGAAGAGAGCTAAGTGTACAGCATAGCATCTTAAGAACTTGGATTTCTAGTGTTCGTCAGCCTGGTTTTGAATCCTGGCTCTGACACTCCCTAGCCCTATACCCTATGGAGCTCTCTAAGTCTCAGTTTCCTGTCTAAAAAAATAGGGAAAGTAAGGATTTATGGCATTAGTAGAGGAATTAAATGAGATGATACATATAAAGCTCCCAGCAGAGCCTTATATAATTAAATGTTAACTATTATTGTTATTATCAATGATCACAATGAACAGTGAAGACAAAGTTATACAGAAATAAAATTAAACTGAAGTTACAATGTAAATAGGTAATAATTCAAATTTTATACATTTTCGAAGAAGCTCCAGATGACTCCACAGAATTTCTCCCCGAGGGACTCGCTGAAAAAAATCTTCTTGGTTGAGGCTGCATAATTCTCTTCCGGAAATGTTGAGTGTGGTAAGGTCTATATCAGTCATGCTGAATTCCTTCATTACCCAAACCACCCAATGCAGGACTTGGTCTGTGGACCACTGTATAGGATCTAAAGAGAAAAATATTACCATTAGCCTAGGAACTCCATGAATTCAGTTAATTTGTCAATACGTATATACATACACACATGTATGTGGAAATAAAATCCAGACAGGTTTCTTTTCCCCAAGTAAGTACAGTAAAGAAACTCAAATAAAATACACAGAATTTTTAAAAAGTTTATATACTTTGAGAGAGAGAGAGAGAGAGAGAGAGAGAGAACTCAAGCGAGCCAAGAAGAGGCAGAGAGAGGAGAGAGAGGACCCCAAGCAGGAGGACCCCAAGCAGGCTCTGCCTTGTCAGTGCAGGGCCCAATGTGGGGTTCCGTCTCATGAACCGTGAGATCATGACCTGTCCGAGCTGAGATCCAGAGTCGGATGCTTAACCAACTGAGCCACCTAGGTGCCCCCAAATAAAAAGATTTTTAATGATGTATTTTCTCCTCAGCTCCTTTTGAATTTTTCAACCTAAATTTGTAATAACTTCACCTCGTTTTACATCTGTTAGTTTAGAGTCTTATTAAGAAAAACAGTGTAAAACTGCTCTCCAAAGGGTCAACTGGAAGAAATAAAATATGTGATTACTTTAGAGAAAATGGAGTAAGTTATCCAAATTTTAAACATTACTTTGTAGCAGTGTACAATTTGATGCACAGAAAAATAAACTAAAAAATCAATAAGGGGCTTTTGAGGAGCTAGACTTATTCTCCAAACTGTGCACAACATAATCTTCCCTCCCTTCTGCTTCTTGTAAAAAGCTAGTGCTCCTATATCTACCCTTCAGTGGCTCTTACAACGTGCAAGTTGAATGTTTACTCAGCCGTCTTCCCTATAACACATTAAGGTCTTGAACATAAGGACTGTGTCTCATAAACCACTGTATCTTCAGAGTTTACCACAATGCTTTATGCATGTGTTAAATCCATAACAAGTAAATCCAAATAAATTAATTTCCCTCATTTGTTACTAATTGAATTCTCAAATGAAAATGAGGGCCAACATGTATGAGTATTTCACTGTTGTATCCCTGGCACTTAGGAGAGTATTTTACCCATATAAGTTTAATAAATACTGACTGGATTAATTTTGGTATAGATACTTCTGCATGGAGAAGATAACCTATCCAAATAGTATTGGTTACATGCCCCAAGCTGCAGGCTATTCAATAGGAATAAGTGGGGGAAAAAACACTTAAGTACTTATCAAGAGCCAATTTATAATAATAAAAAACGAATCAAACATAATAGAGGATTGATAGCCACAGAACTGATTTTTTATTTGATCTTTTCACCAAGTGCTGAAGGGAGGGGGATGGAAACAAAGTTTTTTTTTTTAATGTCTCTAAATGCACACATTAAAAAACACCACTAAAAGCAACTAGAGAGTAAAGCCAAAAATCCAGGTACATTTACAATAGACCCAGATGACAAGATATCCTCAGGAAGCCCAAATACATGCAGGTGAAGACAAAACCCTAACAGTCACGACCTTCATGGTGTCAGTTATCTGTGCAAGAAAGAGCAAAGAGGGCAGGAAGCAAAGGGACACATGACCCATTCTTCATTCTGATAACGCGAACGCAGCCAACAAGTTCTCACTGAAAGCACAACAGGCGAAGTCAAAGCAGCAGCTCAAACGGTCCTGCCCAATCGAGTAACAGCTGAGCACAAAAGTCCACGGCAAAAGTCCAAGGTAAAGGCTGGAACAGCGTAGCATCTGTGAGCTCTTCAAACTGAGCTGTGGATCACGTCCAGGAGAGCGGACCACAATGAGGGGAACCAGAGGGAATGGAATCGAAATTGAGTAGCATAGGAACCCCAAGGAAAAAGAGAGAGGAGGTCCAGATAAAAGTGGAGTAAGGGAACAGGCAGGAACTGAGCAAGCAAATGGCTCTTTTTCAGTTTAATTTATTTAAGTAATCTCTACACCCAAAGTGGGGCTTGAACTCATGGCCCCAAGATCAAGAGTCACATCGTCTTCTGATTGAGCCAGCCAGGCACCCCTAAGTGGCTCAATTCTTTAATACTACTTGAAAATAACAGATGAGTGAGTTCTGAAAAGTTAGAGAAGCTATCCTGAACCACACTTGCCTTTAAAAGTTCAAGTAACCTTATTTTACATAAACATGAACCAAAAAAAAAGGGTCAAGATCAAAAAAGTTGGGGGAAATATAGAAGTAGCCTGATTTGTATTCTTAAATAACACCAGGACTTCTGGTTTAACGTAACTAACTGTCTATGCATATTCATCCTGCTTATTTTCTCTAAGACCGTAATAAAATTACAATTAAGGAATTTTTAAAAGAAGTAAATGCATAGGACCATGAGTGAAAATGACAAATGGATGGGACATTTTCAACTCATTTTTGAAGACCATAAGCAGAGTAAAAATCAAGTGAAGAAGGATAAGTTCTGACCTAACATATCTTTCAAGGAGGATATAGCGAGAAGAGTTTCCTACCTGCAGAACCCCCTTAAACGCTCCAGTCATGGTGGTGCCAGGGAGCGGAGGAAGTGTATGGGGAAAACGAAATGTATGGTGTGGTTAGAGCCTCGAGAGCCTCTCCTTCATTCTCAGGAGCCTTCTGAGTAGAAGCACCCCACCCCACCCCCAACACACATGTCCATACCCTTCCCCCAATCCCGGCCACGCTTTAAGATCAGTGACAGACATGAAACAGGTCCTGGGAGAACAGATCCCAGTAATAAAAATCTACAAACTGAAGAGTGAGACCTTCTGCACTTCCCTTTCCACTTCCAGAATGCAGCATTCACATACATGTCAACCCTGAATCCTCACTCCAATGTTCTACCCATCAGGCGTTTGGCAAATTCTCCAGAAAAGTTAAAGAAACCCAGGACAAAGATCTATACATATTGGCCCTTTAAAATCTTTTAATGAAATGACCAATATTCCATTTTACCTGTGTATGGTCAAGAAACCCCTTCCAGAGCTTCAAACTAATTAGGTTTAAAGTTATTCACTCTAGGGCACCTGGGTGGCTCAGGTGGTTGAGCATCCGACTTCAGCTCAGGTCATGTTCTCAGAGTTCATGAGTCTGAGCACCACATCAGGCTCACTGCTGTCAGTGCAGAGCCTGCTTTGGATATTCCATCCCCCCCTCTGCGCTCCCCCACTGGTGCTGTCTCAAAAATAAACATTAAAAACAGTTATTCACTCTTAAAGATGAATAGATGAGCAGGAAGAATCAGATATATGAGTCTAAAAACAAACCATTTAACAAACAAAACAGAAAAACAGAACCCAGAAAAGACAGAAATAATGCCATACCAAAATGCAAAAAAAAATTTTACAAACCCCAATGCAATAATGAACATATTCAGAGGTCAGAGAAAACATGATACCCATAATACTGAGATCAGAATGCTAAAAACAACAAACAAAAAATAAAGAATCCTTGTGAAGTGAAAGTAACTATCAGGACAGGTTGTTACATAAAAAGACAAGATATCTGGCAAAGCTGTACAGACAGATACAGAAATGACAAGCAGAAGAGTAAAGATATAGAGGATCAGTCCAGGAGAGTCAACAGGAATTTCAGAAATAAGAAAGAAATAACAGTCTAGACCAGCAGCTGTCCAAGAGAAATATAATGCAGGGTACTGTGTAACTTAAAAATTTTCTAAAAGCTATATTAAGGGCGCCTGGGTGGCTCAGATGGCTAAGCGTTCGGCTTCGGCTCCGGCTCAGGTCATGATCTCACAGTTCGTGGGTTCAAGTCCTGTGTCGGGCTCTGTGCTGAGCGCTAGCTCAGAGCCTGGAGCCTGTTTCAGATTCTGTACCTCCCTCTCTCTTTCTGATTCTCCCCTGCTCACGCTATCTCTCTCTCTCTCTCAGAAATAAATAAAACATTTAAAAAATTACATTAAAAAAATAAAATGAATTATTTTAATCATAATTTCATTTAATGCAGATCCAAATGTTATTTCAACATGTAATCAACAAACAATTTAAACAATTTTACATTCTTCTCTTTTTGTAGCAGGTATTTTACATTTATAATATTAAAAAAAAATTTTTAATGTTTATTTTGGAGAGGAAGAGAGGGAAGGCGGGAGGGAGGAAGAAGGAAAGAGAGAGAACATGAGTAGGGGAGGGCAGAGGAAGCTCTAGGCTCCAAGCTGTCAGCACAGAACCTGACATGTGGCTCGAATTCAAGAGTCATGAGATCATGACCTGAGCTGAAGTCAGATGCTCAAGTGACTGAGCCATCCAGGCACCCCAACACTTGTAATATTTTAAAATGTTAATATCTGACAATTTTGGGAGCCAAAAACATGAATATCTTTCTTGTTAATTATTCAAACTGGAAGAAAAATTAAATGTAAATAAGCATAGTCATCTTTTTAATATTCTTATTAAAAAAGGATAAGAATAAATAGACTTTAACTTTAGTCAGCCTGAACATCCCATTTGACTAGACTTCTAACTACCATAAATTCATTAATTTGATTCTCATCTATAGCTTTTAAATGTGAAATAGTAAAAAACAAAAACAAAAACAAAACCAGCAGAAAAAATAGGAGTCCTGGAAAAATCTAAAAGTCAAAGGATTATATATATATGATCAGGTGGTTCTAAGCTCCTGTCAAGATATAAAGTTGAGGGGCGCCTGGGTGGCTTAGTCGGTTAAGCGTCCGACTTTTGCTTAGGTCATGATCTTGTGGTTCATAGGTTCGAGCCCCGCGTCGGGCTCTGTGCTGACTGCCAGCTCAGAGCCTGGAGCCTGTTTCAGTCTGTGACTCCCTCTCTCTCTGACCCTCCCCTGCTCATGC
The DNA here is from genome assembly GCA_017311185.1 of Proteles cristata cristata. NCBI lineage: Eukaryota > Metazoa > Chordata > Mammalia > Carnivora > Hyaenidae > Proteles > Proteles cristata. The sequence goes on along the minus strand of JAESUZ010005579.1, from coordinate 1,060,361 downwards.
TGTCTCTCTCTCCCTCTCTCCTAGAAATAAATAAAAATTAAAAAAAAAAAAGATATAAAGTTGATATGTATAAAATGAACTTAAGGAACTGTCCAATGTGGACCAATATTTCAAAGAGATTTAAAGTAGCTATGACCAGGGGCGCCTGGGTGGCTTAGTCGGTTAAGCGTCTGACTTTCGCTTGGGTCATGATCTCACCGTTCGTGGGTTCGAACCCCACATCGGGCTCTGTGCTGACTGCCAGTTCAGAGCCTGGAGCCTGTTTCAGTCTGTGACTCCCTCTCTCTCTGACCCTTCCCTGCTCATGCTGTCTCTCTCTCCCCTAAAAATAAACAAACATTTAAAAAAATAAAAAAATAAATAAATAAATAAAGTAGCTATGACCAGTCAGCCATATTTCAATTTTGCACAGAATTAATAAGCAATTGCAAAATGACTACCCTTATGTGCAGAAAGAAACCTGAAACAATAGTTTTCTAAGAAAATAGTAATTAAATTTCTAAAACTTCCCAGTTGCTAACAATTTTAGGACAAAAAAAAATCTATGATGAAAAAAATTTCTCTATACCTAAATAAATGTGAAGTATTTTAAAAAACCTTTATTCTAAGTAAATAGTACCCTCGGTAGAAACTCTGAGTCAGAGTTTATAATCTTGCTCTCTACAAGATTACTATTACTCTCCATGAAAGATTCTACTACTCAGGGGAGAGGGGAAAATGGGTGATGGGCATTGAGGAAGGCACTTGTTAGGATGAGCACTGGGTGTTGTATATAAATGCTGAATCACGGCAATCTACACCTGAAACCAAAAGCACACTGTATACACTGTTATGTTAGCTAACTTGACAATAAATTATATTTAATTTAAAAAAAGATTTCTACTACTGAAGAAGTTCTTGTTGAAAGTCTAGCAAACTACGTAAAATATTATTTCAAATGTTTTTATGCTCCCTCCTTTCCTTCTCAGCATTGCCTCTCTCGGGGTGACTCAGTACCCAGGACAAGCCCAACATCTATGCTAGCTTCCACACATCAGAAACAGGTAACAATACTGTCAGCTACACCGTCTCTGAGGAGCAGGCTTGATCTCATCCTCTGAAACGGGCTTACCGCGTGTTCCAATTCAAAGTCCCTCTCCTGGCTTCCTTCATCTACCCTTTTCCAGCTAGTGGCAAACCATTTTATCTACAAATACTCAGCTTACCAACAACTCTTCGAACCTTCAATAATGTTTATTTATTCTCTCACCACTCTTCCCATCTGCCCCCCAACAAAGGATAATATTCTGTTGTTTCCACTTCCACGTCTATTTATTTCCTATAATTCATCTTCGTCTAACTCTGTAGTTACTTTCTTCTAAATCTACCAATGAGCATCTGATCACCAAGCTTAATAGATACTCGGCTGGCATTTTTTCCCTCTGTTGTCAGTGTGCGCAGTCTTGCCCATCTACAGCTCTTTTCCAATCTCAGCCCAATCTCACTATACATTTTGTATTTTCCTTCTGTCTCTTCAGCCATTCTGTCTCCCTTCCTTTTCCTCAACCTGAAATTCTGACAAGCTCCATTGTGCTCCTTTCCATTTTGTCTCTCTCCATCAGAGGCTGCATATATTTTATGGCTTCATACAAATTCAATACAGTGGAGTCCCTGAAAACATCTTCACCTCCAGTCCAAATCTTGTATACCGAAAATACTTTCTGGTTACCTTCAGTTGAGTATACGCCATTCAAAAGTAGTACTACTTTCTCTTGAAAAAATCTTCCCAACACCAGACTTCCCTACCTCTCCCACTTAAGCTCTGGAGGGCACGGACCATCTTTGTTATGTACTGTCAAAAACCCAGCATTTAACATGATGCCTAGCACATACAGTTCACTAAATATGTAATGAAGATGTAACCAGTTCTCATCACTATTGCCCTACATGTACCCAAGCTTAAGAAGGTGCATCAGTACTTGCTCCTCTCCTTTCTATCCTCACACAGTCCATCCATCTGTCAGTTGCTCAGCCCCATCACTATTTTCATTCATCTCTTTCCCCAGAAATTATCAAGCCCAGACTAACCCAGACATTATCACCTAGCCACAACTCAACCATAACATGCCTGTTTTCTCTTCATTCAGTCTCTATGCGCACCAGCGTATGCCATGTACTCCCGCCACATGGTCACATCCATCAGTCAAAAGCAGTTCTATACTGCTACTGCTAGAGGGTAACTCCACACCAAACCTCACTACTCCTACATACTCACTCCCATGTCTACCTTTTGCACATTTGTTTCCTGTCTGGTCTATCCTTCTCTGTCCATCAGTTTCTGTGTCTATAATAAACCTTTTCCCCATTTCCCCTCAGGCCACTGTGATCCCTTGAGATTCTGACAGCGTATCCCCTTTATACATATATAAGTTACAGCTTAAAACCATGCTACCTCTTATGGCAATTATTTCTCTTCAATTATCTTTTCTCTCTTCAACTACACTGCGAACACTCTGAAAGCAGATTTTGTTTTTTATTTCTTTGTATTCCCAGCACCTGCAAAAATATCTGTCCACAGAGGATAAAAAAGTATAGAAAATCAATATTCTTTCTAAATATTCAACATCAAAAACAGAGTATAACTTACTCACCCTAGTGTCTTCCATGTCAAGCTTAATCCCTGTTACACCCCCAGCACATAATCAAGTACTTTATTACCGTAAGGTATCCCAAGGCGCTCTTGCTCTTTCCTATAACCTTCCAGAGCGGCGGCCCAGCGTGTCACTTGCTCTGAGGTCTCATCTGAAATAGTTGTGATGTGTTTTGTGCCGTCAAGCGTTATTACTTGAGCTTCTTCAACAAGATGTGCTTCTGCTTCAGCATGGTGGGCATCTGGATCGATAACTACTTCAACTGTTTCCGCAGGTTTAACAATTTCAAGGATGTTTAGCTTAGGCTCAATTCCTTAAAAGTGAATTAAAAAAAAGGTAAATCTAAATGGAAACGTAAAAGGTACTAAAAAGTCACTAGCTTAGTTTAGGCATTCTAAAATGGTAGTGTAAACACTCTCTTGTACACATAAATACAATTATTCAATGAACTTTAGTAGATAAGAGTACTGTGTCAAGATTAATTTCCTGATTTTGATTACTGTAATGTCATACAAAAGAATTCCTTGTTTTCAGAAAACACATACACTGGTGTAGATAGAAAGAGATCATGTATGCAACTTCTTTTTTTTTTAAACATTTATTTTTGAGAGACAGAGACGGAGCACAAGCAGGGGAGGGGCAGAGAGAGAGGGCAACACAGAAGCCAAAGCAGGCTCCAGGCTGTGAGCTGTCATGTCATCAGACCCGAGCCGACGTTGAATGCTTAACCGACTGAGCCACCAAGACATCCCTGCAACTTATTCTTCAACAGGGCAAAAAAGATAACATGGGGATGGGTGCACGGAGAACAAAGCCAATGAAATAAAAGTTAACATTTGGGGAATCTGGGTAAAGGACATCCAGGAATTCTTTTACTATTCATGGAACTTTTTTGTTTTTTTTTTTTTTAATTTTTAGTTTTTTTATTTTTGAGAGAGAGACAGAGCGTGAGCAGGGGAGGGGCAGAGAGAGAGGGAGAACAGAATCCAAAGCAGGCTCCAGGCTCTGAGCTGATGACACAGAGCCTGAAGCAAGGCTTGAACTCACAAACCGCGAGATCATGTTCTGAGCTGAAGTCCAACACTTAACTGACTGAATCATCCAGGCACCCCTTGCAACTTTTCTATGAAGTCTAAGACAATTTAAAATCACCACCACTACTACTACCACCACACACATAGCTACCCATAAACATTTATTAGGGGAAAAAAAGTACCAATATGGATTAGAAAATAAAAGCTAGACTAGGGAGAATATAAAGGAGTAGCTACCCACCAGCAGAATTTTTAGAAGTCCTAAGCAAATTGAAATTATTTACTGACTGCTTTTCTTTTCAAAGGCCAAAGTGCATGTCTTAAAAATGAATTGGCACTGAGTTTTTTAAATTCACATTATTAGCTTCTGATTTCCATTTTCAATTGAATGAAAAAATAATATCCCAAATTCTTAAGATATTCAAAACAGAATACACTAGGTCTTTATAATATCAGCTCAGATACTTCTGTTACAATGACAGCTCTAATTAACTATCATATTACTTAACAGCTACTGTTTGGTCACTGCATCTGTTTTAATCTATATCCAATTTAATCAAAGTGTATTTGAAAGAAAAAACAAAAGTGAACTTCAATTCTCCTTGAAAACCAACTCTACAATAAAATATATAGCTTATCATTCATTATCTGGTCAAAAGATAAGTCACGTTTTTTTCAAATACGCATGAAAAAAAGAACTGGAACTTTTAAAAAATTTTTTCCTAAAATTAATCTCTAATCCTCCATTCAAATTTCATCAAGTCAACTCTTCCTAAATACACTTGCACGGAGAAGTCACTAGGCTTTTAAAAACAAGAAATTTCTTTCTTTTTGCCAATGATGGTCAATCTTGGGGGAAACTGTAGATGAGGAGATAACTACCATTTTCATAGTTTGAGAACACTCTGATTTGTGATTATGAGCAATAGGTTACGTTCAAACATTTAAATTAGTCCAAAACTCTGGCCAGAACTCCTAACGAGCCATATTTTTAAAAACCAAGATTCAACCTACCAAAAACAGTTTCCTAATTTTCTAAGTTTTGTACTTACACAAGATTAGTATCTTTTGCAAACTGCTCTCTGTGCTAAACTGTAGAGACTTGATTTCCTTTGCAGCTAGGGTTCCTAGGGTTCAGGTTCTAGAATCACTGGCATAAGACTGCTATTTGGAACTGAGTAAATGACACCCATATTTCTGGCTAGCGTGGGTCACGGTTCTACGCTGACACTACAGCGGTGGCTTTGAGCTTTGGTGGCTTCCGTGGCAGGGCAGCAGCTCCCTCGGCAATCCGGCTCTGTAGTGTGGCTAAGGTGTTCTGAGCACGTGAACCAGAACGTCTATTTCCACCTCTCTCTACCTTACAATACATTCTTCCCTGAGTAAACTAGGTAGAATATGTTATACTATCTACTTCACCCTGACAGATAGAATTATTAAGCCAAAGGCATGAATATGTGGCTATAACATCACATTAAGTAATTCAGACAACTACCTAAAATACCTGAAACTTGTAAAACTGAGTTCTCCCATATTTAAAAAACCTGAACTAAAGTAACTACACTAAAAGTAGCTTACCTTGGTAAGAAATTACCTGTACACTAAGTTGTACAGTTCCATCTGTCTTTACTCCTTGGTCAAACAAACTTCGTTCTGGATCCAGCTAAACATGGGAAAATGATAAAGACAAATTTTAGTTCAGTCATCTGGTTTAATATAAATGGATGTTCAAACAGGACTTAATTTCTGAGACATACTAATGGAATTATAAGAACACAACTAATTATCCAAGTTGTCATATCATTTCTTTGTCGAAATTAAACATATTTTAACAACCATGGTAGTAATTAAAGACAAGATAAATTAACCAAATTTATTTGAGGTGATGGTTTGCTCTAGCTCTGGAGTCTAGTTTAGGATTTTAAATAATGCCAAAAGGCATTATTACTGTTTATTCTGTATATACATTAAAAGTAGGCAATAATGCAATTTATCTGTCACAAATAGGCAAGGGTGTTTAATTAGTGGGGAGATTTTTATATAAATCTATTAACATAATTTTTGCCAAGTCTCCCGAATTAGCAATGACACATATTTAAGATCAGGGTTAACTCTAAATCTCTGGTAATGCAGTTAATAAAGTTAAAGCTTATGAGCTTACTACCTGACCTAGCTTTGGTATCTTCTACAATAAGTCTATATCCTTTCAGTATTAGTGCATTTATCCTTCACTTCTCCTAATAGTCAATGCATTTCACACAATGGAAATTGAGGACAAAATGTAAGATTCTGACTTCCAGACATTTTCTGTCACCATTTAAAAGTACACTTGCACTGGAATTATCTTGAATAAGGTATACATCTGTGTGCCTGCATTCCATGCAGCTGGAGGCACAAAGCTCTTCCCATTCCCATTCCCAAGAATTCAGTCAATGCTGTAGTCATGGGACAAACACATTTTCTAACATTAAAAAAGTAGTCATATAAATAAAACCTAAAATCTTAAATGACTTTAGGTCTAAATATGAACAGAGATAAGACAAACTGTATAACCCTACAGAAAGACAGGTCAAACATGGTAGTTTTACTCCTTAAAAGAAGTCTCTCTGCTTGATGCTCTGTTAAAAACTCTCCTGATACCCAGATTCCTCCTCTGTGCAGTAGGCACTGGTGTGGTCCAGTAGAAGCTACAGCACGTGGAACTCTGACAGTGAACTCTCAGGTAGTGCTGAATATACTAGCTAGTTCACATACTTCTCAAAGAAGCACAACTCTGCTACTTTCCCTCAGCTTTCAAGTTGACATTCATCTGAAAACACAAAAGCATCACCACAAGCAGCAAGCATTCTGACTCCAAATGCATGTGGTTAGTTGTTATGAAGAAGAGAAGTTGTTATTCTCACATTCTTTTTAAGAAGAGAAAGGAAAACAGGGAACGAATGTTCCTGTTTTGGAACAGGAACGAATGCAAAATGCATTAGATCCTAGGCTAGTTCTGAATTCTGTGATACTATGAATTATGCGTATTTCCACTTATTCAACTAATATTTACTGAGAACTTATGATATTTTGGGTACTTTGCAGGTAATACTTTCATCTTGGTTAGGCCAGGTATGATTAAAAAAAAAAAAGCAATAAATTTTTTTTTTAATTAAAATTTTTTAATGTTGTATTTATTTTTGAGAGAGTTAGTGACAGCGTGAGCAGGGGAGGGTCAGAGAGAGAGGGAGTCACAGAATCCGAAGACAGGCTCCAAGCTCTGAGTTAGTTGTCAGCACAGAGCCTGATGCAGGGCTTGAACCCACGAACTGTGAGATCATGACCTGAATCGAAGTCGGATGCTTAACCAACTGAGTCACCCAGGCGCCCCAAAAAAGCAATAAATGTTAGAGCTGAAAGACAAGAGATCAAGTCCAGATTCCCCTTTATTTTTTTCCCCTTTATTTTAAAGATGAGAAAAATGAGGTAAAGCCCAGTGACACTGAGTTATTCAATACAAACTTTTTTTCTGCCTCAAACAAGAATTCTGAAGTCGCATAAGCCTGGATTCAAATTCCAATGTATCTCTTTGTAGTTATTCACTGGACAATTTTTTTTTTAATGTTTTATTTATTTCTTAGGAGAGAGAGAGACAGCGTGAGCAGGGGAGGGTCAGAGAGAGTGGGAGTCACAGACTGAAACAGGCTCCAGGCTCTGAGCTGGCAGTCAGCACAGAGCCCGACACGGGGCTCGAACCCGCGAACTGCGAGATCATGACCCAAGCGAAAGTCGGACGCTTAACCGACTAAGCCACCCAGGCGCCCCATCACTGGACAAATTTTTAACTTCTTTAAATTTCAGTTTCTACATCTGTAGAATGTAATTAAGAATATGCTGATTTGGGGGCTACTAGATGGCTCAGTTGGTTGAACATCTGACTTGATTTTGACTCAGGTCATGATCCTAGGATCATGCCCTGTGATGGGTTCCACACTGAGTATGGAGTCTGCTTAAGGTTCTCTCTCTCTCTTCCCTCCCCCCCACTCTGTCCTCTCCCTACTCATGCTTTCTAAAATTAAAAAATAAAATGCTGATTTCAAAAACTGATGTGAATGTTAAATGATAAAATGTAACAGTGTTCTATAATTATTATTTTTTAAAGTTTATTTTGAGAGAGAGACTGAGAACAGGGGAGGGGCAGAAAGAGAGGAAAAAAGGGACAATCCCAAGCAGGTTCCATACTGTCTACAGAGCCCAAAGTGAGGCTCAATCCCACAACTTCCCACAACCACAAGACCATGACCTGAGCAAATATCAAGAGTCATATGCCTAACCAACTGAGCCACCCAGGCACCCCTCCAATTATTTTTTCATTCAAGGTAAACTGCCCATACAGCTCCATTTCACCAATTTTTAATCGCTGCCTTAAATGCCAATCTACACAAATCATTTATCTAATTCTGTTTTTGGAACATTTGACTTATTTTCAGTTTCTGCACAACCATGCAATGAACATCTCAGATGTAGAACTTTGCTCACCTAGATGAGGATTTCTGTAAGAACAATTTATTGAGGTGAACTACTAGGTATTTCACATTTAATATTAATATACGCTAAATACCAGATAACCTTCAAAAAGACTGTGCTAATTTTTTCTCTAAGAGAAGACTTAAATCTTAAAAAATTATAATATTATTAGACTCACATACATTCTCTATTTCTAGAAGAGCAATATCCTTGCCCCTTTCAACATTTACTAGATTTACTACTGAAAGGAAAAGATAAAAGTATGGTTGAGTGCCAAGTGAAATGTACAAGTTTCATTTAAACATTTCAACTTACTCTACATCAAAATATTATTTAAAAATAATAGACAGGGGTGCCAGGGTGGCTCAGTCAGTTGAGTGTCAGACGACTCTCGGCTTTGGTTCAGATCATGATACCATGGTTCATGAGTTTGAGCCCCACATCAGGCTCTGTGCTGACAATGCAAAGCCTGCTTGGCATTCTCTATTGCTTCCTATCTCTCTTTCTCTCTCTTCTCTGCCCCTCCCGCGCACTCTCACTCAAAGTAATAAACTTAAAAAAAAAAAAAAAAGATGATTTGAATTTCTAAAAAACTAAGGCAAAAGTCCTACAACACATGGAATAGCTATGTCACAAGGCAAGCAAAGGGGAGAAGAAAAGAGATTAAATAATCCCAAATAATCCTAAAGAGGACACAATCTGTATTAGTATAAATTAGCATAAAAAAGCAGTATAAAACTCTAATACTTACTCCTATATACAAGGAAGGTCTGGAGAAACTATTTGAGCAATTCTATCTAAGCCATTACCTTTTATATATGAAAATACTACCTTTCTTGAAAGAATACGATAAAACATGCCTATGAATATGCTGAAAACATAATACACTGTTGAACTACAACCACAGCTAAAATCCTATTCCAATAAACTCTAAGAAATATATACACTAGTATTTAAGTTCTTATCTGAAATTCATTGCTGGAGCAAATAAAAACGGAAGGGAACGTAAAAGTCATTTAGTCAAATTTTTTCTTCTTAAAGATAAGGAAACTAATACACAAAGAAGCTAAAAGCTAGTTAGAAACAGGGTGTGAGGAGAACACTTCAGGTTCCAATGTCAATGTGTGCCTCACTACTTTATGTTTAGGCTTTGATTCACATGTATTTGAACTTATTTTATATTTGTGAAAGTAAAAAGCAAATGTTTGGTTTAGTACTCAATCTTTTAAATATAATTTTAAATGGAGAGAACTTCGCTAGAAGAACTTTTATTTCTAAACGTTTAAATTTTGTAAAACCGGTAAAATTTAGTTATACAGACAATAGCTATAGAGATAAAAGGCTAACAAAAAAACATTTCTGGGACTCCTGGCTGACTCGAGTTGGTAAATCATGCAGTTGTTGATCTGGGGGTTCTTAGTTCGTGCAGGTCTAACGATTACTTTAAAAAAATTCTAATGCAGACTTAAATGTTGAAACATAAATCTCAAACAAAAAAAATTTTTTTGTTTTTTACCTGGATATCTTGCAGGCAAATTTCATGAGCATCCAAAGAACATTGTAGTCTTGGTTCCAGTAGTTTCTTTAAATTGCCTATTGGCTCATTGATGTCTATAGCCTGGCTTACACATTCAGCTGGAGTGTAGGTTTGTTCTACAATGCTAAATATTAAAGGATATAATTGTTAACAACTACATTTTTACCCTGGATATTAAAGTAACTACACTCAAACCAAAATTCAATACCAAAACACATTTCTGGTCTTTGAAACTCATTTCTGCATAGACACTATTCATAGTGGCAGGCTTATCACCAACTACTGTTGCCAAATTGAATACTGAATCACAGAGAAATGTTAGTTAGCTTGAAATGTAAAGATATATCCTTGCAGATAGATTTCTCTAGGTATATATATGTCCATACGTGTGTATACGTATAAAAATACTACATATGCAATATTTATCAGGGTCCATTTGCATTTATGTTACACTTTCAAGTTATTGTGAAAAATTTTAGGCCCAGAATGGAAGATAAAAGAGTCTCCTTAAAATCTGTGTACCATTTCTACTCGTCAATTTCCTTTACCAACATAAATGTAAATCATAAGGCATGAAAATGTAAGTAACATAAATACTTCTGATTTAACTTAATCTGAGAACTACTGGTTATAATCAGCGTAATTCCACACTTAAAAAATTACATTCCTGCTTTAAAGCTGTCTGAGACTCTTCTGTATTTATTTCATACTCTGAATTCTATGAAATCTTAAGTTCCTTAAGGGTAAAATCTTTGGCAAACAATTCTACATACTTTTTTGAAATCCTTGTATGGTGTCAAACAGAAGGCACACATCAAATAATATCTTGCTAAATTAGTGAATCTGGAATTCAATTAAGTTTCACAGCACACTTAATATGATTTGAATCTTATTTGCAGTTGTCAAAGACAACATCATGTATTTAAAAATTTGTCCAGGTCCATTTTCACATAAATTCCAAGTATAAAGTGATATATGTATGATACTCCTAAATATCACTTGTTAGTGTACATAACCCAAATTTCTTCTAAAACTTTAATAAAAGTTCATAATAGAACACTCATGATTAAAAACAAAGATTATTTTTAAATAATTGTAAACTATTACCATTATTTTTATTAAGGTAAAACAATTGGGTCTTTTGGCCAAGTATTTCTAACTAATTCTTTAGCTATCACACCACAGGCTATGTTTTTCTTTTTCTGTAACAATCATTCTTTAAAAGAAATGTCACTTTCAGACATTTTAAAAGACCTACTTTACGTGAGCTCAACATTAAAAATTTTTTTTTTTTAATATTTTGTTGCTACCACTTAAACCTTGGGAAATTTCATGCAAAAAAAATCTGAATGTCTCTTGAAAAACTATGGACGATCTATCCCGGGACCTTAACTCCTGCACAACAGGGAGCGGACGGTGGCTTTGGAGTGCTAACTGCTCCTTTACGGCTACTCCGCAGGCCAATCTAGTAACGACCAATTTCTTACAGGAGACAGACTCTGCAGAGATTTTCTGTACAGGGCCTAGCAGTAACCACTTTAGGTTCTGTGGGCCATTTGTGTGTTACATAAACATAAATTGACACAAGTCAGGCTCCAAGAACCCAAGTGACCCTCACCTCCTAATATCCCGCCCCCCACACTGTTCGGAGCTGGAAGCAGTGCATCACCTCAGAGGTCCCTTGGAGACACTACAACGTCTCTCCTGGGAAGTATTACCTCACACCATCTGCTTTAAGGGAAGCCACCTTCTGTGTCCTGAGGAGCCACAGAGAAGCCCACATGGTCAGGGAATGAGTGATCCTAGAAGCAGATCTGCTCGCCCCAGTCAACAACTTTTCAGATGACAGTAGCCCAGAGTGACAGACAGCTGAACTATAAGGTCATGAAATACCCTGAGCCAGAACCATCTGGCTAAACTGCTTCCAGGTTCTTGACTCTGAGAAACTGCAATAAATGTTGCATGTTTCAAGTAGCTAAGTTTTGGGGTAATTTGTGACATAAATAAACAAATGTATGTATACCTACACACCTATCCAATAATTAAAGGAGGAGAAAATAGCATAATCAAACATGTTGAAAAGCTCTATTAAAAATTTAAGTCTTAAATCTCAGCTCTACTCTCAATGTTCAGTATCCTTGTCAACCTTAGTAATTGTCCATTCAAAACAAAATTGTTCTAAACCTTTTTATTTTGCTTAAGTCCTCTACTCTTCAGTTCCTTTTATTTTACCGTATTATGTCATTGCCTGCTTTACAGAGAAATGTAGGGACCATTAGCCATCACCTTCCTCAAACTCCTTCTTGACTCTCAAATCTCTATTTTTACCCAGACTGTGTCCCTGGGTAATAGGAACTCATTACCACTACCCTCCTTCCTTAATGGAGTAATATTTCATTACTATTCCAAGAAGAACACCTTTCACACCACCATATACTTAGTACTGTGCATGTGATTATCTATGTATTTATATGCCTCCTCACACACAATGCGGCCTCTACAAAGGCAGGTTACTGTCTCACTTATTCATATATTCCTGACAGTTACTAGTTTATAGCTGTTACTTATAGATATTTGTTAAAACTATTTCAGGTTGTAAATAAAACTCTTTTTGAAATAAAAATAACCAGCATTAAGGAAAGGAAAAAGAATCAAACAGTATCCTCAGGGAAAGAAGTACCACAATCAATTGCTTGATTATTATCAGCTAAATTTATTACTACCTTTAGTTTAAAACTCTCTCCCTCCCAGCTACAAAGCAATTAAGTCAAAGATAAAAAAGCAATACATTATCTCCCCCAAATACTAAGGTCAGTTGGGAATAAAAAAAAAAGCGCCCCCCTACCAAAAAACTGTACCTTGATTTTTAAGTAGGTATGCTGTGAATTATAAAAAGTAGTAAATTCAGAAAACACCGACCTTTCTTCTGTACACTCTGGTTTCTCTGTTCCATCAATCTCAATTTCTATCAGCTCCTCTGCTTCTCTTTTAGTCATGGTTGGAGTATTTCAATAGGTCAGTCCTGCAAGAGTTAAGGCAAAAATGCTATATGAAAAGTAGAAATCCAATTTAAATAAAAGCAGAGGGTAAGCAGAAGAGGAAGTAATCTTCACACATAAAAGAAAATCCACAATGATTATTTATATTAACCTGACATGACTTCTTCATCATTCCATTATATTTATTGGAATGATTTTTGGCCCAAAGTCTTGGTCAATAAATTAATTAAAATTATGTCAATTCTATTATAGCACCTCAGTCTTAATAATGGATTCAAGCCTGTACCCTAAAAATTAACATGGAAATGAACCACAGTTGTTCAGCTAAAAGCTATACATTAGTAGCAGAACTTACAACAAAGCATTATAATGATAGGGTAACGTACATTAAAGTTAATTACAGCTAGCATTTGTATTACAAATTACAGGTCTTATAAAGGTCAGTACTATATTCTCAAATAGCAAAATAAATAGCATATCATTATAGATAGGCACATTACTGTTCTGATTATATGTTAAAATTTTGAGATTTTTTAGATGTGCTTTTATGTATCTTAAACAAACCACTAATTTCAATTTTTTATTTCTGTCATGTAAAATTATTACCTGCTGCTTTAATCTATCATAGATACAAAACCATTATAATTTAAAAAATGCTAAGTAATTCATAACATAGCTGTATATATTGATATTTCTTTGAGGTCATTTCTGAGGCGTTAATGCTGTTAAGTTCCAGATTCTGTTACAATCTCACTGGAGATCAATGACTTTGTCTTTGGACTCCATATATACTCTCAGTCTAGCATAGTTTTGTAAGTTTACTATCATATCTAAAAGGCACCCCTAAGTGCCTTTGACTTACAAGGAAATGATCCTCTAAATTTGATATTCTAATATTTGCAAAGGAGTCTTCCACTTGTAAGACTTGGCAAAATGAAGAAATCAAATACTCATTCCTAATAATCACCGCAATTTACTGAGTGCTGAGCACAAGCATTCAAATGCTTTAGAATCTTCACAACAGGACAATCTTATTTTGAGTATTATCAGTGTACACACACACACGTCCTCATATGAAAACTATCCAGAGGTTGGTGATGCTCGCTGCACGTGGCTCCACCGTGCTTTGTTCAGACAGGCTCTCTACTGTGAACACACACGAGCATGAGAGCCAGCACATCTCTCACCTGGAATACTGTCACAACCCCTGCTCGCAGGTTTCCCCCTTTCTGTGCCCTTGCTCTCACTACAACAGCCAGTGTGATTCTCTTTAAACTGTAGCACTCCTATATCAATACCAGTCACAGTAAAACCTAAACACTTCAGTGGCCAGCAAGGCCCTACCAGATCCAGCCCCATCTCCACCCCATTACCGCTCCAACTCCTGCTCATACAGCCTTGGTTGCTGCTGTTCTGGCTGGCTGGCACCTCTTCCCCCAGATGTCCTCCTGCCTAAATTCTTCACCTCTTTGAGGTCTCTGCTCAAATCTCCTTTTCCCAATGAGGTATACCCTGACCACCCCATTTAGTTCTATAACCGGTCTCCTCCTTTACCCCTTTGTTATCTACAGCATCTGTCCCTCTAACATACTTTATCATTAATTTCTGTATGCACTTTCTCCCTCCATTCTATTATCATCAAAGCACAAAGACCAAAATTGTCCAGGTGACTCTAGGTACTTAAATTGGTTTGTCTAGACCAAGGACTTTGCCTAGCTTCTTAAGGTGGGAGGAGCTTTGCCAGGTTTCAACTTCTCAAGGGACCAAAGTCTCTGTGGGAGGCATAATAACCCAAAATCTGCAAATACATGAAGTTACATAGCAAAGTGGAATCAGGGTTACTAATCAGCTGATCTTAAAATGGAGATTATCCTAGTTTATCTAGTTGGGCCAAAAAAAAAAAAAAAAAATCACAAGAGTCCTTAAAAATCTGTAGAGATCCAGAATGATTCAAAGTGAGAAAGACTCAGGGGTCAGCTATGACTGGCTTTGAAGCTGGAGGAAAGGAGCCACAAGCCAAGAACACAGGCAGCCTCCAGAAGATGAAAAAAGAAACAAATTCTCTCCTGAAATCTCTAGAGTACACTGTTCTGCCAACATCTGATTTTAGGCCAATAAGACCCATTTCAGACTTAATTTCCAGAACTGCATATAATTAATTGATGGTACTTGAGCCACTGTGTAGTAATTTGTCACACAGTAGTACAAAAAAAGTCGTCTTTCCCCACTTTAGAAGGGCTGTAACTTTCCTTCGGTCCCACCATCTCTTAACAGCTGGAGCTGGTAGTCTCCAGCTGGTACCTAAATCTAGACTATCTGGTATAAAGTGACCTGATTCCGCCCGCATTATCAAGGTTGCTCTCACACCTGCCTATAAGGAAGACTAAGGGGAGGGGTTCTCCACTTGAATAGAAACACAACATGTACACCCAGCAGACTGCCTTGGTCCCAGCAGACTTTTGTTTGGGATGAGTTAAAGATTAGGGCCTTTTCTATTTCACCTCAGACCAATTAAGTCTTCCCTTTTCCCCGTAAAGCCTATCCCTTAACTGATGCTATGTATGAAACTGTGGAATTCATACTGAGCACTATAGCAAAACAAGTGATGACCCAGTAGAGACCTACCTGATAGGACAACTTAAGCTGCACAGGGCAAGGACACTTGTTCAAATATGTATACGAAGTACAGTACTTGGAATGGTGCCTCACCCTAGTAGGCATTCCATTAACGTGTGAAAAAAGCAAATGCTATAAGGACTATTGTACATCATATGAAATTGACTCCAGGTGCCTAAAAGGCTGAAACACAAAAGGTAAAACTATAATGCTAATAGAAGAAAATGGTGGGGAATGTTTTGCAGTCTAATGATAGAAAAGGATTTCTTAAATAAAATTCCGAACACATAAACCATAAGGTAAGAAACTGATGGATTTGATTGCATAAAAATTAAGATTTATGTTCAAAAGTCAGGCTACAGGGTAGGAAAATATACTTCCAATGCTCAAAAGTGACAAGGGACTAATAATTGAAATATTAGAAAATTAATTCCTACAAACTGATAACAACCTCAAAAAAGTCGGGAAAAATTAGAAGGCTTAAAGCATTTTAAGAAAAGGAAATTCACATGAAAAGAAAACAAACTGGTGAAGGATATGAAAAAATGCTCAAATTCAGATCATCCAAAATGCAATTAAAATAAAGAACAATCACTTTATACCATTTATTGGTGTATGTATGGCAAAATTTAGAATGCGGACTACAGAAAATAGTAGGGATCTAAAAACATAACAATCCTCTACCTCTGTTGATAGGGGAATGGATAGGTGTAGGTACTGTGGAAAAAAATCTAAGAGCACTTGCTCAACTCAAGTATGATTATACTTATGACCCAGTACTATGCCCTGGGATAAGCATCACAGATACTCTCACGTAGACTGATAACGGGATGTCCAGGACAGCTTTGTTGCTGACAGCTGGAAGCTGAGGCCGATAGGAGTATCCACTGCAAGAAAGCAGCAAACGCTAGGAAACTTTATTAGCATGGAGAAACAAGAAAATAATGTATACACACACAATCATAAAGCTGTTCCGTACAGGAAAAAGCGAGAATAGGGTTTATAGTAGAACAACACTTAAAAGATCACTTATGTTTTATTTTCAGGGCTTACATTTATTGCTCACTTTCATCTCCACTTATTGTTAAAATTTTAATCAAGGATGCTCCACCATGTGGGGACTCAGGACCTAGAGATCAAGGGTTGCATGCTCTACCAACTGAGCCAGCCATGAGCCTCTCCATAGCCTATTTAACAAAAGAATTAGAAAACAAGTGAAATTTCTGGGAACTATGGAAAAATAGAAATGAGAAGTAACCAGAGGCTGAGAAATGGATCTGCAGGCTTCACAGCAGGGATACCTATGGCTGGACTTAAAACAAGCACTAAAACAGGGAGGTGTTTAAAAGTAATTTATCCTGCGAGCTTCCAAAAAAGTTATAGCTCAGTGACCACAAGGTGCCAAATAGAGCAAAAAATGAGCCTTCTGTACTTCTGGAAGAAATCACGCTACTCATGAATTGATCTCAGAACTGATCTCTTTCTGTCCTCCAGGCTAGAGAAACCATTAATGGAGAGGTTTGGGAAATGATCCAAATCTTTGATATCACTGCTTGAGCAGGTCTTAGCTTTTTCTGGAACCAATCCTCCAGAATTCTATGTCAATACCTAAGAAAATGGAGAAGAGAACATTTTACTTGGTGCCTCTTCCCCTGAGGGCTGCCTCCTGAAACCCTGGTTTTTCCTAGATTAAATATAACCCTGGAGTTCAGAAAACTTCACAGGCTAGTTTTCTTTAAAATACAGTTATGAATGGGATGCCCAGGGCAGCTCAATCAGTTAAGCGTCTGACTTCAGCTAGGGTCATGGGCTAGCAGTCTGCAGATGCTGGCCCCTAGTCCAGCTCTGTGCTGAGAGCTCAGAGCCTGGAGCCTGCTTCAGAGTCTGCATCTCCCTCTCTCTCTGTCCCCTACCCTTCTCACACTCCATCTCTCTCTCTCTCTCAAAAATAAATAAATGTTAAAAAAAATTTTTTTAAAATAGTTATGTTTAATATTCTTTTGGAGTCAGATAAATTTGAGGACTGTATTTCTTCACTGGAATGTATTGTTTGTTTACAGAATTTAAGATATTTTTGCCCAGGGGCGCCTGGGTGGCCTCAGTTAGTTAAGCGTCCAACTTCTGCTCAGGTCATGATATCACCGGTTCGGGCCCCCTGTTGGGCTCTGTGCTGACTGCCAACTCAGAGCCTGGAGTCTGTTTCAGATTCTGTATCTCCCTCTCTCTCTGACCCTCCCCTGCTCACGCTGTCTCTCTCTCAGAAATAAGCAAAATATTAAAAAAAAATTTTTGAAAAATAAAGTCAACAGTTAAGAAAAAAACCAAAACGCATACATCTGTGTAGAGAGAGAGAGAGAGAGAGCAAGTATGGAGAAAGGTTAACACTTGGTGACCCTACCCCCACCCCTGCCCCAGGAGATTTTCACTGTATAATTTGTTTTCCAGGAACGCAGATTTGAAGTTTTACAAAGAGAAGTTGGAGAGGGAGTAAACTCAACAGTTTTTAGTATTCAGCCTCCCCATAACTCGGCTCTTATAACTTACCTAACATCTAGCTCCTTACTTTGTTTCTTCAAGACTATTTATCTCTCACGACATGTATATACGCAATTCAGGTAAATTGACTTAAATCCACCTAGTGCCAGACTAGGTCTAACAACAACAACAACAACAAACCCCAAAAACCTTGAAAAGCCTGGATCAAATCCTGATATGGACGGGTCATTCCCCCAAAGTTGCTGCTTAGGAGCTGAGCAGTTTCTTCTTAAGCTGAAAGCCACACGGGACCCAGGAATGTTATCACTGCCCGGCTCTTTGCTCCCGGGAATCTTTCTAAGTCTTTGCTCCTCCCACGAGTCAGACCTGGAATTCCTGCTAGTGGAACTCATTAGTGGAAACTATGAAGTGGACAGTATTTCTAAATCACGACTCATCATCTTGCAAGGCAGTATCAGGCACTGTTCTCCTCGCTGTCAACCTCATCAGGCCGGGATTCCCTAATACTCTGCAAAACACTTAAGACGGCTCCTCTCGTACACGAAATACTGAAAATGTTGACAAACTACATTAACCCATTGTTTTGCCCCTTCTCTTACTTCCCCGTTTCTCAAATAGACCCCTAAGGACAACTATACGTTAATAAGTGTCTTTGATTAAACCGGAGGACAGTTCTAGAAAAACAACTGGAGTTGAAACGATAGCGCAACGCTGAGTAGGAGAGGAGACTGGTTGAGAACCTTCCTCCGAAACCCCGGGGGCGTCCGGGTCTCGTCCCGACCCTGGCGACTGGGGACCGCCAGGGACGGCGGACTGGCGAGGAGAGGACAGCAAAGGAAGTGAGCGACGAGAAGTGACACGGGGGGCCCGGGGGCGCGCGGCTTCCCTGGGCCCCGCGCCGCGCGCCCCTCCCCTCTGCTCCCCGCACTGCCTCAGCCGCCCCTCCCCACCCGGCTCCCTCAAGTCTCCACGAACGGAAATGGGAGTCACAGCGCCGGGGACCAGCGGAAACAAAACACAGAGGCGGCCGCGGGGGGGCCGCTGTGGGTGAGAAGGCCCCGGAACGAGGCCGCCCGCGCGGGCCCGCGCTCCCTTCCTCCTCCGCGGCCGCACTCACCCGCTCCGGAATCGGCCCCGTCGCCCCCACCCGCGCTCCAGAGCCGGCTGAGAACGGCAGGGACGCGGGCTCCACGTGCAGCGCTTCTTCCAGTAAGACCCGCAGCTCCTGCGACTCGAAGTGTAAGGCCCGTGGGCCCTTCCCGCGGAATCGGCGCTGAGAAACTCCAACCCCCCTCCCGCCTCCCAGGCACCCCCGGGTCCAGGACTACAACTCCCAGCAGGTTGCGCGAAACAAACGTGCCAGGCAACGGAGGCTCACGAGGCACAAGAATGCCCAACGCCCCAATCCGCTTTGTTTTATATTCTCACTTTCCGGACATAATCCTACACCTCAATAACCCCAAAGAACAAGATGCTGACTTGGGTCCGGGAGGATTTAACTAGGGGAAAGGCCAAAGTGCGCATGCGTACACTACAAGGATTCCAGGAGGGAAAAAGACAGCAGGTCAAATTAGGCGAAGGAAAGATGGCGGAGGCTTTGCCAAGGGACCCGGAAGCACTTACCCTCCACTTCCTCCTCCTGTTTGGCTTCTGTCTCACCTAGAGCTGTCCGGTCGCAGACCGCCACCGAGACGTTTCCTGTCCGGTGAGTGTCGACCGACTGAAACGGCGGCCCATAATGCATTGCGATGGCGGGTAGGCGGGTGGGGGTGGAGTCAGGGCCGGAAGTAGAACGGAGGCGGCAGCGGAGGCCGTGGCAGCTCGGGACTGAGTGCAAGGTGACTGAGAGGGTTGTTAGACTAGCTTGGCCTCTTGGGAGTCAGATTCTGGGTTTCTTCTTGGGGCCTGGGCTGCTTGTTAGCCCTGCCCTTCAGGAGGATAGAGCAGGCCTTTGTCATGGGCACTTTTACTGCCTGGCCTCGGGTCACCGCTGACCTCGGCGCCCTTAGGCTTTGAAGTTTGCGGTGGGCTCGGTATTCAGGAGTGGTAATCCCTGCTTTGAGGGCAAACCGGGATGGTAGGGGAGGTAAGGAGGCCGGGAGCTTCTGGACCCGTGGCCCCGCTGGGCCAGCCCAAGGTCATTCCCACGGGACTGGTCTGCGGCCAGGCCTGCCCTACGGGGCGCGCGGGACATTGTGCCGAACTGTTTAAAGCCGAATGTGCACCGTAGGAGGGGAAGGGGTGATAGTAATCTTAGAAGTTTGCATCCCACCTGGAGGTACTGGTAGTGCTGAAACGTGGTTAAGGCAGCTTTGTTTTACACTCCGTTTTCCTGCGCAATCCTACGTCTCAACCCCAAGAAACAAGACACTGACTGGGGGAGAAGGGTTTCTTGAGTTAGGGGTGAGGCCAAAGTTCGCAGACGAACAAAGCAAGGTTTCCAGGAGGGGAAAAGAGTGGGTCGGGTTAGGCGGGTTGTGGATTGAGTTTGGGAGTTTGTACGGAATGGGCAGCGAAAGTACTCCCCTCCGGCCGGTCAGTCATCGCTGTAAACTGGAGAACCGAGCACCTTCCACCGCAAGGCCTCTTCGCATGTGTACACTTCCTTGCTGTTGCCTTCCCCAATCTTTCTCCGTCAAGTGCCATTCACGGGTTCTCGGGGCGCCCCATCGAACTTGAATAGAGAACTCGCCACACTTGGTATTTTACACCATTTGTGAAAGAGAAAGAACAAGTTTTGATGTGAGATTATGTATGCGTTTTTTCGACAAGTTGAATTTGAGGGTCCCGTAGAAGGCCTGTTGAATGGGTACGTTTAGAGTTCAAGAAAAAAGGAGTACAATTAGAGATGTGATTTGGGAATCATTAATACTTAGACGATAGAGGGGTGCCTGGCTGGCTCACTTGGTGCCTCTCTTCATCTCCGGTGTGGGTTCAAGCCCCACACTGGCATAGAGCTTACGTAAATAAAATACTTAGATGATAGAAATTGAAAAAATGAAAACAGATTTTACCTAATGGGAATAACACGATTTTTGCAATCAGAGTTAGAGCAAATTAACTGTGGGGATATGGGCAGTGTAATAACCTTTCTTAGACATAGTTTTAGTATCTGTAAAGGAGGAATAAAAACACTTTACTCTGTTAATTAATAGTGTTGCCCTAAGAATTCAGGGAGAGAATGTATATGGAAGTACTTTGCGAAATATTTTTGGTTGAACCAGTGTTAGGTGACTTTCTTGCTGAGTGTTAAGCATGTTCTTAAGTTGCCATAAGGGAAAGTAACACCTTGAATTGAATGATTTTCTAAAAAAATATATATTTTTTATTTTTTGATAGAGAACACATGCTCCTCCAGCGGGGAAGGGGCAGGGAGAGAGAATGCCAAGCAGGCTCAGCACTTATATCACAAACTGTGAGATCATGACCTGAGCTGAAGAGTCAGATACTCAACCGGCTGAGCCCCCCAGGCGCCCTGAGTTGCACAATTTTTAAAATAGATGGGTATCCACTGGGATTCTACTCTGTAACCTTGGGCCACATACTTAATCTCTAAACCTCAATTTACGTGTATGTGAAATGGGAATGATAATACGTAGCACCGTAAGGTTATTTGTTGTTTGCTTTGAGTCTTGAGAATTTTTCTCTGATGGGATATAAGGGGTGATGTATGGTGAATTCTTTAATTTCTCCAAATAGTTTGCTTTCAGGGCAGGTGAAGGATATTTTGTTGATTATGAGAGTCCTTTTGGTAGTTTTTATGTGTGATTACAGGGCTTCTCAGCTTTTGCATTATTGACATTTTGGACCAGATAACTCTTTGTTGTGGAATGGCTATTGTTATTTTTGTTCTCATTATTATAGGATGTTTAGCAACATCCCTGGCCTTTACCCAGTGGAGGCCAGTAACACCCCAGTCAGGATTACCAGAAATGTGTTCAGACATTGCCAGTAATCTCCCCAGGTACTGGGAGATTGCCTTCCCTCCTCCAGAACTATGTGTTACTCTACGGTCTTCTAGTTTAGTGCTTCTCAAACTCGCAGTAGTAGAGGACCATTTTTCCCCCTAACCCTTGTGGCTGACTTTGAAAACTACAATGAAAGTTAGTTACTGTAAAAATTAGATGAAAGATCATACAGTGAAGACACATAAAATACAAACTGATTTTTTGTTTTTCAACAAATATATATGACTCTATCAACTTGCTATAAAAGTTTCTAAATCCTTATTAACTATTTTTGTTACTATAGGCCAGTAACACAATTTGTATACTACTGCTGGTCCACAGTAGTGAGCACTCTGAGCACTTTAATAGAAGTTCATCATCAAGATGACAGTGATTATTGTTATTAATAGGTAATTTGGAAGGGTCATGGGAATCAGGTCAGCATGGCAGGTTTTCATTTTATCTTTTAAGATTCAGAAATTTTAGCAGGTTGTATTGAGGTGTGAATCTTGGATCCCCATTCCAACATAGGGTATGGTAAACTCTAATAGACACCATCTTTCTCAATCTGAGGGAAATTTCTTGTAATTATTTATGACGTTCTTATCTATTCCTTTTCTTTTGGAATTCTTGTTTGCATTTATTGTAATTTGGGATTTTTCTGGCATTTGATCTTTCAAGGTACTAAATTAGGTCTCAACTGAAATCATCTTCTGTTTATCTGCTGAAATTCTTTAAAAAATTTTTTTTAATGTTTATTTGTTTTTGAGAGAGACCGAGTTGAGCAGGGGAGGGGCAGAGAGACAGAGACACAGAGTCTGAAGCAGACTCCAGGCTTTCAGCTGTCAGCACAGAGCCCAATGCGGGGCTCGAACCCATGAACCACGAGATCATGACCTGAGCAGAAATCAGACACTTGACTGACTGAGCCACTTAGGTGCTCCTATCTGCTGAAATGTTTTAGTTAGAAAATCATATATTTTAGTTTCAGGAGCTCTAAGGACTTGGAAATCTAGAAGTTCTTATCTTTCTTTCTTTTTGCTTTTTAAAAAATCCTTATTTATTTATTTTTGAGAGCCTGATATGGGGCTCAAACCCACGAACTGTGAGAGATCATGACCTGAGCCAAAATCAAGAGCCAGACTCTCAAACAACGCAGGCACCCCTTTCATTCTATGTTATTGATTAGGTTGTACTGTTTGATTTTTTCTCTTTTATTGGTGGGCTGGTTCTTTTGGACTTAGATTTGGCTGTTAGAGTATTCTTGAATGCCTGGAATCCTACAGTTGCAACAAGCACAGCACTGTGCCCTGCTGTGGAGGCTGTGTATTCCTGCTCAGTTCCCCTTTGGTCTTCTGAGGGGGGTCACGATAACCTGGCACATTAATTTGGGGGCCAGTGTTCTTTTCTGCCTGAGATGGGCAGTTATCTAACATTCTATCTTGACCATGCTTATTCTTGACCTGTGGTCCAAGACCAAGTTAATGGAGAAGAATCACCTCATCCCAGATTTTGTGCTTCCTTTCTGCACCTAACCCGGCACACAGGCCGGAGTTGTTTCTAACTGCCCCTCAGTCCCAGGGGCTTTTGTTTAAAAAGCAAAAAACTTGCAGTGGGGAGTGGAGAGGGGGAAGGGAGCCCTGGTCAGGTGACTGTTCTTAGCATTCAGTGAGTTCTGGTGTGGTTTATGATTGAGTTCTGTAACAATTAGTGGAATTAGATTCCCACTATATGATATACTTAGAGGTGTTTTACGATTATGTATATTTTAAAGTATGTTAATATCCTGGTGCTTGTTTTCAGTAACAGAATCACCATGATTCTCCAGAGGCTCTTCAGGTTCTCCTCTCTCATTCGGTCCGCGGTCTCAGTCCATCTGAGGAGGAACATCGGTGTTACAGCCGTGGCATTTAATAAGGAACTCGATCCTGTACAGAAACTCTTCGTGGATAAAATTAGAGAATACAAAACTAAGCGACAGTAAGTGGGTAGATCATCAACTGTGGTGTAAATATAAATATTCAAGACATATGTAAGTTGTGAGATGGGGAAAAAAAATTAGTAGGTTTGAAAGCGTCTAAGGCCTTCACTGAGCTGATCGCTGACAGAGGTTCATTAGGTGCTCCAAGGGAAGATAAAGATCCTGATTCTATTTTTCAGGTCCCAGATTTTATCTTCTTTGGGTTCCAAGGGAGAATTCCATTAAATCTATTGTCATTTTAGATATAGCCTTATTATAATGTCACTTATTATAAACTACAGCCAATTCTTATAAGCACCTAGGTTCTTGGAAGTCATTTAGGAACTGTATTTGAGAAAATTGAGTCCCTTAGATATTAATTAGCCTAAGGTCATAAAACTAATTAGAGGAAAAACATATTATCAGAATATTTTAATTATTAATATAGTGTCCGCCCTTTGACATAATGATTGGGGTCGGGGGGGGGGGGGATATATGAACGCAGCATTTTTTCTTTAATGCTATTTCCATCGTTCTGTATTTCTGGGAATGTCAAGACAGAAGACGGAAATTGCAGAAAGCAAGTCCGGGATAAACACAATTACAGAACCCCACAGCTTTGGAGATGAGTGATGACCTTAGCCATCATCAGATTCAACCACCAAATCTATGCAAAGTGATATACATCAGTTT
The DNA here is from genome assembly GCA_017311185.1 of Proteles cristata cristata. Taxonomy (NCBI): domain Eukaryota; kingdom Metazoa; phylum Chordata; class Mammalia; order Carnivora; family Hyaenidae; genus Proteles; species Proteles cristata. The sequence goes on along the minus strand of JAESUZ010005579.1, from coordinate 1,035,943 downwards.
GGTGTTCATTCTATTTAGCTCTACCATGTGCAAAGTACTGGGTTGTTAACTGTGGTGGGCCACAGAAAGAAGCCATTCTTTCTGCATTTCCATTATATTCTTGAAATCTGATAGGGGTGGAAAGCTTATAGGCATCTATAAGGTAATATGTAATGAAAAATGGGTTAGATGCTAATAGAGTGACACGTTCAGTGTTTGGGGACTGCATAGGAAGGAATGTTCTTTTCTTGCTGAAGGCAGTATTTGAGATTTTTTTAAAAAATTTTTTAACATTCATTTTTTGAGAGACAGAGATAGTATGAATGAGGGAAGGACAGAGAGAGAGAGGGAGATACAGAATCCAAAGCAGGCTCTAGTCTCCGAGCTGTCAGCACAGAGCCTGACACAGGGCTCGAACCCATGAATAGTGAGATCATGATCGGAACCGAAGTCGGACACCTAACAGACCGGAGCCTCCCAGGCACCCCCGAGATCTTTTATCCCTTTCGAGAATATGGACAGCTATGGATCATTCCTTCAGTTTAAAAAAAAGTGAGGAATTTACTCACATGATTTTATTGCTTCAAAGAGTTCTTAAACCCTTGAAAGGCTCTCAGTGCACATCTATACCTGTGGTTATGAACAGCTGGTGTGAAGGTTGAACAGATAAGTGGGAGGAGGAAAAGCATACGTGTTAGGAGGAAAGAATGGTATGAGCGAAAGCTTGAAAACTGGAATGACCGGGTCTGTTTGGGAAGTTGTGTGATGCTGCTCCCCAGGACTGTAGAGTGTATGAGGAGTGTGCGAGCAGTAAGAGTCAGAATGGGGTCAGAATGAGTGGATTATGAGAGGCCTCGACTAGAGATGGGCAATTAAGGTATTATACGATAGGCATTCAGGAGGAACTAAAGGTTTTGGAGCAGGATGGTAGGATGGAACAAGATTGCTCTGTATTAGGAAGATAATTTTAATCACAGAGTATTAGAACAATTGGAATGAGTGGAGAAGACAGACAGACATGATAGGAAAATGTAATAATCCAAGCATTGTTTGACGAGAACATTGTCTTTATAATAGTGGGCAGATACAAGTGACAGTTGTGACATCGAGAGACTGAGAGCCGGTTTTGGCTATCTGCTGGAGAGGCAGAGGAGAGGGGACAGTGAAAGAGCACTGGGACTTTGAGACTGGGCAACTAACAAAAAGGTCTTGTTTTCACCACAACTAAGGAGGGAGAGAGCAAAGGGATTAAAATGAAGACATTGTTAGGACATTCTCACAGCAATCTTAACAGATCTTATCCCCATGTTACATACTAGAAAAGCAAGGCTAAAAAGGAAGAATTTGTCTAAAATTGCGCTCTTCAGTAAGCAGGTGTGCAGCACCGGTTGGGGGCTCTGAGTGTCTCCTGTCCAGAGGTGTTGTGGCGTCTTCGTGTTGATGCCGCTTCCACTCCAGCTGTCCTGAAAAGCTGTCCAATAAGAAGTCAGTCCTAAGGCATACTCTCTTCCAGTAAGCACTGCGCCCAAAATGGAGCTTGAACTCAGGACCCTCAAGAGTTGTATGCTGTACCGTCTGAGCCAGCGAGGTGCCCCTGGGGTGTGCTTAATGTAAGGGGTCTGTAGTTCATTCATTTGTGCAAATTGTGTGGGGAAATGTTCTGCACAGACTCTGGCCTGGAATGCAGCTCTGACACTTACTAGCACGGCAGGTCATTTAACTTCTGTACCTTATTTGTATGTAAAATGAGGATGAAAATAAGAGCACTTATAGGATGGTATAAAAATGAAGTGATGCAGTAAATTAGCGTAAGAATCCAGGTTAAAGATCTAAAGTATCTGGTTGAAGGCTCCAGTGTCTATTCATTAGCCATTATCCACACGTGACTGTTGAAACCTAATAAATTCCAATTAAGTATAAATAAAAGTTGAGTTCCTTAGTCACATTTCCAGTGCTCACTAGTCACATATGGCTGTTAGCACAGACATAGAGAGCATGTCTATCATTACAGAAGGTTCTATTGCATGTGCTGATGTAGAAGATAATTGAGTCCATGACAGCACACGTCATTAACAAGTTCTTAAATTAGAGCTGTCCGAGAAAAAAAAAAAAATTAGAGCTATCTCTGTATTTTTTGTGGAAATTCTCTAACATAAGGCCCTATACTTTTATCATAGGCATATGTAAAAATATTATTACCCTTAATGGAGTTCTCACAAAGTTTTGTTTATTATATCATTCATGCTAGTCGGGCAGTAACATGACAGTCACAGAATTTGTGCAAGGAATTAATTATATCTAATTGGCCCCACTGCTGGTCTGTGATGCTATATTTATCTTCCCAAAGCACAACTCTAATTTTGTCATTTTTTGATTAGCACATAAAATACACAGCCCCAGCCTTAACAATTCAGGTCTCCCATGAACGGAGTCCTGCTGGCTTTTCCATATAGATGGCTTATTCTACACACACAGCCAGTTTTTTATTACCTCCACATCTTTGCTTTTTTAGTCTTAGAATGTCTGAATTAAAATCTGACCCAAATGCATCATTTGTCACAAGTGCCACTTTTGTAAAATGAAATTTTATCCAATTAGCTCAGCAAAAATGCTGTCTCCTCAACTCGAATAGATATTTGATAAACCATGTCTTTGAAGCTTATCAATAACTCTCTTATAGCACAAATGTTTGTAAACATGGGATTTTCCTCCCTAAGTGGCAAAATCTCTGAGGGTAGGAAATATTTCCTTGTTAGGCCCATATTATAGAGACGTAAAGTTACTAAGACCTTTTAAAAACCATTTAGTGGTGGCTGATTTAAATCAGATCATAATAATAGATAGCACTTACTGGCCACTATGTCACCTCACTGTGTGCCAGGCACTATGTTAAGTGGTACGTGTACGTTATGTCTGTAATTCGTGTCACACCACCATTAGGTAGGACCTTGTGGAAACTAATGTTTAGCGTGCTTTGTGCCTTGCTTCAGTTTATGTAGTTTCAATAAACTGTAGAGCTGACATTGAAACGGAAGTAGTCATTGACTCCAGGAACCCACAGACTTAGCCATTATATCTTACTGCAGCTTAGACCTCAAGAGATTATGACTTAGTAAACGTTCCTGATACACAAACCTTAGTGTTAGAAGTTTGTTTGAAATTGCTTCATTTATGTGAAGCCTCATCGTAATAAAAGTTTGAATTGAGGGGCGCCTGGGTGGCTTAGTCTGTTAAGCGTCCGACTTTCGCTTAGGTCATGATCTCGCGGTTCGTGGGTTCGGGCCCCGCGCCGGGCTCTGTGCTGACTGCCAGCTCAGAGCCTGGAGCCTGTTTCAGTCTGTGACTCCCTCTCTCTCTGACCCTCCCCTGCTCACACTGTCTCTCTCTCTCTCTCCTAGAAATAAATAAAAACCTTAAAAAAAAAAAAATTAAAAAAAAAAAGTTTGAATTGAAATTCAAGTGGAAATGCGTTTTTTTCAGCAACTATATTTTCCCTATATGAAGACTTTTAAAAGGTCTATTGAAACTTAATGGTAAAAGGTAATTTTTTTTTTGTACACTAGTGCATAAGATGAGGTTTTACTTATTTACACCCCACAGGGCATCTGGAGGACCGGTTGATACTGGCCCCGAGTACCAGCAAGATCTGGAGAGGGAGCTCTTTAAGCTGAAGCAAATGTATGGAAAAGCGGACATGAATACTTTCCCTAACTTCACATTTGAAGGTAAGTGTCTTCAATCATGGATTCATTCTTGTGGGAGATTTGTTTTAAGTTGAGAATATTATTAGGACAGCAACGTTTGCAGAAGCTCTGGTATAAACGTTTGCCATTGGTATAGGAAATTACATAAGAGGTTAAATGGTGGAGATTTGATATCAAACTCCCCAATCTCAAATCCTGACCATGTCACCTGTGAGCTGTGTGGTCCTGGACAGTTACCTGATGACTGTTTCCCACCTGACATTCGGGGACAATCTGATAACTTTCTTGTGATTTTTGTAATTAAATGACAGAGACGTGAAGCCAGTTAATAGAGAGCCTGGCTTATAGTTAAGTGCTTATTAATAAATCATTATCGATTGTAATATTTCCATGTAGGTGTTTAAAAACATGTTAGACACCATCTAGGTGTTAAAAAACCATAGATACTCACTTTAAAAAAAAAAATCAAAATATTGACGGGTTAAAGATGGAAGCCTTCTAGGTAATGCATTTTATTGCAGTATAGCTAAGCTTGGACCTTTTTGTTCCTTTTCTCAGATCCCAAATTTGAAGTCATCGAAAAACCCCAGTCCTGAAGAAATCATGTAAAATGTATTTGGTAATTTGTCCTAGATTAGTTGTACAGCTGGCCGGAAGTATTGGGATAAACATACATTTCTCAGCTGTCAAATGTTCTTTTAATTCTGATTCCAAATAAATTATTTGATGATGTTGGGCGTACACTTCCTTGAGTGTTGAAGTCTGTGTTTCGGCATTGTTTCTAAGTCTGCCCAGGTGGCTGTAATGAAGCAGGTGGACATCTTGGATCAATTGGCTACAATTTGCCCATGACCTGCCAGGTCTTTCTTGGGGTGCAGGCCTCTCCTTTCATTAGTGGAGCCTTGCTCCCTGAGGGGAGCTGCCCTGACCTAAGGAATGTTTGCTGCAGAGAGATGTTACCGTTCCCAGAGTATGAAGAAATGGCTTGTAAACCTTTTGTCATAGTTTTTCCAGGAAATCTAAGTGAAGTTTGAAAACACACAGGAACATTCATTGTGTTTTAACTTCCATCTCCTCAAACGTTAAAATCTTCTCAAATGTTAAATGCTTTTATCCCAATAGCCAGGTCCCTCTTGCAGTTTATGATCTTAGATCTATTACTGTGCTACACAGATTGAGGGAGGAAAGCTGGGAATGGGATGGAGGTTCTACAAAGGAGCCTCCTTTGAAAGATTAAGCTGTGTGGTTGTTGTTTTGCCCAAACGATGGAAGACCCAGCAAATGAGCACCAGATAGGTGGCATAACAGGGACATCAAAATTTCCATTACTGTCGCTGGCTCTTTAGAAAATTACTTTTTTTTTTTTTAAGGAAACCAGCTGTGCCTTTTCATATCAGACAATCAGACTTGCATCAAAATGGATTTTAATAAACCTTTAAAGGTTTTTTTGGGGTTTTTTTGGGGGGAGGTTGGTACCAATTTTAAATAGTTTTACTTAAGACATTGTATTTTCCACTTAAAAACACAGTGCTTATAAAGTGCAATTTTTTTTTCTTTCCCTGGGCACATAGTCCATATGACCGGTTTCTTTACTATGGCAACCTGACTTTAAAACAGCCGTGGAGTTTGCTGCAAATTTGGGTCCTTCAGATGTTGTGTGTGGAACAAAGCTAGGCCCAGACGAGGTGGGCCTGGCTTTCGTGGTGGGCCCAGAGGAGGCACCACCAGGTGGGGGAGCTCCACCACCAGGGGTGCCTCCAGGCTTTCCTCCTGTGTGCCTCCTGCACTCTGGAACAGCCTCATGACAATGGGGTTGCAGACTTCTCCAGCTCTTTCTGCTGATAAAGGTTTTTGGTTTTGTTTTTTAAATTTTTTTAAATTTTTATTTTTGAGAGAGAGAGACAGTCAGACAGACAGGACATGAGCAGGGGAGAGGCAGATGCAGAATCTGAAGCAAGCTCCAGGCTCTGAGCTAGCTGTCAGCACAGAGCCCGACGCAGGGCTCAAACCCACGGACCGTGAAATCATGACCTGAGCCGAAGTCTGACGCTTAACTGACTGAGCCACCCAGGCGCCCCTGTTTTTGTTTTTTAAATATGATATAAAACAGCCTTCTTTATGAGGTTAGCTCACTCAAAAAGAGGAATAGATTTTTACTGTGGGTGCCAGTCTAGTCGGAGTGAAACCTGCTTAGGACTACCTTTTCCAACAGACATGCAGACATTTCTGAGCAATACAGGTGTGATTAAACTAGGAAGGTGTGTGGAATTGGCACTCGGGAGGGTAAAGTACTAGAAAAGCCCCAGTTTCTTCAAATACTGCTAAGCAGTGACCTACTTGTACGTAAATAACTGCAGCCAGGGAAGCAATTCGATGTTTGATTATGGCATTATTTAAGGGCAACCGAGGAAGCCGCACTGCTCAGGTCCTTCTCTAACCTCCCCTGAAACAGCTGCGCCCCCCTGTGGCAGGTGAACTGCCTGGGCGCTGCAGGGCGACGGCCAGGCTGGAGAGCTGCCTGCTCCTTTTTAGCACCTGCTTCATCTCCCTTTCTTTTTTCCTCACTCCGCCGCTCAGCTTACTTGTATTTTACCTTTTAGAATTTCACACCTATGTAGAATTTTTTCACTTCTATGTAGAAGTGTATGTAGAATTTCTCATACACTTTTTTAAAAAAAATGTTTGTTTTGAGAGAGGAGAGCATGAGCAGGAAAGGGGCAGAAAGAGAAGGGAGAGAATCCCAAGCAAGCTCTGCACTGTCAGCACAGAGCCCGACGTGGGGCTCGATCTCATTAACTGTGGGATGGTCATGACCTGAGCCGAAATCAAGAGTTAGATGCTTAACCAACTGAGCCACCCAGATGCCCCTCATATTTTTAAAAATCTGTCATGCAAACTATTTGAAGTTCACGTGAACATCCCGATCTCTTCATTCATTATGTAAACGTAAGGATTCTGGCTGCAAAGGACACTGCATTAAGCACCCTACTCCCATGCCCAACATCATAGGGCATTTATTGCTAACTTTTGACCAGGGAAGTGCTTTTTCCCAGCGGAGTGCTACAGTGTGCTTTGAGTCATAGATGTTAAAGGCCTCATCTTCCTCAGGGCCCCTTCCTCTTCCTGGTGAGGCTGCCCCAACCCTGCAAACCCCAGCCTTTATCTGTCACTTCAGTCTGCCAGTGCACTCCCTATCCCGTACTTACCACCTTAGATGTTTGTTACACATGACTTCAGCCTTCTAGGTTTTAGTGTTGAAAATAGCTTTCTCCCATGCCTGGTGCTACAGGTTGCACTGTGTTCTCCCAAGATTCATTTGTGGAAATCCTAACCCCCAGAGCCTCACGATGTGATTGGATTTGGAGATAGGACTTTTAGAGGAGATTAAGTTAAAGTTAGGCCCTTAGGGTAGGCCTGAGTCCACTGACTAGTATCCTTATCAAAAGAGGGAATTTGAGTTGAAGAAAGGGAGGTACTTCTTACTTATCTAGTGTTTTACCTTTTTTTTTTTTTTTTTTTTTCAGTTTATTTTGAGAGAGAGTGAGTGTGAACAGGGGAGGGGCAGTGAGAGGGAGAGGGAATCCCAAGCAGTTCTCATGCTCTTCAGCATGGAGCCTGACATAGGGCTCAAACCCATGAACCGTGAGATCATGACCTGAGCAGAAACCAAGAGTCAGACACTTAAACAACTGAGCCACCCAGGTGCCTCTTTAGTGTTACCTTTAATAATAACCAAAGAAGACTTCTGTTCCAGGCAATTTTTACTTACCTGAATCTATTTAATGTAGGATTTTTTTGTTTTTGACTGTTAACTAGTTCTCTGCTGCTGCCCTTGGTGTAGCAGAGCCTATAAATCTAGCTCTCTCTGGTCAGGGGCTTCATGTATAAATTCTTGGGGGCCTCTGTTGGCTAGGAGGTCTTCCTGTTGTACAGATTACCTAAGTGGGAGGCCTGTTTCAACTCCACCTCTTCCAAACTCCCCCCTGTTCCCCATCCCAGTGGGACAGTCTTTTTGTTTTAATGTTTTATTTATCTCTGAGAGAGAGAGAGACAACATGAGCAGGAGAGGGTCAGGGAGAGAAGGAGATACAGAATCGGAAGCAGGCTCCAGGCTCTGAGCTAGCTGTCAGCACAGAGCCCAATGCGGGGCTCGAACCCACAAACCGTGTGATCATGACCTGAGCCAAAGTCGGACGCTTAACCGACTGAGCCACCCAGGCGCCCCACACCCCCACCCCCCCAGTGGGACAGCCTTATTTCAGATGTTTGACCTCACTCAGACACTGGTAAGGAGGCTGAATCAATACTTTTGATGACCCTACTTGACTGGAAAATTTATACATCCTTGCCCTAAGAACATGGAGAAAGTCCTTCACCATTTCTCCTGCTGTCTTCCTCGATATCTTTTGCCACCTCTTTCACCCTGCTCAAATAGCTGTTTCCTTTTTGTCAGGCACTTACAATTTGAGGTTTGCAAAATTTGGGGATAGGCAAGACAGAAAAATGTTAGAAGCTGTGAGACTGGGGAGGGGTGAACTAGCCCCAGGTTACTAAGAGTGAAGGGAAGGTGTGGCGTGAGAGAAGTAAGAATTTAAAAGAAAGTATGTTGGGGGCAAGAGAAAAAAACATCTTGTGTGAAACATCCTGGACCAGATGGACTTGGGTCGGTTAGACCCTGAGCCCTCACTTCCCTTTGTGAACTTGGTGGACTGACTCTGAGTCTGTTTTCTTGTCTGCAAAGGACCACATGACCCGCTTTATAATACTCTTGAGATGAATGAGATTGCATATACCCTCATGTCCATCCACCCCCACCCGACGTGTAAAATGTTTAATAGTTCTGACTTTTTATTTGCAGGGTATTTTTTTTCCCAGTATTTGGGAGGTTGGCAGGCACCCAAATGAAAGATGAGATTCTAATCTTAAGCAGCTAAAGAGCTAACCTTGTAGCTACAGATGGTAATAGGGCGTAGCTTCCCCGGGTTTTATTGAACAATAGGTGGATGGCTTTTCCCTTGTACCGGTTAAATGGGCCTAAAAAGTTGAACAAGTTCAGCTATTTTTATTAACATAGACTTTAATCAAACAAAACCACTCATGAGATGAAGGAAATTCTTTGCAAAGTTATACGAAAAAACAATCAATTGTTCCAGATTTAGTTAGGTTAAACCCCTAACTAAAAATAAATTAGATCTAGTTACAATAGCAACAACAATTAAAACAAAGCAAAACTTGCTGTTAGAGATTTTAGAGCCCTCATCCCTACACAACACAATTTCACTGCAGGAACATAAAATGCTCTATGAATGTTAATGTTGAAGTCCCTCAAAAGCAAATGGAAACACACATCCAGATATAAGTGGATATACTTTTAATAAATGGAAAATGAGTGCTCAACATTATGTCCTTTGTGTGGGAGCAAGCATTCTGTACACAATGACTTTTACTTAGCTACATACAATATATTAAGATAATGTATAATACACATTTGACTCAATGAGAGTGTTGTACGTTAACACTTTGTAAGATGAATCCTCTAGCCAAATGGCTCAGCAACTTTCATCTGTTAGTAAAGCTAAGGCACTATATATTTTCCCTCACAATCTGAATCCGTGTCCTTTAAACTGAAGAACTTGATCTTGGGTGATGGTAGTTACGCCCGAGGAGCCGTCTCTGAGACTCACACACACTCTTGGGCCTGTGGCAATGCAACACGAAAGCATTCCTCATACCAAAGCAAATCAAAGCATGGGCAACATTTACCTTACTTTTCTTTTGCAAAAGCTTACAGATCGGTGTTTTTCTCTGATTCACCACCAGGAGTTGGGAAATTATGCACGTGGGCCAAATCCTATCTGTGCCTGCTGTTTTTGTAAATAAAGTTTTGTTGGAACACAAACATGCCATTTCTTATTGTCTACGGCTGCTTTTGTGCTACAAAGGCAGAGTTGTGTGGTGTGGTTGTAACAGGCACCATAAAGCCAGTGTGGCTTAAAATACTATCTGGCCCTTTATAGGAAATATTGGGAGGAGTCTGGTGAGAAGCATCCAATGCCACAGACAAGTGGGGGGCAAGGCACAGTCTGACAACGGGCATCAGAACAGTGACCTGCTGTGGTATCCAGGTACATGCTAGTGCTTAAGCCATTTGTTTGCCCAATGAACCCTGGGATTTGCTTTGTCTATTGAGGAAGAAAAATGGATTCCTTTAAAAGCAGCCTACCCATGTTCAAAGTTGTCAAAGTTTGTGAATCAGCTTTTCATCCAGATTTGCCTAGATATTTTATTTTCAATAGTAACTGAAAAATCACAATAAGTTACAGATGATTATGCCTTTTAACACAGCCTAATTACTCTTACGATTACATCGATCATTGGAATTTTCCCTTTGTAACACGAGCTTGGACACCTTTATGATTAATCTGTGGAGAAACCAGATGACTGGACCGATTTTTCACTCCATTTGCCAGACAACCCCTTCTCCTCTCTATATCCCTGGCTCTTCAGTAAGCAGGACTGGCCAGCAAGGGACTTAGTCCAGCCCAGAATTTCACTGCATGATTATCAGAGACAAGTCTGAAGTCCCCATCATGCGGAGAAAGGTACCCACAAGGTTGTGTGTGGGGTCCAGTGGCGAGGTCTGATGTCACTGATCCTCTTCAAAGGGGTCTTAGGAGAAGGAAATAGCAACAAGCAACTCAAGCGAAGTAAGACATTTCGGCTTGTGTTTGACGCTCAGTTCTATTTAATGAAGAAATCAATGACACACACCAGGTGAGTGAGCTCTGATCATTAGGTATTTTTCTTCACGTTGTTTTTGGTTCTCAGAAATAAAACTAAATACCAAGTGCAAATCCCTGGGAAAAAGACCCACTCCTGCTACCTCCCTTCTGTGAATAGATTAGTGATAAATGAGCAGTGGAATAAAAATTGTATTAGGGGAGAAAAGAGGATTCTAGTAGAAATAAGACCAGAGGTTCCTTCTGCATCTGTCGCGATTTCCTGAACCTTCTAAATCAGACTCTTGCACAGAGGGTGGACGCCATTTATATTTTCATGCTCTGTAGACTAATTTCACAATCAGTATCATGTATCTTAGTCACTTTCTCTAGAAGTTAGGGCATTTAACATTTCATATACCCCAGAATACTACAAAGTATTGTGATTCTTTTAACTTTGTCCAGACGCAAGAAACCAGACTGTACTTTATTTAGGTGCTGACAGAACTATTGGTTTAAAATGACAATTTCAAGTAATTTGACGATCATAAAAATTAGAATGAAATACCAGTTGAATCTCCTCATGTACCTCCTTGCAAAAGTAAGACAAAGCTGAGTTTTAAATCTGAATAGCATATGTAACAACAACTGTGGTTTTGATGTATCTCAAAGGTGGAATTCATTTAAATTATAAAAGATTTTGTATGCTTGAAATCCTAGGAAAAGAAAGAAACAAGTTTAATGTATTCACTCATTTAAAGAAATAAATACATTTTATGAGTATAAAGCTACATGCACTGTGAGAATCTTATAGGTACAAACCAGCAACTCTGTTTTACGGGGAATTAAGTAAATACTAGGAGACCAGTCTTTCAAACTTTGCCTCAAGAGTAAGGAAGTAAAAGTGGGAGTTAGAGCAAGAAAAGTCCTATTTGCTTAGGGGTGTACCCCTGGCGTTGACAGGATGGAGGCTGAGGTGCTACTAACCATTCTACAATGCACAGTACGCCCCCCCCAACAAAGAATTGTGCAAAATTGTAAGACTTCGTTATATAAGAATTTACATAAGAAATTACTAATATAATGGGACACCTGGGTGGCTCAGTCAGCTAGGCGTCCAACTCTTGATTTTGGCTCAGGTCATGATCTCACAGTCATGAGTTCAAGCCAGGCTTGAACTCACGTCGGGCTCTGTGCTGACAGAGCAGAACCTGCTTGGGATTCTCTTTCTCCCTCTCTTTGCCCCTCCCCTGCTCGCATTCTCTCTCTTCTCTGTCACAAAATAAATAAAACTTTAAAAAAAGAAGAAATTGGGGCGCATGGGTGGCTTAGTCGGTTAAGCGTCCGACTTTCGCTTGGGTCATGATCTCGCGGTTTGTGGGTTCGAGCCCCGCGTCGGGCTCTGTGCTGGCTGCCAGCTCGGAGCCTGGAGCCTGTTTCGGTCTGTGACTCCCTCTCTCTCTGACCCTCCCCTGCTCACGCTGTCTCTCTCTCTCTCTCTCCTAGAAATAAATAAAACATTCAAAAAAAAATCTTTTTAAAAAAGAAGAAATTACAATATAAGAATTATAAGAAATTGTCAGTAATGCCAACACTGAGAAATTCTGCTCTAGGGCAAAGCCCCAACTGGAGGCTCGACTCCTCCGTGCAGGAGGGCAACTGAGAGGAGGGTGATAAAAATTTAAAGGTTTTTGCTCTCTGACTCTGTATCTTTTTTTAAAAAAAAAATTTTTTTAATGTTTATTTTATTTTTGAGAGAGACAGAGCATGAGCAGGGCAGGGGCAGAGAAAGAGGGAGACCTAGAATCCCAAGCAGGCTCCAGGATCCGAGCTGTCAGCAGGGCTCGAACCCATGAACCATGAGATCTGAAGTCGGACGCTTAACCAAGTGAGGCACCCAGGCGCCCCACAAGGTATCTCTTACTGTTTGGTAGGATGAGATTATTTTACTCCACATTTAAGGAGTATTTTCTGTACACTGTAGGAGTTACATATTGCTTTCTATAAATATGGAGTTACATGTTGCTTATCTACTAATGAAAGAATAATATGATTTTGGTGTAGTAAACTACAAAGTGACGTGACTTCTGTGATAGAGTTTGGAGTAGACAATTTTAGAGAATCAGATTTTGACAGGAAAAAAAAATCCATGGAGCCGTAAGTGGGTCATAAAGTTCATACCCATGAAAATCACTTATAGTTTAAAAGACCGGTGTCCACTGCCTACCCCAAGCTCTACAAACAGGGTATCTAAGAGGATCCCTGCCACAGAGTGCCACGGAGTTCAGAAAACCCGTGCTCCGTTTCTCAAGAAAGTGCTTAGACCACTAAAAACATTGAAAACCGCCCTTCCTTCCCACATGCCTGAAAAATAATCCAGAAGGTCGAATATCTATCCAAAGAGCTACAAAATCTGAGTAATGACGGTATTTACTGCTTCGCTGTAGTACTTGCAGATGCGAAAGTGTCCAAATTCTGTTGCCTACACCACCTGAGTTAGATAATTATTACATGTCCTCAGGGTTTCTAAAATGTTCCTTTCAGCATTAGCAGAGGACATTCCACATCCCTAAAATTTCCAAGTTCTCTGAAAAACCAAAGGGAGTCCTGGAATCACAGATCTGGAAGCCATCTGCTCAGGCTGACAAGAATCAGGGTACCTGAACCCAGCTCTACCACTGTAGTCCTGTGAGAACTTGTGTCTAGATTTTCTCATCTAGGAAATGGAGCTGATAATGCCAGACTTAATGATGCTCAGGAGGTTGACTAACAATAGCAAACATCATGGAAGAAAATAATGATACAGCAAAGCCCCATTAGTCTCCAAATGCCGGGCAACTTTACCAGACCATCCTAGATGGAGGATGGAAGCTAACACGTACTCAGGTCCCTCTAAAGACCAGTAGTAGACACGAGTACAAAGTATATATAAAGTCAGAATCCATCACTCCTGTACAATGACTTCATTTCCCACTCCTATTTCCCAAACACATCTATAAATATGCTTTAAAAATACTCACATTTTCACTTATTGTGGTGGCTTTAGATGTAGAACTGCATCTCCTGTTTGTAGAATACAAAAGACAATGTTAAAAAAAAAAAATGCCAGGAACCCTAACCGAATTTCTTCTATTTATAGACAAACTTCACAGAGAAAGCCATGCAGCAAGGTGTCGGCCCGTGAAACCCTAGGTATCTCATTGTAGCCCTAGGACTAAAGATTTCTGTAGAATATGCAAACAGAAACTTACTCCCTTTTAACTTACCATTTTTTTTAAACATTTTAGCATTTTGAAAGCTTGATCATTATCATCAAAATTGACTTTCTCTTATGGAAAGAAAGCTTTACACAGTAACTAGGGCTCCAGTCATCTGTAATAGGCTGAACTGTATCCCTAAAAAATTCATGCTAAAGTCTCAACTACCAGTACCTCAAAATGTGACTGTATTTGGAGACAGTCTCTTTAAAATGACAGTTAAATTCAAATGAGGTCATTAGGGTGGGCCCTAACCCAGTATAGCTGCTGGCCTTATAGGAACAGTTAGCTTGGATACAAACACAAGCAGAAGGAAGACAATGTGAAGGCAGAGAGAGGACTAGCTATAAGCCAAGGAGAGAGAGGTCTAAAACAGATCCTTTCCTCCTCGTCCCCAGGAGGAACCAACCTTGCTGTCACCTTGATCTGGATCTCTAGCCTCTATAAGTGTTAGAAAATAAATTTCTGTTTAAGCCACTCAGTCTGTGGCACTTCATTACGTCAGCCCTAGCAAATTAATAAAACATCCAATTCATTATCACAAAATTTTGAGGGCGATGGATTTGACAAATTGCAAAGATGTATCTAGGAGTAAAGATATTGCCTCCCGGATTCCTACATGCGTTAACAAAGGCATTGCGATTGAAGAAAAGAATTACCTTCTCGCCATTGCAATCCCAACCTTTCCCCTTGTAGAAGATGATGCTTTCCTTTGCTCAAATATCTCCAATTACTTTCTACCTTCTTCAATAAAAGTAGAAGTCCTTACAATTGCCTAGGGTGGGATGTGGGGTGGCTATATCATCAGGCAACCCTGTTTTCTGAACACTCCTCCTTTGCTACTGCTATCCCTGATAACTTGGAGGTCATTTCGGACTTGTACTAGGATATTACTAGAGAGAGAGACCAGGGTTCAGTAGGAAGTCTGGGAACAGGAAATCAAAGGCAGCTAAGTCTTCAAAACGACTTAAAAGATGATCAAGAATCTGAAGCCACGCAGCTGAGAGTAGAGGGGAATGCCCATAGATCTGGGTTGGGTCTGCCATTTCCATGTACACAGAAAGGACAGTCACAAATCAAGTGCACATTAACTTGGGGATCTCTTCTAACCAATCAGTAAAGTGTTTAAAATATATGCAGAATCCTATCATTTCTCAACATCTCCAACAGCATCGGTTTGGAACCAGCCATCATTTTCTCTTGGGTAGATTACTGAGTAGTTTTCCTAACCTCTCTCCCTGCTTCCTCTACTCTTTGTCACCTTACAGTTTCTTCCTAACAGAGCAACTAATGTCAGCCTCTAAGAATTAAGTAACAGGATACTGCTCCCCCATTCAAAACCTTCCAGTGACTTCCCATCTTACTCAGAATCAAAGTCAAACTCCTCACAACTGCCTAGAGGGGCTCCGTGTGATCTGGGCTCCATTACTTTGGTGCATCCCCTCTCTCCATCGTCCTCACTCTGTTTCAGCCACACCAGTCCCTTCGATATGCCTCAGATACTCCAGACAAACCTGGCCTCCAGACCTTTCCATTTGTTCTTTTGCCTCTGCTTGAATGTTCTTCTCATGGGTATCTGCATGATTTACTCTTTCTGCTCTTTTACTCAAACATCACTTCATCCCTGAGGCCCTTCCCTAACCACCCTAAGGGACAATCTCCACTCACACCCTGTGCATTCTCTTACTTACTTTAGTTTTCACCACAATACTGTGACAATCTGACATACTGCAAAGTTTACATTTGTGATTATTTTCCATCTTTTTCAATGTAAGCTCATGAGGCAGAGAGTTATTTGGTCTGTTTTGTTCACTGCCATATTGCCATTCCCTAGGACAGTGTTGGGCACAATGTAAGTATTCAATTAAATGTGAAAATTGTGTTAAATAAAAATTTATTTGAAAATTTTTAATTTAGCAAAACACAGCAAATATATTTTCCAAAGCAGTACTATGGGAAACTACAGGGTTGAATTACTGACTACATTTCTTCTCTAGGTAATTGAACAACATTGACAGATAGGCATGAGGCATGAGGTGGGATGTATTTTCTGATAAACGAGTCACTTCCCAGAGGATAAAACCTACACAGATAGCCCAGCTTTTCGTGTTTGACTTTAAACAGATGGTTAACAGAAAATTAGTTAAGATGGGGGAAAGACATGCATTAAAGAAAGTATACTTACTGGAACGAGGTCTCTTCTACAAAAGAATAAGTGTATATCATTAATGCAAGAGTTAATATGATATGATGCAGACTAACATATTAATATATTAACATAATATACATTAATATATTAATATAAATTTTAGACTTAATTTCTTTTTCTCATCTTGATCCTCTCTTGTTATATCTATATTTTCTAAATCCAGGTTGGCAAACATTTTTTGTAAAAGGTCACGAGGCAAATATTCAAGCTTTGTGGGCCAATAGGTAAAATTGAGGATATTAGGTAGGTACTTATATAATAAGAGAGAACAAGTTTCCAAAAATTTTTATTCATAAGATTCAACATATAATAATCAGTCTTAAGTATAGGTCTATTTATTGGAAGACTAGAATTCTTCTTTGGGGGGAATAACATTTCTCTTAATTGGGATTCAAAGCTAGTGTTCCTTACTATCAAACAGATTGCAAATATTCATTTGTAAAAACCATTTTTAGCTTGTGGGCCACAGAAAACCAGGTGGCAGGCCAGGTATGGTTCACAGGTCATAGTTTGCCAACTCTTAACTGAAATGCAAGCAAGTTTAAGAAATTGACCCTCTTGGATAGGTTGGAGTAATATTCTTCACTAATGAATTCCTAATACCCAAGTCGAATCTTTAATTAATTGTTTTAAGAAAAATGTATTTACCAAGTCTTCAATAAAAATACTCAGACAGATACTCATTACAAGCAGAGATCAAGATGACCAGAATTCTGGAGCAATCGTATCTGTCTGTACTTTCACTGGTGACCAGCAGGGGGACTCAGCTGGATCCCATTCAGGAAGTTACATTTACACTAGACTAAGATTAGAAGTGCTAAGGAAAAGAACTATTAATTCACAGAGCAGCTATTCTTAATTATAGGGAGCATTCTTGAAACAATGCTCATGGAAACATCTTATGACACTTAGTATCTACTTATAGGTTAAGTTTTATGTTACTATAAAATGTTTTTTAAACCTCAATTGTAAAATTAATGTTCACTGTAAAACAGTGGCTCTAAAACTTGCTTATGCTATAAATTTATTATTCTGTTAAAAAACTGCTTCGTACACTATTACCAATGCACATGATGGACTTCTGCAGCTTTTGAGCTCTCAGATAATTTATTTTATTTTTTAATTTTTAAAATGTTTTTATTTATTTATGACAGAGAGAGGGAGACAGTGTGAGCAGGGGAGGGTCAGAGAGAGAGGGAGACACAGAATCTGAAGCAGGCTCCAGGCTCTGAGCTGTCAGCACAGAGCCTGACACGGGGCTCGAACCCACGAACCATGAGATCGTGACCCGAGCCGAAGTTGGACGCTTAACTGACTGAGCCACCCAGGCAGTCTTCAGATAATTTTAAAGACTGGGAGTAGAGAAATATATTAAGAGAGTAAAACATTATTTTCTAATAACTTATATCATAATCATTTATCTCAAACCTATTTTATCATCAAATGGGAAGCTGGAGTTATTAAAAGTCTAAACTTGAAGAATTAAAAACCATGTGGGGCGCCTGGAAGGCTCAATAAATGGTTAACTATCCAACTCTTGATTTTGGCCCAGGTCATGACCTCACGGTTCCTGAGATCAAGCCCTATACCGGGCTCTGCGCTGACAGTGGGGAGCCTACCAGACTGTCTCTCTCCGTGCCCCTCCCCCACTCGGGCATATATTCTCCCTCTCAAAATTAATGAACATTTAAAAATAAATTAAAACTTTGATCAGAAGCAACTGTAAATACTATAGGTTTCTTGTTTTTATTGAACAGTTCTCTTGTATATACAGGGGTGCTAAACTTGACATTCAACATTCCACTGTTCTACGCTGATAAAATATTTCACTGAAACTTCTTATGATAAAACTGGAAATCGGCTTACATCTTGAGCTATGTAATTCCTAACTCACAGGGATCTTAAATACATATAAACATACTAGAAATATCCACGGACATTGACTATCTCCCAGTAAGTACTGCGGCATTATGCCCCTCCAGGGCGCCTCTCACATATTCTGTGGTATGTCCTGGATGTTTCAGTGAGGCAGCCCTGCGTTTTGTCTCTGTTTGCCAAAGTGCTTCATAACTCACCTACATGTCCTCTTGGATAGTTCCTTCTGCAGAGAAACCAATGAAAACTAGTCTCTAGAGTTCATTAGAACTAATCGGGAGAAACAGTGTCTCATAAAAAAACTACATCCACCGGAAGTTGTCTAGCAAAGAAGGGTGAAATCCACTTACTTGAAAAGTAGCCATTCCTCTGAGCATAGCACACACCAAGGCCACACACAGAAATCACTAAGACCACACCTACTACAGCTGCTATGATGCCACTTATGTTGAGGTTATCTGGAAAGCAAAACAAACCATGCATGAATTTGGGTCAAACAGACAAGACAGATGCAGCTATTAAATTGAAAAACATTCAAAAAAGCTCCCCTTGATATCTATGAAACCATAGATAGTTTCGGGCTGTTGAAGCCTGTTCCATTGATTCACTTCCAGGACAAGATTCAAAGTTGTTTGAAAATAGTAACAGAATTAATTTTTGAGGGGCACCTGGGTGAGTCAGTCGGTTAAGCAGCTGATTCTTCATTTCGGCTCAGATCATGATTTCACTGTTTGTGGGATTGAGCCCCATGTCAGGCTCTGTGAAAGGCCTGCTTGGGATTCTCTCTCTTCCTCTCTCTCTGCCCCTCTTGCGCACACACTCCCTCTCTCAAAATAAATAAACTTTAAAAAAAAGAATTAAGTTTTGCAAAAATCTTAAAGAAATTCAGTGATTCAGAAATAACATGTATGGTATATTATCTTGCATTCATTTGGAGAGGTAATACTTCAAAAGATGAAATATCACATTGGAAGTAACCTTCAAAGTTCAGCGAGTTCAAGTATTCTACCACCATATACCCCCAAATTCTACTTAAAATTCTACATCATCATCTGTGCCAATTTCACCAATCATGGAAAACTCATTCAGCTCCAAAGAAAACTGTGTGACTCTATGAAACGAAGAGTCAGTAGCACCTTTCTTGAATCTAATCAGGCTTGTGTGTGTGTCCATATACACACATACACACCCACATACATATATGCCATTAAATTGTCATCCCACTAGGTTTAAAATGAACTAAACTCCTGTTGTTATTAAGTCATCTTCCCTCTAACCTAATACAACTGGATTGCTTGGACCTCACTTTGAAATTACTACCATGTTACCAACCTGCGAGGTTTTTTTCAGATACTGATTCTGTTGTCCAAGAATTAGATTATTAACCTTTCAAGATTCATATTTATGTAATTGGGGGCTACCTCAAAAATATCCTCATTCAAGCAATTAATAAAATGATGATTATGATTTTTTTAGGGAAAGAACTACGGAAGAGGCTATTTCACACACCCCTTCATGTAAAGGGATCTATTACACCCTCTGGGTGTGGGATCCAACTATGTGTGAATCCATCAAAATATTTAATTTGGATCATATTCCTCCAGCTTGTCCACAAGGATTTCATAAGCCACACTCTTCTGTCATTTGGATACTACCTGTGTATTGATTAATATGTAAATTCCCTATACTTTTTTTTTCTTTTATAGTTTATCAAGTTGGTTTCCATATAACACCCAGTTCTCATCACAACAAGTGCCCTCCTTGTCCTCAGCATTCAAGAGTCTCTCATAGTTTGCCTCCCTCCCTCTCTCCCACTATTTTTTCCCCTTCTCCTGCCCCAGTTTGTTCTCTGTTTCTCTTGTTCCATTTATAAGTGAAAACACATTGTAAATTACCTATACTTTTTAAAGGAACAATTTCTCAAAGAGTTCTTGTTTTTAAAATCAAGTATTGGGGCGCCTGGGTGGCTCAGTCAGTTAAGCGTCCGACTTCGGCTCAGGTCATGATCTCACAGTTCTTGGGTTCAAGCCCCGCGTCAGGCTCTGTGCTGACAGCTAGCTCAGAGCCTGGAGGCTACTTCGGATTCTGTGTCTCCCTCTCTCTCTGACCCTCCCCTGCTCACGCTGTCTCTCTCTCTCAGAAATAAAAAAAAAAAAAACATTAAAAAAATTTAAAAGCAAGTATTAATTAGCATATGATTCAATAACTTGGAGAAAATTTTAGGTAGCATTTCCTCAACACAATTTTAGATATTTAAAAGCATCACAACTTTTGGGAAAGATTGTTTAAAAGAAATATTATTTAAGTGAATATGCTTATCATAAAACTTTCTGGTCTCAAAAATTTTTTTAATTTTTCTTTATTTTGGAGAGAGAGAGAGGGAGAGAGACAGAGGGTAAGCAGTGGAGGGGCAGAGAGAGAGGGAGGCACAGAATCCGAAGCAGGCTCCAGGCTCTGAGCTGTTGGCACAGAGCCCAATGTGGGGCTTGAACTCACTAACCATGAGATCACCTGAGCCAAAGTCAGACACTTAACCAATTGAGCCACTCAAGCACCCTACAAATTTTTTTTTCTAATGCCAAGTGTTATTAATTTTCTCATATACCTTAAATGTTAACTGATTTTTTTTTAATGTTTATTTATTTTTGAGAGACAGACAGACAGACAGCCCATGAGCGAGGGAGGGGCGGAGAGAGCAGGAGACAAAATCCAAAGTAGGCTCCAGGCTCTGAGCTGTCAGCACAAAGCCTGATGTGGGGCTCAAATCCACGGACCATGAGATCATGACCTGAGCCAAAGCCAGGCACTTAACTGACTAAGCCACCCAGGTGCCCCTGTTAACTGATTTTTTTTTTTTTTTTTTTGAGAAAGAAAACTGGGTATGTCTTTCTTTTGAAAGGCTGAGTAATTTGACCAGAGTAGAAAACATTAATTATTGTTTGGTATAAAACTCCATTCATTTTTAGGGTCACCTAGCTGGCACAACTGGTAAAGCATGTGACTCGATCTCAGGGTTGTAAGTTCAAGCACCATGTTGGGTGTAGAGATTACTTAAAAGTAAAATCTTAACAACAACAACAACAACTCAGGAGCACTTGGGTGGCTCAGCTGGTTAAGCATCGGACTTCAACTCAGGTCGTGATCTCACGGTTCATGAGTTCGAGCTCCACGTTGGGCTTTGTGCTGACAGCTCAGAACCTGGAGCCTGCTTCAAATTTTGTGTCTCCCTCTCTTTCTCTGCCCTCCCCCACTAAAAAGATTTTAAAAAATAATAAACTCAGTTCATTTTTGCTGGAGTATTCAAAGGTCAATAAGATCCAATTATTTATTTACTTAAAAAAATAGTCGAGGGGTGCCTGGGTGGCTCAGTCAGTTAAGCATCTGACTCTTGATATTGGCTCAGGTCATGATCTCATGGTTCATGGGTTCGAGCCCAGGGTCAGGCTCTGTGTTAACAGTGCAGAGCCTGGTTGGAATTTTCTCTCTCCTGTCTCTCTTCCCATCCCTTTAAAAAAAAAAAATTAAAACTCTTTGAAAACAAAATAGTCTTTATAAAATTAGCAGAGAGGGAATATCCAAAATATTCATAATCTTTTTTTTAAGTTTATTTAGAGAAAGTGCAAGTGGGGGAGGGGCAGAAAGAGAGGGAGAGAGAGTATCCCAAGCAGGCTCTACACTTTCAGCGCAGAACCTGACACGGTGCTCAGACTCACAAACTGTGAGATCATGACCCGAGCTGAAGTTGGACGCTTAACTGATTGAGCCACCCAGGCGCCCTACAATATTGATAACCTAAGACAAAATGAAATTAATAGGGGAAAAAATCCACAATAGTCAATTTAAGGCAAATTGATAACTAAATGAAACTCCTTAGAACCAAACTATACCTACTATTTTCTTTGTAGTAGTCAAAGAAGGTGGTATCTCTGAAGGTTTCAACCTCAAGGTTATTATCTGACAAAAATCTGTCTTGCGGTTTGACAGTGAACTTGACATCTAACAACAACTAATGGCTTATCCTATAAGACACGGTATAAATTTTATTTTACCTTTTTTAGTGAAATGGACAGACTCTTGTAAGTTAGAGGTGCGTTGGTCTCATGCCATTTGCCACCTCCCAGGAGACAGTGAGCAAGTTCTAAAGGCGCCTTATCCCTCACTAACGAGAAAATGTCACACACAGAAAGCTATGGTGTTCTTTCTTTGGGGAAAAAAAAAAAAAGTCCACTATGAAAGGAAGGTATCGTTATTCTAACTGAAAGGAAAGGAGCCAAGCTGTTAAAATCCTATGTGTGAGTGGAGGTCTTGAGTTTTACAGCCTGGGAACAGTCACCAGAACCATGATTTACCTTCTTTCTGAACTTCAAAAAGAGCTTCTTTAGAACAGTTAACAGTTTAGAAGAGCTTCTGTTTGGGGTTACAAGTTATTAGTGATGGCTTACAAAAAAACCCTTGACGTGTGATTTCATGAATTCTCATGTATTTCAAAAGATATAAATTCCAGGGGCTCCTGGGTGGCTCAGTCGGTTGAGCGTCCAACTTCGGCTCAGGTCATGATCTCATGGTTCGTGGGTTCAAGCCCCGCATCAGGCTCTGTGCTGAGAGCTAGCTCAGAGCCTGGAGCCTGTCTTCGGACTCTGTGTCTCCTCTCTCTGACCCTCCACTGCTCACGCTGTCTCTCTCTCTCCCTCAGAAATAAATAAAAACATTAAAAAAAAAAAAGGTGTTAATTCCAAACCAAAGGCATGTAACACCTAGGATCAATGAGCATTAAACAAACTAATTTTAACTTGTAAGCTAAGTTATACCAGAAAGAGGAGATAGTGTGAAAATCCTAGTCAAATTAAAGTGGTGATACTAGCGAAACACAAACTACTAAATCTCATCTATTATGTATTTATTTACTCCAGGCCAAGAAAAAACATTAACTAGTATGTTAAAACCATGACTTCACAGATATTATTTAAGGTGAGACTATATTAGGCAGTGAAATTAAACAGGACCATGTAAAGAAAAACACTAAAATAGTAATAGTGCAGGGGGTATAAGGTTATGGTAAAAAAAAAAAAAAAAAAAAACCCATGAGGATAGTATGTGAATGAATGAAGTTAGGGAAACGCTGTACTAATGCACTAATTTTAAACATGTTCTGATAAATTTTTCTAATGATAACTCCAAAGCGGGACTAAGAGGGAGACTTTCATCTTTTTTTAAAAATTTTTTTAATGTTTATTTTTATTTTTGAGAGAGAGACAGAGAGCATGAGTGGGGCAGGAGCAGAGAGAGAGAGGGAGACACAGAATCTGAAGCAGGCTTCAGCCTCCGAGCTGTCAGCACAGAGCCCTACGCAAGGCTTGAACTCACAAACCACCAGATCATGACCTGGGCTGAAGTGGGACGCTTAACGGACTGGGCCACCCAGCCACCCCAAGATGGATGCTTTCCGATATTTTAGGCAAACACTTATGTTTTGAATTTGGTGGATAATATGTATCTCTGAATTTCAAAAAGACACTTGTGGAAATTAGAATGCACTATTGAGTATCTTATACTTTAGGGTATCCTGAAGTCTAACAAGATTGTATTTTCTTTAAAAGATAACACCAAGAGGTTAACTGTACATAAACAACACAAATTCGTGTGCATGTATCTGCATATCTCTGAGCACACTGCAAAAGTGACCTCACAAAGGTGAAGACAAACTCCTGAGCCAAGGGAACTGTGGGTACTCAGCTTCAGGGTGCAGCCCTCCTGAGTGACCTTTCACCCCACAGGTGAGTGACCTTCACCCTGGAGGAACCATCTCTAGCTACCCCTCTCCATTACACACCCATTTGCAAAACACAGGACCTTCACAAAGGGAGAACTGAACCAAATTATTCAAAACAAAATGAAAATAAATATCTCCTCTGGAACTCATATAATCTGAAAAGATTCCTGAGAACTAATTTTATTGATTCTAAGAAGCTCATGTTGTGAAATATATGGCAGGTATGTTTTATATCAAATAGGGATTCATAACTACATTCAAATGTCTTTTTTTCTTTTCTTTTTTTAAAATTTAAATCCAAATTAGTTAACGTACAGTGTAATAATGGTTTCAGGAGTAGAATGTAGTGATTCATCACTTACATATAACACCCCGTGTACATCCCAAGTGCCCTCCTTAATGCCCATCACCCATGTAGCCCATCCCCCCTCCCTCCACTCCAGGAACTCTCAGTTTGTTCTCTGTAAGAGTCTCTTATGGTTTGCCTTGAGATCCTACTCTGTGATCAGTAAAGCACTTTATTTTAGGGGATTGAAAAAAATTACCAATAATAACCTGATAATAACAACCAAAATAGCCAACAATATGCCATTGCTATTCTAACCCTTTCAAACACTGAGTTTAATTTTTTTTGTTTCTTTTTTAAGTAAGCTCTGTTCCCAGCACGGGACTTGAACTCATGAACCCGAGATCAAGAGTCACTCGCTCTACCGACTGAGCCAGCCAGGCACCCCCTCAAATACTGATTAGTTGACCCTTCATAATAACCCTATGAAGACAGTGTTTTCCTACGTCCATTCGGGGGAGGCTGAGGCTAAATAATTTGCGCAAGAATATGGAGCTAGGAAGCGACAGAGCTGGAAATCCAACCCCATACCGAATCTTTGACCCTGAGCAATTTTTAACACTCACAGCGTTCGTTTGAAAGAAGACTGCCTAGACAAGCATATTTTTAAAGAAATTAGCTGAACAATTAAAGAACTTGAAAAGTATAATGCAAAACATTCTTGGCTTGTTTGAGAGATGAACTAAGAACAGAATGTTTGCTTTTGGCAACACATTACGTCCAAGCGAATTTTAAACACTCCCTCTGGTTTATCTTTCCAGTCGCTCAGCCTCATCTACCCCTTGCTGCTTCCTCTCCCTCAGCACTTGTGTGCACTGACTGCGAACCACTGTTCTTCCCAATATCTCATGCTTACCTACTTGCATTCGCTTCCCGCTACACCTGCGACGTCCGACAGAATTATAGGCTTCACAGGAATATTCCCCACTGTCTAGTTTTGAAACAGTGTTAAATTGCTATTTGTGGAAGGAAAATAAACATATATTTTAAGCAATAAATCTCTAAGTAGACTCCTAAAGTAACCACGTCCCTTGAATTGAATTTTCGCACTAAGTTGGTCTTTCCTTTTTTGTGACCTAGGACTTTATACCTTTACCATGAATTGAAAAATCTGCCATGACTTCAAGGGGCAAGTAGCTAGGCTTCCTGTTTATTTTGACAGAGAAGGATGTAAATATATATGGGGAAGTGTCGTTGTTTTGTGATAATTTGGAAGTGGTGTGGTAAGAAGGCAGTGGGCATTTTTTGAAGTTTATAGCACATGGTCATACAACGTTTTGTCGGTATTTCTAATTCCTAGGACACATCACTTGGAAAAGAAGGCCTCCTTGGTCTGAAAGGACTCATGCAGTTTTCTCAGCCACAAGTGAGTTCACAGCAGCAGCAAACAATCAACACTTCTGCTAAAGGGCCAGAACTACTACCAGGAAGTAGCTTAGGGCCTAGGAAGACTGTAATCAGTGTAGTTCAGAGGGTTACAAATTCTCTCAGTTGTGGGATTCTTGAAAATTCTGAAAAGATAAAGGTCTAACCTTTGCTCCTTCTACTCTCTGCCAAAATAATTGAAAGGTGAGACTTTGGTGTTATAGGCTTCATAACTGTTATTAGTAGATTTATTTCCTTAGTGAATTTCTGAAAGGAAGGAAGGGAGAGAGGGAGGGAGAGGAGGGGGGAGGGAGGAGGGGGGAGGGAGGACGGAAGGAGGGAAGGAGGGAGGGAGGGGGGAGGGAGGGAACGTGGTGGGTCCTAGACACCTGAAAGGACCCTGCCAGCGCAGAGCGGGAGGGGTACTCAGAATCATTCTTTCACTGCCCTCCTGTCACAAGCTCAGTACTGCTGTGGTCACTGTTGCTGCATCTGTGACAGGCACGAGTCTCTAAGGAACATGTCCTCATTGTCTTAGATCCTCATGCAATCCATGCTCCTAACAGCAGCCAGGCTTTTGATCCATGAACTCCCTTTTCTCTCTCACTTTTCTTCACCCGCTACCTGCATCGCCCTTTTTTATGTATCCCTCAACACGATGGGACAGAAAGCTTCTCCTCGTGTACTTCACTTTATGAAATCATTTCTCACTGTCCCCTAAGCCAGACTGTAAAAATATTCACCAGGAATACAAGGCCAAGGGTAAGTATTAACAGTAAGTCAGAATAAAACCATAAATGATTTACTAGCGCATGACTAATAATTGAAAGGAAGTCATAATCATCCATCCAATGGAGTCTCTGCTGCTTATTTCTCACGAAATAACCCGTCCCTGTCCTGCCCTGGTGCATCCCTTTGACATCACAAGATATTTCAAGGGTTGAGGCTAAGTGGGGGAGGTGAGTCTATATCATTTCAAACTCACCTTGGGGCTTTTATCACCTGCTCTGAGAAAAAATAAATTTGAAAAGTAAATATAGCAAAGTGTGACGGCAGGTTTTCTGCCCAAGTTCTCAGTGTAAAATTCATCGGACCTGCTGACTGGGCCCGCTGATGCTGCAAGGGCTGGAGTCAAGGAGCCACATCCAACAATATGCTTTATTATTTACGAGAGGATCGAGTATTTAAATGTTATGGTGTGCTTGCAGATTGAAGGAATGAATCTTTTGACATTTGCTAAAAGTATTATTTTTAGTTCTCTGTATTGACTTCCCATGTCCTTTTCCATCACTTCCCTGGGCATGGGCCATCCTTTCTGCTGCCCCACTCTCCCCCTTAAGCAATGGTTATCAGCCTTCTATCTTCCATCATTTCAGTTCTAATCATTTTTCTTCTCTAAATACAAGACAGCTACTAGGCTAATGCGTGACATGACCTTACCAGAGTCCCAGATTTTGAATCCACCGTATATGAGCTGTTGGTGCTTTGGAAGCCAAGTTTCGGATTCTCTAACAAAGGGACACCATCTTTAAACCACGTATACTCAGCAGCTGGATTCCCTTCTTTTTCTTGACATCGCAGCTCTACCACAGTTCCACTCAGAGCAGAGCTGGGCACGTTACACGATGGCACTGCTGGAGCCACTGAAGGATGAAATCAAAGGGCACTGGTTATTTATAAGCGAAGCAAGGATTTTTTTTTTTTAATATTTTTATTTATTTCTAGGAGAGAGAGAGAGAGACAGCATGAGCAAGGGAGGGTCAGAGAGAGAGGGAGTCACAGACTCCAAAACAGGCTCCAGGCTCTGAGCTGGCAGTCAGCACAGAGCCCGACGCGGGGCTCGAACCCACAAACCGCGAGACCATGACCCAAGGGAAAGTCGGATGCTCAACCGACTGAGCCACCCAGGTGCCCCACGAAGCAAGGATTTTAACAGCCAGGTAGAGATGGGTTTATTGGACACCTATGAGAGAGACTGGCTACTTGTTCAAGAGCTCCATCTTCCTTTCTTCAGCCAGACCATGTTTGCCAGGCCCCTTGCAGCCAGATGGAATCATATGCATGAATTCGGGCCAATGGCATGTGGGAAAAGTGGCAGAGAAATATGCCATTTCTAGACCTGATTCTAGACCATAAATACTAATCTAGGTTACTACTTTGAAGAGATTGTGGAGATGTAACTAAGGTCCCAAACCTATTATCTTTTATTTATTTATTTTTAATATTTTTATTTATTTTGGGGCGCCTGGGTGGCTTAACCGACTGAGCCACCCAGGCACCCCCCTATTATCTCTTAAAATAGGGAGATTATATAGATGGGTCTGATCTAATCACATGACCCCTTGAGAAGTCATTTTCTATGGTCGGTCACAGACGGGAAAGTCAGAGATTCAAAGCTCAGGAAGGATTCAATGTGCTTTTGGTGGACTGTAGGTGGAGAGGGCCACATGGCAAGGAATGCGGTGCCTCCAGGAGCCGAGTGGGGCCCCCAGCAACTAGCCAGCATGGGAGGGAGACTTCAGTTGCACAGCCACAGGAACTGAAATCTGCCAACAATAGTGAGCTTGACAGTGGACATTACCCCAGAGCCTCCAGACAAGAACTCAGCCCAGCTGACTCCGTGATTTCATCCTTATGATACTCTAGGCAGAGAGCACAGCCTTGTCTCCTGGACTTCTGATCTATAGAACTGTGAGCTTATCAGTAGGTGGTGTTTTAAGCTGCTAGGTTTGTGACCATTTGTTATATAGCAATGGAAAACTAATGTACCAGCTGAATCTCCTGAAAGGTTTTCTGAATTAAATTTCTACTATACTAGTGCGTCATTAGTATTTTAGAAAGACCCTGGGTTAATTATGGAAAAAGGAAGAGGAGTTATTGACTCTCTGATCAACAGTTTATATTAACATCTATGGAGAAGAAAAGATCATGTTTCTACACCAACTGTCATTGCGAGCTATTAGTATCTATTAATGATTCTCATACTAACTAAATATATTGGCTTTGGAGTCAACTCCACCAGGATCCAAATCCTGGTCCAGACACTTAATGGCTCCGTAGACTTGGGAAAATCATTTAGCTTCTAATTTCTCATCTGTTATGAAGATTAAGTAAAATTACATATGTAAAAGAGGCTAGCACAACTAGCTGGACAGTAAATGGTCATTTCCCCTCTTTATCAAATAACTTCTAACTCTTTCTCTGGCCTACTCTTTTGTTTTATTGTTTTTCCATCATCCTATGTGATAGGATTTTGCATGGTAAGAGATATGCCACATATACTGAAAGGTTCTGAAAATTAAATTCTTAGGGGAAATGCTCTTATGTACAGGATAGAGCCGTTAAGATTTACCTTAATCTTAAATGAGAAGAGGTTTTGTCAGACAAATTAGTAAAAGTAAAATTTCAGCAGCAAACAAGGTGAAAGGAGCTATAGTCAAGATTTTGAAGGAAAAGGTGGTAATTTCTAGAACTTTCCTGACTGGAGACCCAGGTTGCCTCATTGCCCCAGGGCTGGGTGATGGGGATGAGGGTGAGGAACAGTAATCCCAGAGATACAAGCACATCATACCTAGTACTTCCAGAATGATCGTATTTTCTTCCAGGTTTTGGCCTTTCTTTGATGGGGAACTAATTTCACAACGATATTTCCCAGCATCATGTCTTGTAACATTTTTGATCCGTATACTGAAATCTATCATCTCAGCTCGATGTTTAAAATCACCTTTTGGAAAAAGAAGACAATGATGTTAAGAATAATGCAACTACCTTCCTCAAGTCACTTCATTTTTATTCTATTTTTACTTCTGAGCACTGAATTATTTTGAGGTAAAGTAATTTAGCATTTCATCTAATATAATCAATACTTTAAAAGCTCATTACATATTCAACAGGAAAAACAGGAAGTGGAAAGAAATGTATAACAAATTAAAAATAAAGCCCTAGTTAAAGGTAGTTGTATTTATCCTCTACCCGCCCTCCTCACCAGAGGTCTAAGTCTTGACTCGTTAGTCTTCTCAGTGATGGCCTTGCTTTCTAGATAGTGATATAGAAATAGGGTAACAAGGGGCGCCTGGGTGGCTTAGTCGGTTAGGCATCCGACTTTTGCTTAGGTCATGATCTCACGGTTCGTGGGTTCGAGCCCCGCGTCAGGCTCTGTGCTGACTGCCACCTCGGAGCCTGGAGCCTGTTTCAGTCTGTGACTCCCTCTCTCTCTGACCCTCCCCTGCTCACGCTGTCTCTCTCTCTCTCCTAGAAATAAATAAATAAATAATATATATATAAAAAAAAAAAAAAAAAGAAATAGGGTAACATGATTACAACTGAGCAGTGACCCTCTATCTCACTTCCATACCATCTCTTGTTCCTTTTTTCTCAAGAGTCTAATCTACTGCACCAGCAATAACAATTGCATTTTACATCCTTTACCAATGAGCTAAGACATTAAAGGTCCAGGGTCTCCATGGAGTTCACCTTCTTCTGTTCTCCTTCCTGTTTTTAGGGTGTTGTGTTCTAGGTCTCAGTCATTGTTGGCTTCATCTCATACTTACAAAACACATTCTCTTTCACTACACACAAAAATAAAATCAAAATGGATTAAAGACCTAAATGTGAGGCCTGAAACCATAAAAATCCTCAAAGAGAGCACAAGCCATAATCTTTCTGACCACGGCCACAGCAATATTTTTCTAGAGAGATCTCCTGAGGCAAGAGAAATAAAAGCAAAAATAAACTATTGCGACTACACCAAAATAAAAAGTTTCTTCAATGAAGGGGAAAATTAACAAAATTAAAAGGCAACCTGTGAAATGGAAAAAGATGTTTATTTGCAAATGATATATTTGCTAAAGGGTTAGTATTCAAAATATATAAAGAACCAATACGACTCAATACCCCAAAACAAATAATCCAATTTAAAAATGGTCAGAAGGGGCGCCTGGGTAGCTTAGTCGGTTAAGCGTCCGACTTTCGCTCAGGTCATGATCTCATGGTTCGTGGGTTCGAGCCCCGCGTCGGGCTCTGTGCTGACTGCCAGCTCAGAGCCTGGAGCCTGTTTCAGTCTGTGACTCCCTCTCTCTGACCCTTCCCTGCTCACGCTGTCTCTCTCTTTCTCCTAGAAATAAATAAAAACATTTAAAAATAAAAAATAAATAAATAAAAATAAAAATGGTCAGAAGGGGCGCCTGGGGCTTAGTTGGTTAAGCATCCGACTTTCGCTTAGGTCATGATCTCACAGTTCGTGGGTTCGAGCCCTGCGTCGGGCTCTGTGCTGACTGCCAGCTCAGAGCCTGGAGCCTGTTTCAGAGTCTGTGACTCCCTCTCTCTCTGACCCTCCCCTGCTCACGCTGTCTCTCTCTCTCTCCTAGAAATAAATAAAACATAAAAAAAATAAATAAAAAATAAAAAAATAAAAATGGTCAGAATACATGAACAGACATTTCTCTAAAGAAGATATATACTGATGGCCAACAGACACATGAAAAGATGCTCAACATGTATCATCAGGAAAATGCAAATCCAAACTACAATGAGATACCACCTCACACCAGTCAGATGGCTAACATCAAAAACAGAAGAAACAACAAGCGTTGGTGAAGTTGTAGAGAAAAGGAACACTTGTGCACTGCTGGTAGGGATGCAAACTGGTGCAGTTATTGTGGAAAACTGTATGGAAGTTCCTCAAAAATTAAAAATAGAACTACCGTACCGTCCAGGAATCGTACCACTGGGCATTTACACAAAAGATACAAAAATTCTAAGACAAAGAGATAACATTCACCCCTATGCTTATTGCAGCGTTATTTACAACAGCCAAATTATGGAAGTGGCCTAAGTGTCCATTGATAGATGTACAGATAAAGAAGATGAGGTATATATACAAAATGGAATATTATTCGGCCATAAAAAGAATGAAATCTTGCCATTCTCAATAACATGGATAGAGCTAGAGGCTATTATGCTAAAAGAAATAAATCAGTCAGAGAAAGACTAATGCCATATGATTTCACTCATAAGTGGAATTTAAGAAACAAATTGAGCACAGGAAAAAAAAAAAAACAGAGACAAACCAAGGGATAGACTCTTAATTATAGAGAACAAACTGATGGTTACCAGAGGGGAGATGGGTAGGGGAATGGGGGATATATGGGATAAGGATTAAAGAGTGTAGTTATCATGATGAAAAAATAAAATAAAATAATAGAACATAAAATGATAACCCCCCCACATTCTCCATTTCATAGGTTGCCTTTTAATTTTGTTAATTGTCTCCTTCATTGAAGAAACTTTTTATTTTGATGTAGTCCCAATAGTGTCCTGTTTTTATTTGTAAATTAAAGAATCCAGGCTACACTTGGTGTTCTCTTGCTCTCACCTCATCAAGTCTACAGCTTCTTACCTTTAAGAGACTGCTGATAGTAGATCAAGGAGATACTCCGTCCCAGTTTCTTCCACTCTAATCTGGAGGATATGGTCTTCTTTGTGTGTTTGCAGGCTAATATAACCTCTAGGAACAACAACAAAAATATTTGTTTTCTAATTGTCCCTATGAATTTATATTTTACTTAGTAAATTGTTAAATAGCCTTAAGTATCGCTTTTCTTTCTTTCCTTTCTTTCCTTCTTTCTTTCTTCCTTCCTTTCTTTTATTCATTCATTCATAAATCACTTCAACAGACTCCATGTTGGCTTGACTCAAAGATGAACCCTGAGAGCATTATAGTTCTTCTCCATAATAATTGCATGACACTATGTTACTGACCCTACTTCTTGAGCCTCAGTTACCATCTGTAAAATATGACAGTATTTCATAGAGTTCAAGTGAGTCTTCAAATAATATATGCAAAACACACATGCCTGGACATAGTAACTAATCTAAAGATGGCAGTCATGGTGAATGATTTATCTCACTATTTCCAGCCTCAGTCATCAGGGGGGTAACAGTTTGGTGGAAGAGGCAAACAAGATCATGTAATTTTGCTCCATTGTGATAAATGCCATGAGTGCCACGGAGGTTAACAGAGGGAGCTTCACACCTAGTGCACCAGAAAAGCACCTAGTCCAGCCTGTGGAATCCATAAACATTCCATCAACAAGCTACATTCTCATTCAGATTCCTTCTTCGACAACCCTCTCTATGCATGTATGAATACACACCTAGTATGGACTTCTGTTAAATCATGGATTCCTACTCTTTATCGCTATCCAGATAAATTATGAAAAGATTTAGTTTTGGCATCAAGTTTAACAGCCTCCCTGTAGTTCATTTAAGTTACTTTATTACAGGAAATTTACTACAATCATATCTTTAAAGAATTCCTGGAACCTTGAAGGAACCCCCACTTTAAACTGTCCAAACAAGATGACTGAGGTGGGGAGAAATCCTGTGTCTGCTCTGAGTTGCCAAAAGGAATCTCTCATTGTAAATATTGCAATTACGCAATCTAGAGTGTCACTTTCATATTTCTGAGACTTTTCTCCCACAATACATACAGTTTGACCCCAAAAGCACTAATCTTTGACTAGAAGAGAAATTATGTTAAAATCCTTTCCATTCCTCTTTTTTTGATGTAGGAGATTTAATGCCATTTGAAAAATAAAACTTATGTTTATTTTTGAGCAAGAGACAGAGTGTGAGCAGGGAAGGAGCTGAGAGACAGGGAGACACAGAATCCAAAGCAGGCTCCAAGCTCTGAGCTGTCAGCACAGAGCCCAAGATGGGGCTTGAACTAACAAACCGTGAGATCATGACCTGAGCTGAAGTCGGATGCTCAACTGACTGAGCCACCCAGGTGCCCCAGATTTAATGCCATTTTAAAAAATAATTCAGGATATTACATGATATGGTAGATTAGAGAGCAATACTTGTATTTTCCCAGGTTTTATTATTATATACACAGATATGGACAAAAAGCCTGTAGGAATATGTATGAAAATATTAAACCAGTGATGATTTTTGTGTGATAGGATTATGGTTTTTCTTTTTGTTACATGTAGCTTCTAATTTTTCTTTAGTTTCACACATATTGTTATAAATAGAATAAAAGGTAATGAAAAATAGAATAGAGAATAGAGAAAAGAAAGGCAAGGGGGAAAAAAACCCCACAAAACTTCAAGAATGCCTGAAGTTTTTAGAGCAGGTTTACATTACAAAGAGACATCATTTTACAGACATGTTTACAATAATGCTACAAAGACAAATGTGTGCTGAGGGACTTGTCTGAGGAAACATGGTTCTGTTCTGTTGATTAAGGAGAATGGGTGGTGACTTTCCGGAGTCTTGAGTTTTAGATAGGTTTCCTTCCCGTATTTTGTTGAGTTTCCAACAATTAAACACACAGTCACACTCATTTTTAGCCCACATGCCTACATCTTAGGAATAAATTTGTACTCAGTCACACTGTTCATATATTTAACTAGAAACACATACAGACACACAGACACAGAAGACAGACAGACAGACACACACACACACACACACACACAGCCCTTTTCACCAAGATTTGACTTCTCTCCTCGTTGCTCTATGGAAAACCCCTGAAAAAATTATATTAAAAAGTGAACCACTATATAAATACAGGGACACCACTCCAGTTTCACTCACAATGACCATGTAAGTTGTGGAGGAATGGCCTCTCCAATTTGTCTAACCATTGAGTGCTTACTGTGTGCCCACCCTTATTCCTGATCTATATCAGTGAGCAAAACAAAGATACCTGTTCTTTTGGGTCTTGTAACTTGCAGGGGGAGTCAGGTACATAAGAAATATCATAAAGTGAAGTAAATGCCACATTAGGAGGGAATGAGCACTATGGAAATAAAGTAGAGTAAATCAGAATAGAGTATGAGTGCTATGGAAATAAAATAGAGTACATCAGGAATTTTGGGATGCAACTGCAGACAAAACAAAACAAAACAAAACAGAGTAGTCAGAGTTCAACTCAATTAGAGAGTGACATCTGACCAAAGACTTAATAAAAGAAATTAGAATTCCTTAAAATTTGAATACAAATTTCCTAGAATTCAAAATTGGACTTCACCATGGGAGTATTCTAAGCAAGGCAATGGCCAGCACCTAGATCTGAAGGGGCCAGCATCATGACCTCCAGAACTGTGAGAAAAGTAAGCCAAATGGAATCATGGCTTCAACATGAGGATAAAGAACCAAATGAACAGAGAAGCTAACTACCACAGACTCTTCTCTCTCTTCTCAGCTAAAATGCAGCACTTAGGATCAGTATAATTCTGTAGGTAGCCCTCAGGGTTATCAAACCATAATGTAGCAGTTTAAGGCATAGCCTTTGAAGTTGGAGCTCTGCTATATACAATGTGTGTGATGTTAGGCAATTTACTTAACTCTTTTTGAACATTATACTCACATCTGTACAAAGGAAACAAATGACAGTGTTAATCTTATAAAGTTATTGTGAAAATTATATGAGGTAATATACTTATATACTTGGGTACATACTTATATATACACTTATATACTCGAGGTAATACACTTATATAGTTGGTACACAGCATGTGCCCCATCAGTGGTTGTAATTGCTTTCACTCACGAGAAACTTCTTATTTGTTGTTGTAGTTGAAGTATGCCTTGACACGATAGAAATCCATGCTTTATACAACCCAAATTTACCTAAATATTACTCAAATTTGAACTAACATGTTATTTCAGTTTTAGACAGCAAAGACTATGATACAGACATAAATCATATTTTCTCAAAGCAAGGCATACTGAAGCACAAAAACGCACCATGTTTTTTTAATAAGATGATTATTTCATTTCCAACAGTATGTTTCCTTTGTATCGAGGACAGAGATATCTTTTTTAGAAGAACCATTAGCAATACCTATTTTCATGTAGCGGAACAGTCACTTTTAGGAATCACATCTATAGAAGGCACTATGAACTTTATTTTTTGTAGGATTCTGAACTGCTAATTATCTTTGGATTTCATTCTCTGTGCTCAAGTTAAAAATCATCGAAATTTCATATAAGGCAAAAACAGAATTGATACTACCAAAGCAGTTCTGAAGAATTACGAAGAAATTCCTTCCATGAAAAAAAAAAGCATTCTATTAAACTGATCTATGATTCTCAGGGTTGGACACTCTGCATAAATGGTGCTCATATAATTTATAAGCCTAGCAAAGCTGCTCACACATCAGTCTTGCTCTGTTCTTGGCACCGCTAAGGGAAGTGACACAAAACAGCGGCTCTGAAAAGATGGAATTCATGATTTGTTGACATGAGAGAGACAAGAAACAAAAAATGAAATGAAGGAGGTAGAACATACCTACACATAGACATAAATTATAAAATATTTTAGACTTTAACTGAAATTAAGTTGCTGCATGAGATATCCTGCAACTAAAATGTGGACGATGATAGAAATTTATTTTTGCCTTTAAGGAGAGTTAGGTTGGAATGACCGGAGCACATATAAAATAGAATCAAAGTATAATTCTTGATTAAAAGGAGCAGAGGGGAAACAAAGCAACAGAAAATAGTTACTTGGGAGTAAGTA
The DNA here is from genome assembly GCA_017311185.1 of Proteles cristata cristata. Lineage (NCBI taxonomy): Eukaryota > Metazoa > Chordata > Mammalia > Carnivora > Hyaenidae > Proteles > Proteles cristata. The sequence continues at coordinate 1,000,188 of JAESUZ010005579.1, read as the reverse complement.
AGACTAACATTTGATTGCAGTACATTATAGAAGGATTTTTTATACTAAAAATAAAACACACATTAACAAGTAATGTAAACAGTACAAGATTTTAGTTTGGAGTGATGGAAATTTTTGTAACTAGACAGAGGTGGTAGTTACACAACATTGCGAATATACTCACTGAGTCACTCACTTGAATGTGAATTTCATCTCAAGACATTTTAAGTTTATTTATTTTGAGAGAGAAAGAGAGAGAGAGAGAGAGAGAGAGAGAGAGAGCAGGGGAGGGACAGAGAGAAAGAGAGAGAGAGAATCCCAAGCAGGTTCTACACTGTCAGTGCATAGCCTAACTCAGGGCTTAAACTAACAAACTGTGAGATCATGACCTGAGCTGAGATTAAAAATTGGTTGCTTAACCGATTGAGCCACCCAGGCGCCCCTCATCTTAATACATTTTTTAAAAAGTAACTGAAGACTGAAGAGTCCTCACTTGCCCTAGGGCCTGGACAGAAGTCAGGGCAGGGATGTGTATTCATGGTATCCAGCTGGCCCCAACAGTGAGACCCTCCAGGAAAGTACAAAGTAGGACAATTCACTTCCTTTGTCCCTCACAGAATCCTGGCCAATCTTTTCCTCTAGCCCAGTTTATCCTCCGTAGCCCTAAATTACTCCCAATCATTAATTTGCTCTTCCCACTTCTCTCCACAGAAAGCTAATTCATAATAAAAAGGAAGTGTTTTATTAGATTAATCATATAAAATATTAGGACTTGTAAAAGAACTCAGTTAACTGAAATACTTATTTAAGTGATTTGTTATCAAGTGATATGTTACTTTTGAACTGGCTGGCTGCTGTTTATTATAGCGTTATTTTTACTGAACAAGCACATACAACACCAAGAGCCAGGCACTATACTATTGCCAGTACTAGTTAAATACTAATCTACTTGGTTCCTCCCCACCCAGTTCTCTTCTTTAATCTAGGTCTCTTTCCTTCAAACCTATCTCTCTACACTCCAGGAACCTAGAACATGCCTGAAGAAGAGGGATCAGACACATTTGAAACTTGTTTCTCAAATGTTTACAATCTCTGGCCTAAACAAGCATCATACTTAGGAAACAGCAATTCTTCTGTTTGCCCAGTATTATTCTGTTCTGGGTAAAAGAGACCTCAGGAAAGTAGTAGGGAGTCAGTATTTGAAGTGAGCTTATAAAGCCCTTAAAACATTTTCCTTGATTACTAGAGCCTTTACATTTTTTTTTAAATTGTGGTTAAATACACATAACATTTGCCATCTTAACCATTTTTAACTTATTCCCATCTTAATGATTTTTTAATTTTTCAGTAGTGTTAAGTACATTCACATTGTTAAACATCCCATCTCTAGAACTTTTTCATCTTGCAAAAAGGAAGCTTTAGAGCCATTAAACACCAACTCCCTGTTATAAATATACTTAAGAAGCTAAAATAAATAACAAAATGGTACCCCAAAATAGGCTATGGTAATGTCATGTTAAATACATTAAGTAGAGTCGGGTGTGCAATGTTACTTTCCATTTGCCATATCCAGCTGGCTGGAAACTTTGCAAGAAAGACCTCCATCTACCAGCCTCACAAATTAGATTTGCTTTGTTGCAGATAATTTACAGAATAAGAGGCCTCCTTTGTACATCAGGTCTTTCATCGTACATCCAAAATTTCCACTGAAGAGGTGGAAAAAGAATTCTCAAGTGGAAACAGCACAGAGTAGCATTTTGGAAGGAAAAATTAGGGTAAAGTAAGGCAGAGGGTCCCAACAAATAGAAAGATAACATCATATGCGTCATATTTTTGAGGTAACACAGCCCGTGAAAAATCAGTCAAATTACTCTACCTTGATACTCTATTGCTGTGATTACTCGATGGTCTTTTGGGGCAGAGAATCCATAGGCCTTATGATCTGAAAGATTAAAACAGAAAAGATAATTTAAAATAGCACCAATGGCCACTTGCAAATATTTGAATGGAATGTAACCATAAGGAAAAAGGGCCTAGCATTGGATGACTCCTTCACACATTCATAACCCATAGGTTTTGAAGTATCAAAATAAGTTAAGCTAAGCCAGATTGTATGTCTCTTTCATTTTTTTGTACTGTGTTTTTCTGCTTTCCTTTCACAAAGCAAAACCCATGAATCTATTAGGGCTCCATGAAAGACAACACAATTTCACAAGCCTGGTTGTTAAGTAGGCGTTTTTGCCCTTAATTTAGCTTAATATGCAATCCAGTGCCTAAGGTATTGCCCGTTTAAGATAAAAGCTAATTAATTTAAGAGTTTAAGTTGCTTTACAAACTTATCCCTTGACTATACTTATAAAGAAATGGGACATTTAACATATTTTTACTATAAAACATATATACGATACATACTGTATATTTACGTTATGTATACAATTTTTATGAAAAATATAAGCAGAACATCTTTATTTTTCTCCCTAACATTTCCAGAATTTCCAGGATGGGTCTACAGGATTGAAATGACTGACCAATTATGGTGGCTAATTTTTTTTCTAATTATTTTATTTTCATGTGTAGGAAAATCTCACTTTTATTATGGTATTTATGATAGGGTTTATTCTCCCCTCCCCCCTTCCAGCCACCATGACTTCTAAAAGCTCTGAGATGACTTAGGAAATAGAAATGGGTGAAGGACAGGGCAATGTGGAATGGAAACAAAGTCGACCTGCCCCGGGGCCCAAATTGTGGATTGTCAGCACCAGGGCACTGTTTGCCCTTTAGGATTTCCAGCAGTGGTGGCCAAAGGAGGCACATCCTAACTTACACGGCTTTTATACTCTCAGCAACGGAAAGCAGCTGCATCCATTCAGAGATGCACTTTGTAGGACCCGAATCCAAGGAGGACTCTGTAGCCTGGGTCCTGGTACAAAGTGCATTGCCCAGAAGGATGAGCCCTGTCGTCGCTGTGCTGCTGTTAGAGTCAGCATCGCTCTATGAGCAGATGATCTCTGGCTCCGTAGTTTCTGAAGGGTTAGCATGCAACACGGAACTGTGGCATGATGAAGGCACTTCTGTGTTCTGTGAGAGCTTTGCTTTTTGATTATGCAAATTACAATAGATAGAAGTAAAGCCAGAGAGGTGCTGGATGCAAATCACAGACTGGCTGAGCTTGGGATTGGAAAAGGCCCGGGAGACCTTCGGATGGATGTGTTCCTTTTCAGACTCAGCAGTTGACTTGCCCAGGGTCCCATGGTGAGGAAGGAACCAACTGAGAACCCAGCCCAGTCTTCGGTCCACACCCCCTCCCCACCATCTGTTACTTCCCACGCCCTCCAGTTACAGCTGTGAATCTGGGTTGAAGACAGGCACTTCCCCTCTCAGGATAATGATGATGATATGATGATGATGATGGTGAGATCATCATTTTCATAAAACCACACAGAAATTTTCCTTTTAAAAAGAACTTTTACATTTTAAAAAGAGCTTTTACTTTTTTTATTTGATAAAATTCATTATTCACAACAACTCTGTGTGGTAGGCATGATTAAGACTTCAATAACAAAGTAGTAGAACCAAGAATTAAAACTTTTTTTTAACACTTATTTCTTTTTGATAGAGAAAGAGGGACAGAGCATGAACAGGGGAGGGACAGAGAAAGAGAGAAAGGGAGACACAAAATCCAAAGCAGGCACCATGCTCTGAGCTGTCAGCACAGGCCCGATGCGGGGTTTGAACTCATGGACCATGAGATCATGGCCTGAGGCAAAGTCAGATGCTTAACTGAATGAGCCACCCAGGCCCCCCTAGAATTTCTTAACTATGAAATAATTTATTACATTTTAGGGAAGGAGGAAAACTGTTTCACAAAACACGCCAGTTTTGATTTATCCACCTATATGTACACTGACCTATAAGTTAATCTTCCCTATGCTGGACTTCATCACTCCTAAGGAATACATGCTGTTTTGGATAACTTTCCTTCTTTTTCTTTCCCTTAGAAGTCTGGACAGCAAATATAACTGTGAAATTAAAATTCTTAGAAACCTACAGGCCTCAACTGTCTAGCTCTCCTGTCTAACACTGCACAACTATTCAGGTTCTATACCTCTAAATTGCAAACATCTTCATTAGGCAAGTCGGCAAAGCTGGTGTCTATGCGAAGAATGTAGAATTGAGCTGGTCTTTTTTATTGACAGTTGAAAATATGTATTTTCAATATATAATATATTTTATATATATATATATATATATATATATATATATATATATATCTTTTTTTTTTTTAAGATTTTTATTTTCAAGTAAACTCTACACCCAACATGGGGCTTGAATTCACAACCCCAAGATCAAAAGTCACACACTGCACTGACTAAGCCAGCCAGGCGACCCCACAGTTGTAAATATATTTTTATACAGCAGACCTATGTGGCTCGTCTTAGAGAGGAGTCAGGTCACCAAAGAGTGATTTCACAATGTCACTTTTGCTTGTATATTAAAAAAAAAAAAAAATGAAGGCATCCAAGCAATCTTAAGTATCTCCCTTTTCCCTTTTCCATTTACTTCTGTCACATACCAGAATAGGTCCCATAGTCCTCTGAACCCCACCGTCACCCCTATTTGCCTCTCTTTTCTGATTTTTCCTCTGCTTCTCCAACTTTGTTTTGTCGATCCCAAAGGTAGAGTCCAAATCTCCAGAGATCATCGAGAGGGAAGACACTAAGCTGGCCAACCCAAAAAGCCAGGACCTCGTACATTCTTGCTGCATTAGATCCACATGATCGCTGGGTGGTTTTCTAATGATTCTGATTCCAAACCATTTTTCTGTGAAACTTTCAAAGCTCACTTTAAAAAAGCCTCTTTTCTCCATTAGCAATGTGTAAATTAGTGCCCTCAGAGACGTTCTGATTGTGACAGGCATTTCTTGTGATTTTTGAACTATTTTAGTACCTTTTTTAGACAAAACAATGAAGACTTATATTCCCTAGAAACCAATGGAGGGAGAAAGCTGGGTAAAACAGAAAAAGATCATCTTTGTTCCCTCCACATCATCACATCTTTGAACTTTTCAAACAGTGCACTGCCTACTGAGAAAGTTTATTTTCTTCAGCAGGCTTGAGTCTTCTTTCATTTGAGGTAAACGTTAGTATAATCTGAGATTGGAAGATTTAGCACTGGGTTCAATTATTTTCCCCTCTTCTCAATTCCAGTTTCCTACTTAGTAAAACATCCTTTGAGAAAGATTTCTTAAATTTTCAAATATCACTTTAAAAGTTTTATGGAAAAGTAACAGCTGTTAACTTCAGAAATTTTGTCAATTTCTTCAGAATCTGTATATATACATATATGAATAGAAAAATGTATCCCAGATACAAAAAAAGAGAGGATTGGCAAAACTATGAAGGCCAAAAAATTATAAAGGGGATGAGTTTTAGTAAATTAATAAGGAAATACTACTTTTTGATACCTGAATATTTATCTCTGATTTTAAGTGTTGTCTTCCATCTATGTTGCTTCCTCTGGTTCTGTTCACTGCTAGTCTTGCTTTTATTTAAGTAAAAATATTAAAAATGTGTGGGTCATCTATGACGAACTTATTTAAACAGAGAGCTGTGAATCTTAAAAGAAATAATTATTTATTATAAGATTTCTGTCTTGTTTCAAGCCTTTCTGGCCTTGGAATTCAGTTGTATATTGTGTGTTGTTTTTTTTCTTTTAACTTGAACCCAGTAACTTTATGAAAACAAAATGTTGGATTTTATATCAACATTTTACTAACAGATTTTAGGAAAAGTCTCTGTTGGCTGCTTTCTTGAACTGATTTTTATTTTTTCTTCACTTTTCCAGAACGAGTGTAAAAAGAAAACAAACAAAAAATTATTCTGCGGGTCTGCTGTCTGAGGTCAACAATTGTTTTAAAGTTAGCTACAAAACATCTTTAATAGTTTTGGATGTGTTCCAAAATCACTGGCAGAAGTTCATAAAATGAGGTTAAGAGAGAATTATTTCCATAACTGTTAACAACTCCAAGTCAAGTAATCCCTAACCAAATGAAACCTTTCCCCCAACTCTAAAAATAAAATTTCTTACATTGTCTGTCACTCATCCAAAATACTCTTAAGTGATTAAGAATAATGTAGTACAATTAAGAATTTTAATTTTAAAATTTACTAATAATTCACTAAAGTATTATTAAAGGACAACTACGTGGATGGAACTAGGCAAAATTAGTCAGAGGAAGACAAATATCATAACTTCACTCCAGTGAGGACTTTAAGATACAAAACAGATGAACATAAGGGAAGGGAAGCAAAAATAATATAAAAACAGGGAGAGGAACAAAAACATAAGAGACTCTTAAATATGGAAAATAAACAGAGGGTTACTGGAGGGGTTGTAGGAGGGGGGCTGGGATAAATGGGTGAAAGGCATTAAGGAATCTACTCCTGAAATCATTGTTGCACTGTATGTTAACCAACTTGGATGTAAATTTTAAAAAATTAATTAAATAAAAATTTTTTTAAAGTGTTATTAAAGGAACACTTTGGCGCACCTGGGTGGCTCAGTTGATTAAGCATCCAGCTCTTGATTTCAGCTTAGGTCATGATCTCACAGTTCATGAAACTGAACCACAGGCAGGCTCCAAGCACGGAGACTGCTTGGGATTCTCTCTCTCCCTCTCTCTCTCTCTTTTTTTTTTAATGTTTTATTTATTTCTAGGAGAGAGAGAGAGACAGCATGAGCAGGGGAGGGTCAGAGAGAGGAGTCACAGACTGAAACAGGCTCCAGGCTCTGAGCTGGCAGTCAGCACAGAGCCCGACACAGGGCTCGAACCCACGAACCGCGAGATCATGACCTAAGTGAAAGTTGGACGCTTAACCAACTAAGCCATCCAGGCGCCCCTCTCTCTCATCCTCTCTTTGACCCACCCCTCTCGTTCTCTCTCTTTCTCTCTGAATGAATGAATGAATGAATGAATGAATGAATAAATAAATAAAATAAATAAAAGTAACATTTTTAATTGGAAACACGATTAGGAAAAATTGATGTGTTACAGAGGTTTTTTTGTTCTAAGAGCACATTACACAGAGTACCAAGCAAGTTATACAAACTGTGGATATTAGTTATTTCCTAAATTTTCAAAGCTGAAAATTAATAGGCATGTGGTTTTAATAATCACTAATATACAATTACTGTACTAACAAATATTGAAAAGATGCATGGGGCTAGTAGTAACAGATAAAATATTACCATCCAGTATTTATTACAGATTAATATTTATAAGGTAGAAATAACCCAACAAAGTAGGAATTAGGAGTTGGATAATATACTCATGTATCTCACTATCATAGGGGGCGGGAGGATGAGAGAGTGGGGAAGAGGGGGAGAGGGAAGGGGAGGGAAGGAGACACACCCAGACATGTCCTTCTAGTCTCTCAAATTGAACATTCTGGACCTTCCTTTAAATGAGACCTTGATATCCTATATTCGGAGAAAGGGAAACCATACCAAAGTATAAGAAAAAATAAAAGATGTGACTTTAGACCTACTTGTGGCTGATGTCCTGGTGAGTTAATGATGACCTAAAGATTTAAAGGGTGATTTTGACTATGAATAAATTTTCTCCTTAAGAACCTAGCATCTAAGTAAGATGCTATTCTACTGTGTTAATATCCTCATTTGACAGATGTGATGATTGAAGAGAGGTCCTTGCTCAAGGTCACAACATTAGAAAGCAGAGAAGCAAGGACGTGCAGTTTCATCTACTTTGTCTGGTTCCACAGACCCTTCCCCATCCTCTCATTTTCAAATCAGCACAAGGCTGTTTGAGAAAGTCATACAAAACTGGATTCTGTGAGACACTGCAGATGGCTTCACATCCATTTTCTTTCTTTTTTTAAATGTATTTATTTTGAGAGAGCGTGTGAGTAGGGGAGGGGCAGAGAGAGGGAGAGAGAGAGAGAATTTCAAGCAGGCTCAGTACTGTCAGCACAGAGCCTGGCACAGGGTTCCATCTCACGAACCATGAGATCATGACCTGAGCCATAATCAAGAGTCAGAAGCTTAACTGACTAAGCCACCTAGGCACTCCCAATTTATTTTCAATCTTTAGGACTGTAAAGATATTGTTCAGAAAGTATATAACAAGTTGTCATTTTAACAGAGAAGCGTTACTAGGCAAATATTTATGGTGAATGAATTAGTAATTTGAATAAATCTTGTATATTTATTACATACTGTACTAAAGTTTTATGCCCTCTCTTTTCTAGTTTTTTAATCACTTGAGTATAAAAAGAGTGATTGGTGTTTCAGACTTGAGTACATAGTTGTTTTCATATAAGTTATATGCTTTAGTAAATTTAGGGAGATGTTCAGGGTATTCTGATACCAAAACAACTGAATGATTAAATTTTGGGGGTGATATTAGATAGAGATGAAGTAAATTAACTTCTTACTGAAAATACATTCTCAAAAAATGTTTAAAATGTTCGTTAAGCACATCTTTCAATGTTTAACGGTGGCCTGTGATATTGGAAAGCCATCAATTGGCTGAATTTCTCACTAGGTACTTCCCATTAGGACACGAAAAAAGCCATTTTTGGATTCTGAGATCTTTCTTTAATATTCCCCAAGTGACAATCGCAACCAATTTGTCCACCAGTGGCATTAACTATAGATTTTAGATAGATGATAAGTGTCATCTCAACTCCAGTAGACTCTCAAGATAAAATGAAGAAATCTCAGGGTGCCTGGGTGGCTCAGTTGGTTAAGTGCCCAACTCTTGATTTCAGCTCAGGTCATGATCTCATGGTTCATGGGACTGAGTCCCGCATTGGGCTCTACGCTGACATCACTAAGCCTCCTTGGGATGCTCTCTCTGCATCTCTTTCTCTCTGTCTCTCTCTCTCTCTCTCAAAATAAATAAACATTTAAAAAAAAGATGAAGATGCTAATAAGAATCACATACTCAATGGAAGGCATGGATGTTGACCATTCTATGTTCTGACTGGTTCTCCCTAAGATTAAGGTGCCAGGAAGCCTAAATCTTTATTAGTGTAAAATAAATTGTTACTAAAGACGCCAGATATCAAAATAGACACATGGTGTAAAGGCAAAGAACACTAAAGTGGGAGAGGTAAAGAAAAATAAACCTGAGTGTCTTTCCTCACTAATTGACTCATTTGGTCTGGATTGTGTCTCAGGCACATCCTTTTATTAGAGATGGTTGCATGAAGCTTTGAGAGCTTGATGACATTTTAACTTAATATTATTCATTGCCCTTTGATCTGAAATTGTAGTTACTAACTCCTACCCTGCAATATGATTTTTCAAGATTAAATGTCCAGAACCACCACCAGTATTTGATAATTATATTTCTAAGCAGAAACAGACATACTAGTATAATTGTCAGATGAATAATTCTTAAGAGTAGGTATTTCTCCAGAGTTCTGATCAGCTCTGGGCAAAGACAGATAAAATCATGTTTCTGAATCTGGGTTCTGAACTCTGGTTTTGAATCACCAAAGTGTGTGAATCTGGGAATCCCTGCCCAAAATGTCCTCACAGCTGATACACAGTGATTACGCAGTGGCTGTTTGGGTCAGGGGATAGTGAAATGGTTATTCTGCAGTCATTTCATACATATAAATCCACTTAAGCAACATATGTGAGTAGAACTCTACCAGCAACAAAATTCTTTCCACCCTGACCCCCTACACAGATGCTTGTTTTAAACTCATTGTACCTCCCGAGTCTTATTTCTCTGCGTTACCAAATGAATTTGGGGAATCACTTTAATGCATCCAATGTTTTCATTTTTCAAAAGCAAAACATGCAGTAGTGATTAAAATTAAGTTTTACAGGGATTAGCACTGAATGTCAAAAATATTCTCTAATATTTCTAATCTGTCCAATTTATAGTCTGCAAATGAAGTTATCTTTGCATTTCTCAAATGAAGATAGAGCACTGCTAACATTTAAAATCTTTTTCTGAATTAGGAGATTTATAAAATATAATGAACAAACACAGAAAGGGAGGACACACTGTGAATTGAATAAGGCTTCAACTTTGGAGCCCTCCCTTGCAATAGCCCCTCCGGAGGCCCTGGGGGGTGAGGTGGGAAGGCCTAGCAATGGGTGCACATTACGTAAAACTTGCAAGAACAAGACTTTTTTTTCTTGGTACAATTTTTCTTATCAAGGGCTCTAATAATCCACCTTTGCACACAATTATGGACTTCTCCTTACTGAGTTTACTTAGCTTTCTAGACTTGACTACTTATAATAAAGAAAGTGATTTTCAGAATTCATTGTCCGATCGTTCAACCTTTGAAACCCTAAGGATTTTCTATGACCAACAACTGAGTGCACCTCTGCCTTCTCCTTCTCTCTCAAAGTTCATTCCTGAAAATATGGGGGTTGTATGAATTTTATTTTTTATCTCTCCTGCTAGTTGATGATCCATAAATGCTTTAGCCCTTACAAGGCATACATATGTCATTAATTAAATCCTATTACCATAAATGCTTCCAGAAGAGAACTGAAAACTAAGGGCAGCCCTCCCAACTTTTATTGTTGTTTCATGTTTTCTTTCATTAGTCTTCAGGAAGTCAAAGGAAGAAGAACCATTTATTCTGAAATGCAGAACATGGAAACAATGGTTTGGCATTGCTTAACTGTCATATTTTACAACTGTTAGGCAAGACTGCTCAGAATTAATTACCCCGATTTCTCAGGTGCTTTACATCCAAGGACTATAATTTCCCCCCTTTTTTAGGTACATACAGTTCTCTGGCTCATTCTTTTCATTTCGAAGCTGGTTCTACACATCCAACAGTGAGCTAACACCTAAATGTACCATTTAAGGTCAGTCAACTAGACCCATAAAGGAAATGGTTCAATGAAAGTTTGTGTTATGGATTGAATGTCTGTGTTCCCCCCGCCCCACCAAAATTCATGTGTTGAAACCCTACACCCAATATGATGGGATTAGGAAGTGGGGCTTTGGGGGGTGGGGGACGATCAGGTCATGGTGATGGAGCCTTCATGAATGGGAAGAGCGCCCTTATGAAAGAGACCCCAGAGATCCCCATCTCATCCACGTGAGGATGCAACAGGAAGGTGGCAGTGTGTAACCAGGAAGCAGTCTCGCTAGACACTAGATCTGGTCATGGAACTTCTAGCCTCCAGAACCATGAAAAATAGAGGTTTGTTTCTGAGCTACCCGGTCTATGGTGTCTTCGCTCTCGCAGACTGAACTAAGACAATCTGCACACATTCAAATCAGATCTGCATCCTGAGCTGGTCAGGACACGAGTGGGTACCATTAGAGATCCAATTTTTGAAACTTATTCAGATGAAGTAGTTAAAAAATGGACAAAGGTATTTGTGCACAAATATGGTGTATAAAAGTCCAAGTGTCACAAAAAATTTAAGGTGAATCTATCAGATAGTTTGAAATAATGTAGAGGCAATCTTAGCACTTCATTTTTTGATGAGATGCTATCAGAAATGACTTCTCATCCAATGGGATAAAGAGTGAAATACCCTCAGTGCCAGTTTCAACAGCTTGCCTTTTTGACTAAACATTATCTGAAATCAAACAAAATGCAAACTAAAACCCAGATGGGTGAGGAAACGGTAGTCTGTTTAAATGTGGCAGTCCACAGCTTTATTACAGATCAGGGACAGAAGTATTCCTTGTCTTCAGGAAATCACAACTAATAGAGATGAAATGAGACTAACTAGCTTTGAAATCCAGTGCTGTGAATTACTGGTCACACCGCCTTGGGCAAGCCACAGCCTTAACCTTGTAAACCTGTTTCCATTTATGTAAAATGAAGCTAGTAGTGCCTTCCCTCATTGGTTATAAGATTAAATGAAATAAAGCATGTAATTGCTTAGCCTACCTGCTGGCACACAGTAGATGCTCTACAAATGTTTGCTTCTTAGCTCTCCCCTCTCACTCGATGTTTTATCCAATGTGACGACACAAGTTCAGTGCATTACAAACAATTCCATGTATTAGGATGGATTGCAAAAACAGGGAATGAATTGGTAGGGTTATACTTTTTCTTCCCTTTTAAATGATTAGCATGTCTTCATTGCAGTGGCTGCTCAGAGTGAGAAGTCCTGTGTTTAAATTCTACTTCCTCTTTATGTTTGCTGTGACATATTTGGGACAACTTCAGCCTCTTTGGACTGTGAAACATGATTTATGATTTATGATGACGAAGCCTTCCCTAACCACTTTCACTGACACAGTTCACCACATCCTTCACCTTGGTAACACCCTCTACACTTAGCGTCCAGAACAACACACTTCCCTAATTTTCCTTCTCACACGTCTTATTCTTGGTCCTCTCCTCTTCTCTATGCTTCCTTCATTAATACTGTGACCCAGACTTATGGCATCAAAACACCCCCAGACACTAACAATTCCCAGATATATATGTCCAGTCTGGATGTCTCTACTGAACTCTAGACTTGGATTCAAATGCCTGTATATCACTGAGAGGTTTAAGAGACATTTCAAATACGATGTCCAAACCTTATCTTTCTTTCTAGACCTGCCCTACTTACCTCACCTCAGATGATGGCAACTCTATTATTCTAGTTGTTCTGGCCAAAAAGTTTGTACTTGTCCTTAATGAATCCAGTTACTACAGCCTGTCTCAAATTCACCAGCAAATCCTATTAGCTCTCTCTTCAAAATGCATCCAGAACTACTTCTTATTCCTTCTACTGCTACCACTTGCTCTGAGCACCATCATCTCTGCCTGTATCACTCCAATAGTCTCCTGACTGGTCTTCTACTCTTTCCTGGCCTTCACAAATCTAATTTCAGCACATCCACTAGAGCGATCTGTTAAAATGCTAAGTCAGATCATGGCAGTCTTGCTCAGAATCTTGGACCAGTTCTCCATTTTCCCCAGACTAAAGGTAGAAGCCCTTACATTGGCCTGGAAACCCTACACGGTCTGGCCTCACTTCCTTTCAACCTCCTCTTTTCAATTCTTACCTCCCTCTGGCCTCCTGGTTCATCCTTGAAGCTGCTCCCTCTGCCTGAAAGACTCTTCCTTGAAATGTCAATTTTGTTCAAAAGACGCCTCCTTAATGAAGTCTACCCTGGCCATCTTATTCAATACTACAACCCCTTCATCTGACCTTTTTCCTTACAAAATCCCTGATTTTCTTTATCCTGCTTTGATGTTTCTTTTTTCCATCACCTTCTAATATACTATATAGTGTACAGATGCACTGAAGGCAGGGACCTTTATTTTCCTACCTGTATCCCATGGGTCAAGAATTGCTTGATATACAGTGAATACTAAATAAATATTTGTCAAATGAATGGAAACAAAGGCAATTTATAGAGAAAATGAAAATGGAATATAAAGAGCTATGCTTAATTTTTTGAATTAAGGGATGAGCTGCACAGGATTAATCTGTGAAAGATTTTGAAGCAGCTAATTTTGAAATTAAAAACACTTTATCACAACATCACTGTGCCTAAATAATTTTCATATTATGCTGCAGCAAAAAATTATGTAGTGGTAGTAGTATATAGTAAGTAGTATGTAGGAATAGTTACCTAAAATGTGATTTTTAAAGCCACATATCACTATGTTTTAAAAATATCTTTAAAATATGTATATAATTTAGGGGTGCCTGGGTGCCTCAGTTAAATGTCCGACTTCGGCTCAGGTCATGATCTCACGGTTCGTGGGTTCGAGCCCCGTGTCAGGCTCTGTGCTGAGAGCTAGCTCAGAGCCTAATTCAGATTCTGTGTCTCCCTCTCTCTCTGACCCTCCCCTGCTCACACTGTCTCTCTCTCGTTCAGAAATAAATAAATAAATACATTAAATATATATATATATATAATTTAGTAAAAAGATCTAATTTTAATAACACAAGGTGAGAAGTTTTTTTTTTTATTTAAAAAAATGTTTATTTTTGAGAAAGCAAGAGACAGTATGAGCAGGGGAGGAGCAGAGAGAGAGGGAGACACAGAATCCGGAGCAGGCTCCAGGTTCTGAGCTGTCAGCACAAAGCTTAATGTGGGGCTTGAACTCATGAACTACAAGATCATGAGCTGAGCTGAAGTCAGACACCTAACTGACCGGGGTGCCCTGAGAAATTTTATTTTTTAAAGTAAAAGTATTTGCTTTAAAATGCTTGGTATATAATTTAAAGTAACATTGTGATAGTTAATTTTGTGTTAATTTGGATGTGCCAGAATGTCTGGATGTGCAGTCAAAGATAATTAAGATGTTTCTATGAAGGTGTTTTTGGATGAAATTAACACTTAAATGGACAGACTTTGAGTAAAGCAACTTGCCCTTCATAATGTGGGTGGGCTTCATCCAATAAGTTGGACTGACCTCCCCTGAGCAAGAGGGAATGCTGCCGGCAGATAGCCATTGGACTTGAACTACAGCATTGGCCCTTCCTAGGTCTCCAGCTTGCTGGCCCCCTTTGCAGATTTTGACTTGTCTGCCTCCTTAATCCCATAAGCCAAGTACTCAAAATAAATCTTTTTACTTATATACACATCTTCTTTGTTCTGTTTCTCTGAAGAACTCTGTATTACAGAATTATAATGAATTACAGTAATATATTAATTGCGGTGTCTACTTTAATACAAGTGGGCTTTATATCTTAGGAGTTCTTTTTGGAAGATCAGCAACACACTGTAATATTTTAAAATGTTCCATAGCCATTTATGTTCCAAGAAGAGTGACCTAGAACAGCCTTACGTAGTCAATCACTCTCCTTTAAACCTTAACAAACACCCTCCTCTGAGCCATGCCTATATCTTCAAGGACGATGAATAATCTTTTCACACAGCCTTCACTTGGAGGGGAAGTGTGCACAGGAATGGGGGCTCAGTCTCTCCTCCATTAAAATTCTCTCCAATCTCCAAGGCCTCTCCTAAGTCTCTCCACTTTGAGAAAGTTCTCCTGTCGGAGCTGTAAAAAACATTTTGACTACCTACCCATGGAACTATGAGGAAGTTAAATAGCATTTTATGATTTGTCATATTTGATGGCTTTTGTGACACCATTCTCTCCTGGTTGTCTTCTCTAATGTCCTTTTCCTCTGTCCTCTCCCTCAGACTGGCCATTGACTTTTAGCATTTTATAGAAGGATGAAGGTTCCATGGTCATAAAGATTTGAGAAACATTCTGTTAATAAGATAAACAGGGGGTACTTTGCCAGCTCAGTCAGTAGAAAATGTGATTTTTTAAACATTTTTAATGTATTTTTATATTTGAGAGAAATAAAGAACCAGTAGGGGAGGGGCAGAGAGAGACAGAGACACAATATGAAGTAGGCTCCAAGCTCCAAGCTGTCAATATAGAGCCCGATGCGGGGCTCGAACTCACAAGGCATGAGATCATGACCTGAGCCGAAGTAGGATGCTTAACCAACTGAGCCACCCAGGTGCCTCAGAAAATGCGATTCTTGATCTTGGGGTGGCAAGTTTGAGCCCCATGATGGGTGCAGAGGTTACTTAAAAATAAAATCTTTTATTAGATTTTTTTTTTTCTTAAAGAAGGCTCCACACCACATGTGGAACCCAACACGGGGCTTGATATCACAACCCTGGGATCAATACCTGAGCTAAGATCAAGAGTCAGATATTTAACCAACTGAGCCACCCAGGCACCCCGAAAATAAAATCTTAAAAAAATTAAAATTTTCTATCGTAGGAGTTATTAGAGCCTTTACGCTAAGGAGCACTGTGACTCTCTAGGAGGATGTATAACTTAGAGCATGAACACTGGAGTAGAATAAGAGAGAAACAAGCCCAAGTAAAACTCCTGTAAAAGAGAAGAGACAATCAGAGAAACAAGAAAAACTAGGGCAGAATGATGTCATGGAAGTCAAGGATGGGCAGACTTTCAAGGACGGAGAGCCAACAATGTTGGATGTTCCAGAGGGTCAAGTAAGGTTTTGACTGAAAATAAGCTGTGAATTTAGACACTAGTAAATCAAGGGCGATACAATGATAGCACGCTCAGTGGCATGGGAAAGGGACGGTCTGCAGTGGGCTGAACGGTCGGTACTAAAAGGGAGACCAATAAATACAGATCGCCAACTGAAGAACTTTATTACAGAATCATGATGAGTTTTTTTTTTTCCCACTGAAATTGTTGAGACTTGAACATGTGTGTAGCCCATGATGAGAGAGCTGGCAATGAAAATAAGCTGAAGATATATAAGGGATCCAAGGAGACTGTCAAGAACACAGGTAAGAAACTAGCTTTCAACAGGAGAGAGGGCTCTTTGGTTTCAGGATGGAAATTACTAAGGATGAGTATGAATGTGCACAAGCTTGCAATTCATCTGCCTCACTCCTACATGAGGTAGCTTCTTTTTTTATAAATAAAGAATTTTTAAATTTTATTTATTTTTGAGAGAGAGCGCGCAAATGAGGGAGGGGCAGAGAGAGAAGGAGACACAGAATCCAAAGCGGCCTCAGGCTCTGAGCTATCAGCACAGAGCCCAAAGCGGGGCTCAAACTCATGAACCTCATGAACCATAAGATCATAACCTTAGCCAAACTGAGATTCATAAAGTACTGAGCCCCATGAGGCAACTTCTTAACATGCAATCTGATCCTATTTCGCTTCCTTCAGCAGCTTCCCCTTGCCTTCAGGACGAATGCTAAATTCCTTCAAACAGCCTTTCAGAACTGGTTTGTCTTTCCAGCCTCCCCTTCAGTCACTAACGCCACAAACCCCATGTTCAAGACCCCCCAGCTCCTACAGGGCTGCCACCACTCCTTGAACACACCACGGGCATTTACGATGTCCATCCTCTTTCCCTGGAGTCCCCTCCTCCAACAGTCCCCTGACAAATGATGGATGAACTTCTATAGATAACTCAATGCTCCACTCAAACATCATGAAGGCAAAACGTTCCCCAGCCCCTCCTATCCTTCAGTGCATAGTCAGCCCTCCCTCTATCTGACACAGCACTTTTTATAAGCCTTTATTACTTTTTTCTTACAAACTCTCTTTTACATATCAGTTTCTTCCATTAGTGTTAGGAACATGAAGATGTTAGCAACTGTTTGACATGCTTGTACCTACCTCATACTTAACACAATAAGAGATAATCAGATGTCTGTTGTAAACAAAACTGAACGTGTCTTGTCTTAAAATAAGACGTACGGGGAGCCTGGGTGGCTTAGTCAGTTAAGTGTCCGACTTTTGCTTAGGTCATGATCTCGTGGTTCATGGGTTTGAGCCCCGCGTCGGGCTCTGTGCTGACTGCCAGCTCAGAGCCTGGAGCCTGTTTCAGTCTGTGACTCCCTCTCTCTCTGACCCTACCCGGCTCACGCTGTCTCTCTCTCTCTCTCTCTCCTAGAAATAAAATTTAAAAAAAAAAAAAAAAAGACGTACAAACTTTTTTTAAACTGTAGTTTATATATAGCATAAACTGTATTTATATAAAGCATGAAGTAGATTTTAAATATAGTATAGGGGCACTTGGCTGGCTCAGTCGGTACAGCATGTGACTCTTGATCTTGGGGTTGTAGGTTTGAGTTCCACCCTGGATATGGAGACTACTAAAAAATAAAATCTTTAACAACAATGACAAAAATATATATGTAGTATAAACTACGTATCTTTGTAATTTAGCATACCACCTGGCATACTAGACCCACAAATACTAGTTAAAGTTTAGTATTAGGCTTTAGTTATATTTTAACAATTCTTTGATAATAATTTTCCACAAAAATCTACAAGCAATTTTCACATTGCAGAAATCTAAACTACCCTCAACATAACTACATATAAAAGGAAAACATGACAAACATATTTTAGTGACATGTGTGTGCACATGCTTAAATGCATTCTGTAGAGTCATTATTTTAGCTTTATTCTCCCATTTAATCTTTTTCTCTCACCTCAGCTAAAAATGAACCTTACAAAGGGAAAAGCTAAAAATAGAATACATAATAAATTTCCTGTCTTCAACTGCCATAAACTGAAGAATCTAACACAGTAATGAAATACGTGTAATTTCCATCCACTTATTTTAATTCGTTGGTTTTCAGCACTACCAGAAGCCCTTTTCCTAATAAATTGTTGATGCCCTTTCACTATCCTGAAATAGAATTTATGGGCAATACATTTTATATGCTCACATATATATAATATATATACACATATGTACGCATATATCAACTTCGGAAAACTAAATACAATGTTCCTTTAATGTCAGAGAGAAAAAGAAAATAACTTATAGTAAAAGCATACACATTTCCATTTATAAATGTTTGTACATGAATACACTAGAACGACACAATGGTGAAGAATTCAGACATCAGCCTGTACTTATAACGTTACATTGGATTTAGGAGGAAAAAACCAGAAGCCATTCCAAACGGTACAGGAAAATGAAGAACAGGCTTACTGTGGACATTGGAATAGAAGCTGGTCTCTTTAGCTATGTCAGGTTGTGCAAAACAAGATTTCCGTCTACAGCTACATTACTGTTACTATAGGCTCAGGTGATCATAAAGTCTTCACTTCTAGGGACATTCGGTAAGACTTGGGGAGGCCCTGCAGGGGGAGGGGCCCAGGGAAATTCTTTATTTTACAACACTGTCTGGCAGATGTTATCAGCTCTGGGCCCTGCCCAGCAGCTGCATAGCACCCAGCCATCACTGTGACAGACAGGTCCCCAGAGCCCCCACCACACTCCCTGGGGCAGCGAGGCCCCTCCTGCTGGCAGCTCTGCACTGAACTTGAACACACTCTCAGCTAACAGACACGTGGAACCTGGCATTACAAACTGAGTGCTCTCCACTGAGCTGAGGTAACACGCCCTATAAAGGTAATTTTTTAAGAGCCTGCGATCCTCCGTGTCCCACTGGAGGTACTTGTTCTCACAGGAAAACTACGAAGAAGGTTTTGGAGAGAACACGGGATTTATTGAGGCCTTTCAGGCACAATTCTCTTATTTTCTACCTCACCTCTTGGTTTTTAATTACTCACTGCCAAATCTAAGCCCAATATAATTCGTCCTACTCACAATATGCTGGTTTCAAACAGTAACATTTTTAGCTAAGGCACATTTAACCAATTTTGATGATATAACTGAGATAATTGAGGTCTCTTAAGTCTTCTTATCTGTCAAGAATAGTATGCCTAAAGATATTTCTTTCCTTTTTTTTTTTAGGCATGCACTCCCACACTCTTAAGTGATTTTTGGAGCTCTCTGACCCAAATTTTGAATAAAAATCTTTCAAAAAGCAAACATATCATGCAATCATAACCCACTTTTCTTTACCTTCAAAGATGCAACACAGAGACTCATATTAATTAAGCTGCAAGTGCCTGAAGCCTAATTAGGAATCCTGGACTCAACATTCTGAAAGAGTCCCACATATTTTCTGACTGATCCTGTTCCCATGGAAACTAAAGTTGGGAAGTAGTAAAAGACAGAAGAAATCACAAAATGGTACCACAGGAATTAGCTAACACAGTGATTCTTTATTTCAAAATAAAGGGGAAAAAACTCGTTTCCTATCATCAGATAGCACAAAGTAATTTAAAAGGTAATACATATAAAAAATTTAGGAAGGGCGTGATATATGAAAATATTTATTTTTGCTTATGACAGCATTAATGTTTTTCTTTTCATATTAACTTTTAGAAAGCAAGCCAGAAAATTATGGGGACTTTTTCTATTTCCCTTGTAAATTATCTATGTTGCTATAGTGTGACTAAATTTGATAATAAATCCCTCAACGATATTGGATGAGCTCATGTTTGAGTATTTTTTCCCATTTAGGTAAACAATATTTTTCAGATCATGAAATATGTATGACTTACCCTTCAGGTTAATATTGTTTTGAATTCAATTTGAGTGGTGAATGCAGAAGGCATTTGTATATGTGAAGAGACAACGAGGCTACAAATACACTAAATGTCAGAAAGCATTTTAGTAACATATTAAGATATTTAAGCCATTAACCACAGTCTACATGGAACACTCAAATTATTTTCTTATTATGACAGAAAACATTAGTCATTTTTGCAGTGCCCCTGTGGGTTACCGCATGCTGAGTCTAAATCTACCCATGACAAGATAGAGGCTCCCCTCTCTTGTCCTTGGGGGTTTATAGTGTCAAAGTGAACACCAGGAAAGAGCCCCTTCAATTTCCCCTAAAATCTCCTCAACCTTTTATCTTTCCTCAGACTTTCCAGTACCCTCATCCTCCACACAGAAAAACAAGGGACCTGGAGTCAGCAGTTCTAATTACTTCAAGCCCTATATCTCTGTGTCCCTAAACATATTCTGAGCCTCTGCTTCTCATTTATGAAGACTTGATAAAAAAATAGCTCTAGGTAGCTCACAGGAACCTTAGCAGGAAAATCAAGTAATGAAATTCTGGTGAAGTGTTTCGTCAATAGTAATTCCATTCAAATGCTAATTTTTTCTTTTTTAATCCTTCAGGTTAGCCATTACTTCACTCTGATCTCCCTTCATTCTTTCTGGCCTCCAGCTAAGAACCAACTTGGCAAAATTCCTCCCGGCTTCCAAGACGGCTTCCATGACTTCCTTGGCCCTGGTGCAGTCGGCCATCTGTTACCTCCCTGGGCACTTTTTCTTCCATTGTCTCTGGTCTTTTACATTCCTTAATGGAGCACCTTCTCTGGAGTTCAGTCCTTTGTCCCTACTAATCAACCTCCATGATTATCTTCCCAAAGAATGTCTTCTCCCTGAGTGAATCACCCTTTCTGTTTTTGTTTACCACTGAAGTACAGGCAATAAGTACAATAAGTACGAATGATTAACACTTTCATCCTCTTTCCGGGGCTCTATAGAGACACTGTTAGCTGCATATTTTGCTGCCTCCTGATACATATAAAATAATCATCTGTTCTCAGTTTAAATACTATGGTTTTTCTGGTTCTTCAAATTTACAAATTGAAATTACTGTGTCTTTTTTAAATTTTTTAAAATGTTTTATTTTTGAGAGAGAACGAGACAGCATGAGCAGGGGAGGCTCAGAGAGGGAGGGAGACACAGAATCTGAAGACAGCCTCCAGGCTCTGAGCTGGCTGTCAGCACAGAGCCCAATGCGGGGCTTGAACCCATGAACCGTGAGATCATGACCTCAGCCAAAGTCAGGAGCCCCTGAAATTACTGTTTTGATTTCTTTTGATGTCCCCCTCTATTTAATTAACCACTAAATCTTACCAATTTCTATGGTTCTTGTCTTCTGGATTTAACTCTTCCTAAACAGTTTTGGCAGTTGCTACCTTAATCCTGTACCCTATTACCTAATACTTGGGCTCCTGTCACCTCTTTCCTTCTTAAGTCTATCCTATATATAAGGCTCAAAACTGTTTGCCTTAAATACCTTTTTGGGGGTGGGGGGGGTGGGTGTTTCAGTCTTCAAAACTTCCAGCAATTTCCTGATGACCACTGCATCAGAGACTTAAGGCATAATATACAATCAACTTTACAAGTACCAAGTCATTTCTTGCTTTTTCAAAACAAGCTCTGTATTCTAACCACTAAGAACTCTGAAAGAGGCAGTTTGGGTGAAAACATGTCCTCAATGCCATACAAAATAATGTTACCACCTAAGTATGGTCCATTTTTTTTTCCCATTTGAAAACAAAACATTAAATTATAAAGAACTCTAATCATTACATCAAACCTCCTCATTTCACAAATAAGTAAAACCAAGATCCAAATAAAATAGTTTTCTAAAGCCTTATCATAACCAAGAGCAGAAATGACACCATCTTAGTTCTTTGCACCCCCAAGCTCCATTTTATTTAGACCATCCTTTTTGCTTCCTTGTAAACATGCGGCATTTATGGTTTAAAGTATAAGAAGGTCCTCTGACCCTCTGGTAGAGACATTTCACCTGGACATTTAACTGATGAGTCCAACAATGTACCAATGTCATGTACAACAATGTACCAATGTCAAATATACTTAGAACTTTAATTTATAAAATTAAACAATTTAAAAAGTGAAGGAGACTCTGCCCACCATCCTAGTCAGGGGAAATGTGACAGACATTCTTTCAGGTAAAAGATGACAATATGTCATCCTCTGAAAAGCCAATTTATATTCAACACACTCACTGGCAAGATAACTTGGCTAAAAGCAGTGTGTCTGTATCCCATTTCCAAAATTATTTGCCCTTTTATTTTTTAATAATAAGAAATAAATTGCCTTAAACATTCTAGCCCACATAATAAAAAGTCCTTCTTTTTTTAAAAATGTTTGAGAGAGAAAAAGTACCTGCATGCAGAGGAGGGGCAGAGAGGGAAGGAAAGGGAGAATCCCAAGCAGGCTCCTCACTGTCAGCACAGAGGCTGATGTAGGGCTCGAACTCACCAACTGTGAGATCATGACATGAGGTAAAATCAAGAATCAGATGCTTAACCGGCTGAGCCACTCTGGCACCCCAGAAAGGCTGGTCTTGACTGCTCTCATCACTACTGAGCACATTTCAGTATCTTATCATCAAAGATCGTAGGTGAATGTATGGAAAGGCGCAAGCAAAGAAGACATGATTTGTTTGTTCACATAATTAGGCCTCTAAATAAATATAAATTCTATTAGAGAACTATGATGCAGGTTTTCTTCCACTAAAATGAAGAGGTTTAGATGGGATGGGAGGTGAAGTGAAACTCCCACCTCTGATAACATCTACATTCTCTGGGTCACGAATTCATGGTGTATTTGGAATAAGTGTTATCCTGCACAGAAATAGCTTCTGACATAAATGGCTACAAGGAGAGTGTGCCTAAGCTGCTGACACAGACTCAGGCTGCCAAGAATGCCTCTGCTTCTTTCATTCTTCCCCCACAGCCAGTCTTCTAGAGAGAATCCTTACAGCGTTGGAGTCTTCAAGGTTAAAGGAACTATGGGAAAGTAAGTCCTATTTGGAACTCATTTGGAACTTGATATTAAGTTATTAATGACATGGATTTGAACATTAAACGAATATTTTAGAAAGTGTGAGCAATTTTGAAATGTGCTTGAGTTGGTACATTAAATGCTGGATATGCCCTTACCTTATAAAAGAAAAAAAAGGCCGTTGTTGGGAAGAGCCAGAGGGTTCACATAAGAGGCCTGACTGGACTGCCCTCCATTAAATAAATGCAAGAGAAAAGTTTTTAATTTTAGGAATTTAATCAACTCTTTTTCACATTCACCTTTTCTTGCCATAGGTCTACGACTGTCACTGCGTTCATCTAATGGGTACTTTTACATTTAGGGAATAAAATATTAAAGTCCCTTTCAAAGGAAATGAACTCAAAGGTTCACGCTACATTATGAAGAAAAATGTAGCTGTTATGCAGATTTACTAATGGACTTTGCTATATAACCCAGGATCTTGGAGTTCAGTTAATGACAGGGTGTGTTGTTTGTGTTAAGGCATTTTTTTTTTTTTCCGTTAGTGTGAAATAGACTAAAAAGGGGGCAATTTAGACAGAATCTGGGTTTCTTGTACTGACCACCCTGGTTAAGGTGTAGAGCTTAAGAGAGCATTTATGTCAGAAATTTCAAGTAGACTCACTCTGGTCTATTTATTCTTTGGTTGAACCAGTAGACTCTAATGCGAATTGTCCAACAAAACCCAGGTGAAGAAAATAAATATTGGATTTTCAATATATTTATCATATTTCTTCTTTTTCTGTTTTATGGGCTTAGTTTTTTATTATGACAATTTTCTCTCTCTCTCTTTTTTTTTAAGTTCATTTATTTACTTTCTGAGAGGGAGCACACATGTGAGGGTGTAAGTAGAGAGAACACATGTGAGGGGCAGTGAACAAGGGAGAGAGAGAATCCCAAGCCAGCTCTGCACTGTCAGTACAGAGCTCAATGCAGGGCTTGAATTTATGAACCGTTGAGATCATGACCTGAGCTGAAATCAAGAGTCAGACACTTAACCACCTGAGGCACCCAGGTGCCCCTAAAGATTTATTTATTTAAGTAATCTGTATGCCCAACATGGGGCTCGATCTCACAACCCTGAAATCAAGAATCTCATGCTTTACCAACTGAATCAGGCAGGCTCCCCTATGACAAATTTTCAAATATACACAAAAGTAGAAAGAACAGAATGATAAACTCTATATATATTCATTATTTGGATTTGATACTTGTAAAGACTGCCCCATTTACTTCATCTATCCTTTTTGTTGTTGAGGGATTTTAAAGCAAATCACATACTTCAATCACTTTTCTTTATTATTTCAGTAGGTATCAATGCAAATTAAAGACATATAGCTACAATAACATTAAAATAACAAATTATAAGTCATTCCTTAGTATAATTTAATACCCCACCCTAGTCAAATTCCCCTAATAAGTTATATGAATTGGGATCCACATTTCAGTATTACACATGCTTCCTAGGCTCTTTGTCTTGTTTTGTTTTTAATCCAGAGCTAACCTGCCCTTTTCTCCCTTCGGCCTTTATTTTTTCCTCCCATGACATTGAATTGCTGCGGAAAACTGGTCAATTATTCTGTAGAGCAACCCACTTTGTAAGTTTGTCCATATCTTTAATTTGTGTATCTATCTTCCTATAAAGAGATGATAGCTTGGTTGGAGGCTTGATCCAAATAAAGGTCAATTATTCTTTTTTCTTTTTTTTTTTTTTTTGAAGGATGAGCATAAACATTACATAGGGAATGCTGTGTGCTTCCTCTTTATCAGACAATGTTTGATTGTCCTACTTTTAGTGATGCTAAGATTAATCAGTAGTTTCAGGTGATAACAGACTCGGTCCTTCCATAGACTCCCAGTAGTGGGGATAATGAGTCAGAGTTAACATGTAGTTTTTGTACATATTGCTGAATTCCTCTCCATAGCAGATATTTTTCCCTACACAGCCCATCAGCAGTGAGATTGCCTGTTTGCCCACAGCTTCAATAGTAGAGTATGCAGATGAGATCTGTGTTTTTGCTAATCTGGCAGGGAAGAGATGTTAACTCTGTGACAGTTTCATTTGCATTTAAGGAACGTTGAGTGCAGTGTCATATTTGAAGAACTATTACAATTTTTCTTCTGGGAACTCTCTGGGGTTTGTGTTATATGCGCACAATATTTTTCTATTTTGTTCTTTATGTTTTTATTTTCTTTCCATTTTTAGGGCTTGTTGTACATCAGTGACAATACTGTTCGGTTGAGATTTAAATTGCAGACATCTTTTTTTAATTAGTCATTTGTCTTTTGACTTGTGTATGTTTTTTTTTTCATGCAGATGCTCTTCTGATATATACTCTATAGAAGAATGTATCCATGCTTTTGGGTTTTTTTTTGGGGGGGGCAGTGAGTTTATTACTCACTTACATTTAGGTCTTTGATCCATTTGGAGTTTATTCTCATGTACATTGTCAGGATCAGGTCCATTTTCTCTCCAATGGCTACCCAATCATAACGATATTTGTTAAACATTCTCTATGGTTTGAGAGGCTAGTGTTTTATAGATAAATAGAAATATAGATCTCACATCTAAACTGAATTTGCAAATGAACTTGGGCCAATTTATATGCTGTTCTATTGGTCTGTCAGTCTATTCATGTGCCAGTCTCACAGAGTTTTAATGATAGAGGTTTTACCAAGGGCTATAATATGAGGCCACCACCTCCTCCTTTCTGCCCCAGAGTAATATTACTCATTTTTCATTATCTCATTTGATATTTATTTTATATATGTTTTATAATTAACATAATATATTGATACAGAAATACGTGTATATAATCCATTACAAAAAATTATGTTGGGGTATATGCTCCTTTTAAGAGAAGTAGGCCATGGAATAAAAAGAAAGTCTGAAGGACCAGTGTTGCAGGTAGTGCTTCTCAAACATTTCAACCTGCTCATTAGATTTTCCTGGGGGAGTAGAGCAATACAGCTGAATTTCTTAGGATGCATCGCATCCTGCCATTTGCAATGAGACGATACCCTTGGACCTTCTTGATGAGACATCTGGATCCAGAAAAAAAATTTTCCCTGCTAATAAGCAGGTGTCAAGATCCAACAAGAAGAGGGGCGCCTGGGTGGCTTAGTCGGTTAAGCGTCCGACTTTCACTTAGGTCATGATCTCGCGGTTCGTGGGTTCGAGCCCCGCGTCGGGCTCTGTGCTGACTGCCGGCTCAGAGCCTGGAGCCTGCTTCGACCTGTGACTCCCTCTCTCTCTGACCCTCCCCTGTTCACGCTGTCTCTCTCTCCTGGAAATAAATACAAAATTTTTTAAAAAAATTAAAAAAAAAAAAGATCCAACAAGAAGATATGGTTACTGGACAAGAATGCCTAGGAAAGTCATCTTTGGTTTGGAAAAAAAGATCACTTTATAAGGCCCCCACCAGGGGTGCCTGGGTGACTCAGTTGGGTAAGCATCCGACTTCAACTCAGGTCATGATCACACGGTTCGTGGGTTTGAGTCCCGTGCCGGGCTCTGTGCTGACGGTTAGCTCAGAGCCTGGAGCCTGTTTCAGATTCTGTGTCTCCCTCTCTCTCTGACCCTCCCCCACTCATGCTGTTTCTCTCTCTCTCTCAGAAATAAATAAAACATTAAAAAAATTTTTTTAAGCCCTCCCTTCTCTTTTATTAAACTTTTACCTACTGTGGGACATGGGTTGCTATGATATCAATTGAGTGGCAAAGAGACTGGACAGTGAGGGGACGATCTGGAATCCCTTGATCTGGGGAGTACTTTACCACTCTCTAATATCCTGTATTGTGTTTTATCTCAGGCAACTTGTGAGGAGGTATTGTTTGACTCATCTGAATTTTTAACCAATGCTTACTAATTCAAGAGGAGCTTATATGTTGTTTTTTTTTCTTCTTACAATACAAAGAGGCATCAGGCAATCAGTAAAATTTCTTAAAATTCTGGAAGACAGACTATTTTGTCTATTACCTTATAACCCTAAACTCTAGACAAACCATAGTTAATAGGGGAGGAGAGAGTTCTAAGAGCACTAAAATTATGTGTTCATTAGGAAATATTCATTTTATGTGTCCTAGGACTTTTGTTATTAAAATGTTACTTTAGGGGCACCTTGGCGGTTCAGTTCATTAAGCATCAAACACCTGATTTCAGTTCAGGTCATGATCTCATGGTCGTGAGATTGAGCCCTGTGTCAGGTTCCAAGCTGTGTGTGGAGCCTGCTAATGATTCTCTCTCTCTCTCTCTCTCTCTCTCTCTCTCTCTCTCTCTCTCTCTCTCTCTCCTCTCTCCCTCTGTCCCTCTCTCCTGCTTGCACTCGCTCTGTTTCTCAAAAGAATAAAAAAACAAAAATTTTTAAATGTAATTTTAAGAAGCTAAGAAACAAACGTTAAACTCCAGATTACTTACTTACATTCAATGAATTACTAGAGAACAATTAGGTGTCAGGCACGATTCTAGAGGCTATAGACACAAAGATGTGTTGTCGCTGCCCTTAAGAAACTCACAATCCAGAGAGAGGCACATGTAAATATGGGAAGGGCACAGCCTTTAAGTACCATAAGATAACCCAGAACACACTATTATCACTGGGAATGTAATAATATGTAGTAGACTTCAGCTTTGTGGAATGGATGAGTTGGGAGGGTTAAGAGAAGGAAGGGGCTTCAGGGAGGAGTTGTATTTGGCAACTGGAGAAAATTTCAACAAGGACAACAGAACAGCAGAGAAGATGGCTAAGAAGGAGAAACACTGTATCCAAAATGGCATAGTTGTTCACTCCCTAACACACACAAGGCACAAAAGCACTTGACTTGTTCTGCGACCCTAAGCACTGCATGGGGCCAAAGCCCAATGATCCAGGGCTCCAATCAGCTTATGTAGGATTTTTATCCTATTTTCTATGACATAGCCAACTGCATGTTTAGATTATTGGACAGATAGACACTTGAGTTACTGTTCGTGCAACTGTGGGAGTTCTTACCTCTGATTAGAATCCGTTCCTATTTGAAAGTGCCTCTCGAGCATTTTCTAAAACATGAGCACAATTCTCCCTTTTCAAATTTAGCACTTTTCCAGTAGCTCAACATGTTCTCTTTTTATTTGCGGTCATTACTTCTTCTTTGGTCTCCTTTAAAAATAGCATGAGTTTGCACTTGTCTGTAAGTCAGCTAGTGCTGGTGTCGGTTTTCTCTGGGCGTTGGCCTTTACACTTTTTTTGGATTTTTTCATTGCATCGGAGTTGGAATTTTTCCCTTCCTAGATTTGGTCACTGGTCTGGGAATGGATCTCCTTCTGTTTTGTTATATCCACTTTGTTTCACTACTTTTTCTTGGTTTTCTGTATTTTACCTTAAGGGATTTTTTTTTTAACCTTATGGATATTTAAGGCCTCTGTGAGATGCTATCAAGAGTCCTGTTTGTAACAAGTAGCTTTGGGTTGTGGCTTCATTACTAGGAAAAATAAAGCTTTGCAAGAAGTCACAGAATATCATACATAATATGATTTGGTTTGTTGGAAGGGCAGAACAAGAAGCACAGTAAATTTTTATTTTTATTTTTTTTATTATTTAAATTTTTTTAACATTTATTTATTTTCGAGGGACAGAAAGAGACAGAGCATGAGTGAAGGAGGGGCAGAGAGAGAGGAAGACAGAATCTGAAGCAGGCTCCAGGCTCTGAGCTGTCAGCACAGAGCCCGATGTGGGGCGCAAACCCACGAACTGTGAGACCAGAACCTGAGCCAAAGTCGGAGGCTTAACTGACTGAGCCACCCAGGTGCTCCTAAATTTTTTTCTTTTTAAATTTTGATATTTTATTTTTAAAGGTATGCTCTTATATGCTGGAACTATATTTTTCCCCAAGTTTTCTGGAACTATATGCAAAAAACTTACGAGTGGGTTATCTGTGAGGAGTAGAAGTCTGGGGGGCTGGAGAGTTATTTTTCATCTTATAACCTTCCTGTACTGTTTGAACTTATCACATACATACACTGTTTTTAGTTAAAAGTGTAAGTAAATGCATTCAGCAATGATCTATTTTTGTCTTTGATTATGCCCATAATGTATTTGGCAAGTTTTTACAGTGTGGGCAAAACTAAAACTAAAAACAGCAGGTGACTATTTTGACAAAATGAGAGTGAGTGAACTAGAAACACCCAGAATAATGGAGTAAGACCAAGTCAGGCTTTTTCACTCTTTACCAATATAAAAACAGCTCAGTCCCAAACTGTCCCTGTAAACAATTTTGAAAACTGAAACAGAAGGAAAAATCTAATGAAACCAATAAAAACTTGAGGCCACGGACTTAAGAAAGAGAGAAGGAAAGGCAAAATTTGTCAGTTAAGCCCTAAAACTCCTTTCTGTTAAGATCACAAGGATTCTTGCTCAGGGCTATTTGAGCCAAGGCCATGGAAAAGTAAGAGTGTAGCTCTTGAAACATCTTCATGTGACCAGGTCCAGGAGTTCTTTGCTTCTCTGTTCATAAAATGTAGGAACGATTTAAACTACAGAACATTTCCAATCCACTCACTGGCCTAAAGGTCCCGAGTAGGATTTTGTTGTCCTGTTAGCAGGCATTCATTTGAGCACACACATTCTCTCCCTCTCTCTCTTTCCGAATATCTCTTTCTGTGTCTCTGCCTCATACATGCACACACCCTCACGTACTTAGTAACACAAAAGGCTACTTTTCTCCACGATCAAATGCAATCCAATCACCCTTCCAAGGATGGTAACATAAGAAATATGTAAAACAATACTGAAAGAAGACAAACCCAGGGGTGGGAAAGAGAATAACATTGAAAAATGATAAATAGTAGTCCCCAAAGCTAAGGTTTCATGCCTAGATGTTGGGAGCTGAACAGAAACTTGGAACCATTTGCAGCATACACAATTTTTAAAAGTCCCTTAAAAACCTGTGAACAAATTTTTTCCCTCAAATCCCTGATTAAATTCAATTGACTAACTACATTTCAGATCTAAAACAATTTTCCGTGAGTGTGTGGGTTCGGCTCTCGGCTTTGTCCAGCAACGCTGCGGGCGGCAGAAAGAATTACTCAAGACTCCATGCAAGTGAAGAGAGGTGAGAGGAAGGCTAAGGAAAGTGTCCCCAAGCTCCTCTCAAGCTCCCGTATTTATTAGGCGTACATCAAAGGGAAGATATTGCATCATATGTCAGTGGCCACATGCACGTGCTTCCCAAGACTACAAAAGAGCAGTACCGAAAGCAGAGTAGAGAACAAGATAAGATATTCCATAGATAACGTGGTCTAAGGAATTCATGAGCACAGGTAAGACCTGACTCCTATCGACCATTAACTAGATACTGGTCAGCTGTTTTCAGCCGGGCCAGAAAGCAGTGTAATGCGTTCATTATAATCTCCTTAACCAGGACACAGCTCTTTGATTTCCCACATGGGTGAATAGAAGTGTGTAATTATATATGTGCATGCATAGATTTCAATAAACCATATCAAGGATATGTTGATGAAGTAATAGCCTGGACCGCTCCAATAACATCTAATTGGGTTCCTCACTTCAACTTCCCGTCCACTCATCCTCCGTATTCTCATTACTCCATCCAACATGTTCTCTTTGAAAATCATATCTAACTGATATTCAGTGATGAAAAGCCTTCAATGGCTTACCCTAGTCTTTAGGATAAATTAGGAATCCTAAATATGCCCCGCAAGGCCCTCTGCCACCTGGGTACCGCCTTTTGCAACCCACCCCCCCCAGCATCCTTTGCGTTGTAGCCATAAGGAATTTCTTCCATTTCCTGTTTGCCCTTGCCCAAGCACCTCTGGGCAACATTATTCCCTCCATATCTGAAATGATGTCCACTCTCACTTTGACTTGCCTAGAATATTCTTTTCATGTAGATACACAGATAGGTATACATGTGTAATTTGTAATAAAAGTTAAATTTTTTAAAAAATTCTTCAAATAATGAAAGTATGTAAAACAAACTGCTTAAACTAGTTTAATACTTAGGAAACATCCTATTGTTGGTGTTTAGATACGGTTCTCATAAGTGTAAGAAATCCATTATAAATGATAACATGAATGTTGAACTCCACTGTTTGCTAATGTTGTCAGTAATAACTGTCCCAGTTGTCTAAAGTATGCTATACATGCGTATGCATTTCATTCCCCCTACGCCTCTGGGAAGTAAGTCTATTGCTGGGATTATCGCTGGTACAGATGGGTGAATGGACACACAAAGAAATCAAATAACTTGTACACGGTCAGACAGTTAGTGAGTGAGTGAACACAGAGCTAAGCGTCAGAGTGTGTGTTCATTACTGCTACAGTATGTGATCTGAAATATAACTCAAAAGATACAGTTCCGTATCACTACACATTATAATTTAAAGATAAAAGTTACAGGAGCTCCTGGGTGGCTCAGTGGGTTAAGCGTCTGACTTCAGCTCAGGTCATGATCTCACAGTCCATGAGTTCAAGACCCGTGTGGGCTCTGTGCTGACAGCTCAGAGCCTGGAGTCTGCTTCGGATTCTGTGTCTCCCTCTCTCTCTGCCCCTCCACTGCTTGCACTCTGTCTCTTTCTCAAAAATAAATAAACATTAAAAAAAATAAAAAGTAAAGGTAAAAGTTACAGTTGATCCATGGGATCTAGAATATTCTTGGCTACAACAATGATTACACTGTTCCTGTGCACATCCTAATTTGGGTTGGTGGGATGGTCTCCCAGAGAGGTCTACATCCTCATCCCAGGAACCTGTAAACATGTTATCTTACATGGTAAATAGGAATTAAGATTGTAGATGGAATTAAAGTTGCTAACCAGCTAACTTTGGGATGGATAGCTTATCCTGGATTACCTAGGTGGAACCAATGTAATTATAAGGGAACTTTTAAGTGGAAGAGGGAGGCAGAAGAGGGCGACCAGGTTTATGAGAGCCTGGCACTGCTGGCTTTGAGGTGGGAGAATGGGGCCAGGAGGCGGTAGCCTCTAGAGCTAGGAAAAACAGCTTGGAGGCTGACTCTCCCCTAGAACTTCCAGAAGACAAGCTGTCCTTTGCGTGCTTTGATTTTACTTTTTTTTTTTTTAATGTTTATTTATTTTTGAGAGAGAGAGAAAAACAGTGAGGGTGGGCGGTGGCAAGGGAGGAAGACACAGAATCCCAAGCAGGCTCCAGGCTCCGATAGAGCCTATCAGCACAGAGCCCGATGTGGGACTCAAACTCGGGAACCCACGCGAGCATAACCTGAGCTGAAGTCGGAGTGATCCTCAGCTGATTAACCCACCCAGATGGCTCAAGCGAACTGGGATTTTAGCCCAGTGAGACCTCTTTCAGACCTCTGGCCTCTAGAGCTTTATGATAATAAATCTGCGTTGTACTATTTGTGGTCATTTGTTTCTGCAGCAATAGGAAACTAATACAGTTGGGTTGTTTTTCTGAGTCCTAGTCATGATAGGAGTAACACCTCCCAAGAAAACAGTACCCAGTTCTAAGTTTTCTTTCTCTGCTTCTGTCATAGAAAGCACTTGACCTACATTCTGATTCCCTTTTTCTATCCTCGCCTTCATCTTCCTCAAAGCATCAATCTGGCAATAGTACTCCACAGTGCTATGGGACAAAAAAGTTATTTTAAATAATGGCCTTTACAGAGATCTTCTGGTCCAACTTCAACAAACACAGCAGCCAACAGGCCGGCAGGAGGAAACCATTGTGATAGAAAACGGGTAGAGCAAACACATGTACATTCACATAGGCTCCTCTCATTAAACTGCTCTGGGGGAAAGATAAAGGCGGGTTCTCAGCCACGGGGAACTTATTGTTCTCTTTATGCTGACTTTTTGTTTTAGATGTCTTTTTGAATGTCGTTTCTGTCTTAGTCTTAAAACGGTTATCAGGTCTACCAGCAAGCCCAATGTGACCTTTACGTTCATCAAATAACTAAGACCATGCCAGAATGGAGGCAGTTCTCCTCCGCAAATTGATTATAATGCTTTGTTCTTAACAATGTTTACAGAAGGCAGGATTTTCCTGGCACTGGTTCCCTGGCGTGCTGTTTTGGGTCAGTTCCACCACTGGGGCAGACAGAACCTTGTGATTTTGCAGAAGATCCAGATTTCTCCCCGCTCCACAGTGCTTATCAGTTGATGAGAGATTACAGACTCAGGCCAAGTTGCCTGGCT
Source organism: Proteles cristata cristata (assembly GCA_017311185.1). NCBI lineage: Eukaryota > Metazoa > Chordata > Mammalia > Carnivora > Hyaenidae > Proteles > Proteles cristata. The sequence continues at coordinate 967,091 of JAESUZ010005579.1, read as the reverse complement.
TCAGTTCCAGTCCAGATTTGAGGACCAGCAGCTATCAGCCATGCAGTATTAAGAACAGCACACTGCTCTCATTCACACTTAACTCCTTGGCTTAAATGCCACCTAAGAGAAATCTGGCACCTCTCCTACCTAGAATTAGGGCTTCATGATGTATACCACAATCATGAATTCCATCCATCCATTTCTTTCATTTATTCCACCTCATTGTCTTCATATCTGATGAACAGGTATCTATTTACACTTACTATTAGCCAGGCACTGTGCTTAGCACTGTACATACGCAGTGGTGAGCAAACATTAAGAAATTCCTCCCTTCGTGGAGTTCCGATATTAATGGTAAAGAAAAATACAGTTCCACTAAACATGCAAATAAATGTCCATACATCAACAGGTACACCGAAATCATAGTTTAAATATCAACAGCAACCACAAAAATCTTCCAGACTACTAAGAAAAAGATGAGAATTGAGACAAATAGAAATGAAAGAATGGAATAAGCATGTCACATACAAAATATATAATAGGATCATGGGTACAATTATATTTGAGGTGGATATTAAGAAGATGAGTATATAATTAGAGCCTAAGAAATCCACAAAGTCTTTTCCTGAATGAAGACAATGGAAAGGGTTCGGTGCTTGGATACAAAAAGAGAGAAATCCAATAATCTATGGAACAAATTCTCAGATCCTCAAATCCCAGTTTCACTTATTTCCAGCCTCCATAAGTGAGCTTTCCTGAGCCCGGGGGTCATTATCTGTAAGCTGAAGATATGTTCTGTCATGTGTGTTTTTGAGAACTTACAAAGAGAATATTTTAAAAAGTCCTTGGAACAGTGGCTGATATATACATAGCCTGTAATACCCAGGTTTTGGATCTGGAGTGGACTGTGGAGTGAAACTTAGCCCTGAAGTTCTTGTTTTTGAATAGCACTCTGATAGCATATTGGTTTCTAATACTATTCTCCAATAGAAGGAAGCAGGGCTCCTGAGAGAAATGGCTGATCCTAGGACTAGAGCAGGAAATATACAAGATCAGCCTGAAGCATTTTGTGTTGCCAGAAAGTAAGGAAGCCCTAACAACAAACAAAAATGCACATATATATTTATACAATGATGGGGTTATGTCAAAGGATACAGAAATCACTGGAAGAACTCCCAATGGCCAAAGCTGGAAGAATTTTAGCACTAAAATAAATAAAATCATAGTAGACTATAATCCAAAGTATAAAATAAATATTCACAAGCCCATCCCGGTACAGAAATCATGAGAAAACATCAGAAAAATACCCATTCAGGGGCATTCTAGAATGTACTTCACCAGTACTCCTCAAACTTGACAAGGTAATAAAAAACAAGGGAAGTCTGAGGAACTATCAAAGCCAAGAGCCTAAGGAGACATGACTACTAAATGTTATACGGTATCTTTGAATGAGATCCTGAAATAAAAAAGGACATTCGGTAAGAATGAACGAAATCTAAATAAAGTGTGGACTTCAGTTAATAATAACATATCAAAACTGTTTTATTAATTATGACAAACATATCATACTACTGTAAAATATTAATAAAAGGAGAAAGTGGATGTGGTATGTATAGGAACTCTCCATAGTATCTACACAATATTTCTTTAAATCTACTGGTATAAAATAACAAAGTTAACTTTAAAAAAAAAAACAAAGAAAAGAAAACATTCTTGCAATGCCAGACTTTTAGGCATCCTGGGATCCCCACACACACCAAATCATTCCTCCCTTAGAGTCAGCGTTAGAGGAGCCAATAGTTAGATTTAATCAAAGCCTGAAGAAGAGGTTATTCTGCCCCTTTGATCCCTGAATAAGAATAGCAGAGTGCAACCATTTTCTGTTTTTAATTAGGGACAATTCTAAAGACAGTCTTTTTTAATTTGAAATTTAGGATCCTCAACAAAATACATAACTTTCTCAGCAGTTTTGTTACAATTGCTCCAGCCTGTCTCTTTGTTGCCTTCTTCATTACTTCATTGCTTTTGTGTGTTCAACACCTGATACCAATTGATATTCAAAATTGCATAATGGTTCTATTGTGGAGCCTTGCATGATTTTCTATCCTATGAATCAGCAGCGTAAGCCCCTTCCCTGAGACGACTTGTGTTCCTCCCCCAGGAACAAAGCTCACATCACCTTGAGTTCAGCAACACTCACTCTGGCAGTAAGAGCGTGAGAAAAAAGTCATTGTATTATGGTCTTAGACACTTATCCGGCGGGTCATTTTAAATAGTATATTACCAGAACTTGAATAGCAACAATAACCCATTCTGTTAAAATAATTTTTTTAAAAATAAGAGGAAAAAAATTAAGGCAAAGTAAAAGGAGGATTGCTTAAGTGCTTAAGGTCTATTGCAATTTCCTCCGTTTTCCTAAAAAGTTAACGCAAAGAAAACAAAATAATAGGAAATGTTCCCAGGATTTTAAATCTCATGAGCCCAGAATCCGTTACAATCCTGTTTAGAACCATCCCGTGAAATTGGCTTTGGGACGTCCCCCCGCTACCGGTTCATTCAGCTTCTGATTCTTTCTAGCAATCGTTCCGCGGGAAGTCCCCTGAGGACACAGCAGCCGGCCGGAGTCCCCAGACCTGACTTCGTAACCGAGTGTAGACGTGCAGGTGGCGAGGATAAAAGTGATTCTGGCTCAGCAGCCACGAATTCTGCTCATCCGCTGCCCCGCAAGCGCACTGCATTGCACCCGTACCGCTGGGAGCCTCCGAAACCGAGGAAACTCTAACCCTACCTGCCCCCTTCTCTGGTACTTAAGAGGGTGGCCAGCCCTGCCTCCCCGTGATGCCATCTTGAGATCTTAGCATCTTAGACGTAGTTACTGAGTTTTGCATTCCGTTCGCGTCCCCGGGTCTCTGAAAACTTACCCCAACTTTGCAATAAGAGGACTGCCTGCTGGTACGGACTCTTAATTTTCTCGAACCAGAACTGACAAAACCGGATGCTGTTTACAAATAAACCGAAGATGCCCGCGCCTGCCCGCACCCGGACTCCTGCTCCCGGGGGGCTGGGGGCAGACGCCCCCGCCGCACACGTGCCGCCCCCCAGGGCGCCTGAGACCGCCGTCCGCGCGCGCGGTGGTCCGGGGCTGGAGGTCCGGGTGCGGGGAGACCGGCCTCGGCGCGCGCGGCCGGAAGGGTGGAGGGACCCCAGCAACTTACAGCCCAGGGCGACCACCAGGTAGCGCACCAGCAGCAGCAGGAGGCGGTGGCGGCTCCTCCTCGCCATCTTCCCGGGGTCCGAGCAGGCAGCGCCTCGGAAGCGGAGGGTCGCGGCGGCCCGAGCGCGGGAGGCCGGGCTGGGGGGCGGGGTGCTGGAGGGAGGAGGGGGGTGCTGAACTTCTGGGGCAGGCGAGGAGGAGAGGCTCGCTCCGGGGAGACCCGGGGAGCGGTGGGCGGACCCCAGGGGATGTCAGCTTCCCCCAGCCGGGGGCGCCTTCTCAGCCGGCGGCCCAGGGGCAGGTCTGGCTTGGCCGGGGACCTGGGGGGTGGGGAGGGGGGTCTGGGCTGTTCCCTGCGGGGTGGAGGGTGGGCGCGGGAGGGCCGTGGATGCCGGACGAGGTGTGGGCTGGGTCCTAATGAGGGGGCCGGAGGAGGCGCGGAGCGGAAGGGGAGCCCCGGCGGGCGTCCCCCCGCCCCCGCGCCGCCGGGATTGATCGGCTTTGTGTCTGGCCCCGCGCGGGGGCTGCCAGCTGTCCCCGGGGCGAGGAGCCCGCGGGGCGGGAGGCGCGGGCGGGGCGGGGTCGGCGGCGGCCGAGGGCGGCTCCGCCCGCCTCGCGCCAACTCCTTTCTTCCCTCTCCTTGGCACGAAACTTTTTGGGTTTTCAGCATAGGGGTGGAGATTTTTTGGAAGGTTTCTGTCCAACGGGCGAAGCTGCGGGGAGATGGGATTCTCCGGCTCCGCCTTGGAAGCGAGAGGTGGGGGGGCGGGGGGGAGAGCGATCGGGTCTCCCGCTAGAAGGCAGGGCTCCGATTTTAGCAAGAGCCTTGGCTCCTTCTCAGTGTGAGCTTTGTGCTCTTTGGCGAATTAAGGTGTGTTTTGTGTTCTTTGCTTTTCACGTGTCAGAGTTGGAAGTTCATCTAACGGGGTGAAATACTTATTATGTTTCTTTCCAGTTACATAACTGCTGCCTGTGGAGTTTTCCACATGTTAAAACTCTACAGCTGCCCTTTGTCAGGTTTATTTTTGGTCTACTGTGCTTTTAAAAGGGAAACCCATTATGAATGCTCTGTTGCCTGGTTTAAAATTGACCTGCACTTATACTGCACACACTCCAAGGGCTAAGCAGACAATTTTTATATTTGCTGCCAGGGACCAAAAATATCTGGTGCATTCAAGGATAGTGACAGGTCTGGAAAAAAACGCCCATTCCCAAGAGAAGAAATTGTGATACATCAGTTGTTTCAAAGGTAGAATAATGGATAAAGTTCTAAATAGAAAACAGTTGATTTAGTGGTGAGGAATTTAGCTCACTGGACAAAGGCGACCAGAGTTTAGATATGCAGAGCTGTGAGGAATGAGACATCCTTGCTGTTTCCTTGGTGACAGGGATGGAAGCTCAATACTCAAGGCAGGAGAGGGGCAGAGGACCCAGAAAGTCAAAATGGCAAAAACGTAAGAGCTACACTCCAGTCAAGCAAGGAGAGGGGACACGGATTTAACAACACACTTTTATGCCAGTTTTTCTGGGCAGTAACCAGAAAAATAGAATGCATTCCAAGAGAAGCTGTTGGCATTCTCTCTTCTCATTCATGCCACTATATATCTCTTTTGCTCCTCCCTAAAGATGCCCACAAAAAGGCATACTTTTTTAAAGTTCTGTGACATCCTATGTGAATAATTGATTCACTCAATTATCGTCATCAGTTAAAGCATTCGTCAAATAGCTACAGCGTGCTGGATGCTGGTGTAAATGATGAAAAGACTGAGTCTTTGCAACTAATGAGCTCACAGTCTTGAGAGAGAAAGTCCCATCTGGAAAGATTTCTTTAATTTTTTAAAACTCTTTTATAGTTTATTTTTGAGACAGAGAGTGACAGAGCACGAGTGGGGGAGGGGCAGAGAGCCAGGGAGACACGGAATCTGAAACAGGCTCCAGGCTCTGAGCTGGCAGCACCGAACCTGATGAAGGGCTCGAACCCACGAACACGAGATCATGACCTGAGCCGAAATCAGACGCTTAACCAACTGAACACCCAGGCGCCCCTGTAAGGATTTCCAATATCCTATGATAAGTGTTGTGGGAGAACAGAAAATATAACAGCACTTTTTACTGAGCGCTTTCTCAGTGGGGAAGTCTGGTTAGTGCTATGTTGAATCCCCCAGCAATGCTGTAAGGGAGAAAATGTTATCATTCCCACTTTGCAGATAAGAAAACTGGACTGAGAGATGCCAATGGCTTGTTCAAGGTTAAGAATATGGAGATGTTCCTCTCTGGAAGGGTGGATGCATGGCTCTACTAGGCATGCAAAGTCGTAGATGTTGAAAGAAAGAAAATAAGCAAAGGGCATTCTAGGTAAAGGAAAGAGCAAGATCTAAAGCTGGGAGATCAAAAATTATGGCTTGTTTAGGTAAAGCAATGTTCTACAGTGCCAGCTATACTGGGGCAGAGGAAGTGACAAGAATGAAAAAAGGAGCTGGATTATGAGAGTCCCTCAGTGCTGTACTACAGACTCTGGACCGTATTCTACAGTTAAAGAGTTTTCGAAAGCACTAGGGTAGGATATGAAAAAAAAAATCATATTTTAGAACTGTGCTATCCAATATGGCAGCCTCTAGATCCATGTGACTGGATTTGAATTCAGCCAAATTTAAAATTCAAGTCTCCAATCACACTAGCCATATTTGATGTTCTCAATAGCAACATAGGGGGTAATCACTAACCTATTGGCCAGTGCAGATATAGAACATTTCCATCATTGCAGGAAGTTCTACAAGACATTGTTGCCTTCGAATGATGACTCATATGGAAATGCAGAGTGAAGTAGTGACAAGAAAATCAGAATGTTAGATAAAACTGAAAACTATTGCAATATTCTGAGAAGGAGGTGAGGCATGAGGTAAATGGTCACCATGGGAGAAGTAAAGAAGCAAGTAAAGTTAAACGATATTTCGGAAACCTGGTTAGCAAGATTGTCATCAATTAGGTATAGAGGTGAGAAGGGGGAGGGGGTAACTGAGATTTTTAGCCTGGGTTGGTGTATGTGGTGGTTATAAACAGCACCTTAATTGAATAAGAAACATAGAGAGTATACATAGTTCTAGCAGATTTGGAATGAGTTGGCAGTTTGCCAGAATTGCTCACAGAATTCAAGGAAACTTACTGACTTACTGTTCACTGTTTATAAAGAGGATGCAACTAAACAGCCAGAGGAAGCGATACCTAAGATGAGGTGTGGAAGGGTCCCAAGCACAGGAGCTTTGGCCTTGTGGAGTTGGGGTACACCTTCCTCTTGGTATATGGATACATTCACCAACCTGGAAGATCTCTGATCCCTATAGTTTAGGGGGTTTTATGGAGGTTTCATCAGCTAGGTATGATTGATGAAATCATTGGCCATTGAAGATTATCTCTGTCTTCAGTCCTTCTGCCCTCTGGAAGTGTGGGCTGGGGCTGAACATCCTAACCCTCTAATCATACCTTGGTCCTTCTGGTAACCAGCCCCCAACCTGAGGCTATCCAGGAGCCACCAGCCACTAGACACATCTCATTAGCATTCAAAAACCCTCCTCATTCTGGAGATCCCAATGGTCTTAGAAGCTTTTGTATTAGGAAACAGGGATTCAAATCAAATATTATAACAAAAGATGCTCCTATCAGCCCATCACTCGAGAAATTACTAGGATTTTAGGAGCTCTGTACAGGAACCAGGGATGGAGACCAAATATATATATCTTATTATATCACAGTATCACACTATACAGTCTGCTGATTATGCTTCTTGGCATTTATTTATCCAAAGGAGCCGAAAACTTATACCCACCCAAAAACCTGCTCATGGAAGGTTGGAACAGCTTTATCCATAATTGTCAAAACTTGGAACCAATCAAGATGTTCTTCAGTAGGCAAATGGATAAATAACCTATAGTACATGCAGGCAGTGGAATACTATTCAGAGCTAAAAAGAAAGGAATCTGAAAAGACCTGGAGGAACCTTAAGTGCATATCACTAAGTGAAAGAAGCCAATATCCCAAATGGCTACATCTGGTATGGTTCCGACTATATGACATTCTGGAAAAAGTCAAAACTATGGTGGGGGTTGAAATATTGGTGGTTTTCAGGGATTAGGGGAGACAGATGAATAAGTGGAATACAGAAGACTTTTTTAGGGTAGCGAAGCTACCTACACTACAGTGGTGAATACATGTCAATATATATTTGTCCAAACCCACCCATAGAATATACATCACCAAGACAGCCGTAATGTAAACTGTGGACTCTGGATGATTATGGTGTATTGGTGTCACTTTATGAATTTAACCAGTGTATCATTCTGGTGGGGCTGTTAATAATGCGGGAGGGGAAACTCTGTGACCTCCTGCTTAATTTTGCTGTGAATTTAAAATTGCTCTACCCCCCCTCCCCCCCACAGATCTAGTAACAAAATTAAAACCAAAAGAAGTCTGAGAGAAAGATCACAGAAAAGAGCAATCAAGAAAGCGTGAGAGGAAATGGGAAAGAATTAGGAGCAAAGGTGTTTACAGCGCACTTGTCAAAAAAAGAAGTCTGTGTCTCCTGCGGTTAGCAATTATGAGGATATTGACCACTTGGACAATAGAGAAAAACAAGCCCCCGTAGAAATTTTAGAAAAAATGCAGAGATATGCGTTCCATACCTAACAAGGTGTAAAACTAGTGCATGGGATAAAAACAAATATTGAAATGATTACGAACATCAGCCAGCAGATGCGGGAAAGGATGGATAGCAGTGGTTAATTCTGCGTCAGCGAGCGGTTGGGAGTTGGTTTCATTTATCTCTGATTCCAAGAATGCCTGCCATGAGGCAGCATGGAGAAATTTGTCAGGAGGCTTGGAGAGGAAGTGTGGGAGTCCCTCAATTTCCCTTCTATTCTCTGAGCTAAGTTTGGGCTCCCCCTGTCCCCACATGTCATAATTACTTTTACCCTGACACTATAAACAGTTTTGTCAGGTCAGCATACATGGGGACCATGGGGACTTGGGGCTTTGGGACATCTTACCATTTTTTGTGGTTTCCACCCACCCTCATTCTGAATTCAAGGTAATGTTGATGAAGTGTTGAGGCACATTTCCTAAAATGAGCAATGGAGAGAAGGCTGGGTTTAAATTGAGTGACTTCTCACAACATCTCAGATTTGGTATTCCTGTGCTGGATGGGTTATTTTTCTTCATGGGTGTGGAGACGATGCTGGAAAGTGTGCCCACACTCTGCAATTTACAGAAAAAAAGGGGGGGAGGGGAGGGGAAAGTCTTTCATTTCCTGAACCACATAAATTCCCAAGTGTCCCTCCTATATTTAAACTGCGGGTAGAATATAAGGTCTTTAACTAATGGGATTCTTATTACTGGTCCCTCAAGTATTATCTCCTCAGATCACTTTCTGGAAGAAGCCTCATTTCAACATTCCATTCTGATATGCATACAAGCACACTCAGGGCTGTATTCAAACCACATCCCTTTCCAGCCAGATAAACCTACTCAGAGAACCCATGGTGTTTCTCCAGCATGTAGCCTTCCATACTGTCCCAAAGTGACATCTTTCTTCAGATACATTATAACCAAACTTTCTTCCAAGAAAAACAAACGAACAAAAACCCTCACTAGCTTTACCTGGTTCTAATTACTACAAGCAGGAATATCTTTCACATTCTTTGCTCTCAAATTATTTAACATCGCTAAGGTGATTCTACATGCCAATTAAATGAAATTCGCCGGCAATCAGCCAATTATTAATACTTTCATTTATGAGAACACATTTATCATCAACTCAATGGTTGGCTTCTTTATTGAATGACAATTAGCAGTTTCATAAAGAATTAGATAATATAAAAATGATTTTTTTTGTACATGAAATTTCCTTGGGGGAGGAACTAGCATCTAATTAACATTTGCTAGGATTAGTGAAGAAGGGGGGACAGGCATCTATTAGTCTATAAGCACAGGATCCTAACACCTACAGCTTGGAGCGAACTTAGAGATAATTCACAGTTCCATTCCTCGCTCCATTCTCCCCTTTTTCATGTCACAGTTAAAGATGATAGATAATGAGACCCAAGGATGAAATGACTTAATCAAGATCACATGGCTAGATGAAAGAGCCAGGCCTGGAATGGATACTAGTGATATTTTGGGGTGTAGTCCCCAAAAGAGTATGGATCCCTCTGCATTGGCTGGGAACAGGTTTGCCTTTCTGTATACAGCTCAGCCCAGTTATTACCTGATTTTCCCCCAGGTTCCCTTGCCTGGGATGACTACACTTAACATATGTGTATGCCGTTAATGAAAGAGTGAGTGGGGAGGGAAGGTAAGAACTCTCCACTGAGTTTCAGAGAGCACTAGTGTCTCACTCAACATCTTGGATCTGGGGCAATACAGCCCAGAAGAGAGGATACTGAGAGAATTTGGGCAAGATTCAGTGATCCCTCAATTTGGTCACTGCTCTCCAGAACACTTCTAACCATAATGATACTGATTAATTGTCAACATTTATTAAGCACTACTTACACCTGACACTGTGCAAACCCCTTCCTAGGTGTCATCTAATAAACAACTTTGGGAAGAGGTGCTATTATTATCTTACAGATGAGAAGAAAGATGTAAGAAAACTAAGTCCCTGATTCAGGACTAGGCTAACTAGGAAATAATGGAGCCAGGTTTAAACCCAAGTTTGTTGGACTTCAAGACCCGTGTTCTTAACTGCTAAGGTATCTGAAAAGATGGACTACAGTGGAATGTGTTTCTCTCTTTCCCTAGGATGGAAAAGAAGATATCATCATGGGTATTATCACTTGATCACTGTCATAATAATGACATCTTCATTTGTTTGACTTCTGTTTGAGATTTTGCATGTTCCCTTTGGATCTCCACAACACCCCAGTGATGGAGCAGGTGAGAGGTAAAATTATGCATATTTTAACAGCCCTATCTCTAACTGACAGATATCAGTCTGAACTTAAGAAACTCCAGGGGTGCCTGGGTGACTCAGTCGGTTAAGCATCTGACTTTGGCTCAGGTCATGATCTCATGGTTCATGGGTTCGAGCCCCACATCAGGCTCTGTGCTGACAGCTAGCTCAGAGCCTGGAGCCTGCTTCGGATTCTGTGTCTCCCTCTGTCTCTGACCCTCCCCTGCTTGTGCTGTCTCTCTCTCTCTCAGAAATTAAAAAAAATAACAATAAAGTTAAGTTAAATTTAGAAAAAGAAACTCCAGATGCCAAGCCAATGGAAGTATCTCATTTCTGTATGGTTAACATTCAGGGTACCCTGGGTGACCTGCTGGGTAGGCATAGGCAGCCTGGGCACAGGGGAAGCACGTGTTGGAAGCATGGTTGACTATGATAGGGTCCTACTCTGTCTTGTTTTTATTTTATTTTTTTAATGTTTTATTTATTTCTAGGAGGGAGAGAGAGAGAGACAGCGTGAGCAGGGGAGGGTCAGAGAGAGAGGGAGTCACAGACTGAAACAGGCTCCAGGCTCTGAGCTGGCAGTCAGCACAGAGCCCGACACGGGGCTCGAACCCACAAACTGTGAGATCATGACCTAAGCGAAAGTCGGAGGCTGAACCGACTAAGCCACCCAGGCGCCCCTCTGTCTTGTTTTTAAAGGAGACCTAGGGTTAGGTCCCACCATTGGTAGTGAGCCCAAACCATCTGTCTCCAAAGGCCCTGCTATTCCCCATTCCCTTGCTTCAGCTTTTTGTGTATTCTAATGTTTTTATTTGTTTATTTTTGGGAGAGAGTGAGAGTGAGAATGAGAGTGAAAGAGAAAGAGAGAGAGAGAGAAAGAGAGGAAAGGACAGAGAGTGAAAATCCCAAACAGGCTCCACACAGGGTGAGTGCAGAGCCCAGCACAGGGTTGTAACCCACAAACGGTGAGATCATGACATGAGCCGAAACCAAGACTCAGAAGCTTACCTGGCTGAGCCACCCAGGGGCCCCACTATTGTTCATGTTCTAATGACTCCTTAATCAACATGTCCCCAGCTTAGACCTCTCAAAGTCCAGATCAGTTTTCTCTGTTTTTAGAATATCTGTACATAGATGGGCCACTCAAAATCAATTTAAGTTTATATAAACATTTTATTTATTTATTTATTTTAAATGCTTTTTATTTATTTCTAGGAGAGAGAGAGAGAGACAGAGTGAGCAGGGGAGGGTCAGAGAGAGAGGGAGTCATAGATTGAAACAGGCTCCAGGCTCTGAGCCGGCAGTCAGCACAGAGCCCGATGCGGGGCTCGAACCCACGAACCGTGAGATCATGACCTAAGCGAAAGTCAGACGCTTAACCGACTAAGCCACCCAGGCGCCCCTATATAAACATTTTTAAATTAAAATCAAGTCTAAAATTGAGATGATTTCATTAATTCTTCACCCCATCTCATTTGTCTCCGCCTTTTTTTTTTTTTAAACCTTTCTCCGTCTCTTCCAACCTTTCTGTCTTCCATTACCTAATATGAAACCAGCATCTGCTAGAGGCCAACCGCTGTGCTAAGGGTAGGGGACACAATGAGGCAGATTAAATGACAGTGTCTCATCTCTGGAGATGTAGGTGAGGGAGACAGACCTCAATCAGGCAAAGCAAGCTTGCACTCTAGGGGAGCTATTAACAAGGGTTTGCTTGGTTGGGAGGTCAGGCTTCTCTGAGGAAGTGACACTTTGCCTGGAATCTGAAGCAAGTAGGAGAAGACAGGTGGAAAGAACAGTCTATGACAAGGAAACATCACGTGCAAAGGTTGGCAGGTGGGGCTGTAGCACCAAGGTTGCAAAGGAGACTGAAGGAGACCAGGGAGTGCCTGCTCCTTAAATCCTTCAATGGCTTCCAGCAGCTTTTAGAATAAATGGAGAATTTCCAACAGGGAATGAAGCCATGTTTTTGTCATCATGCTTCCCCAGGGACTTTGCACACACTATTAACTCACGCACTTGGATCTTCATTCTTTGTCGCCCTGCCCCCGATTTTGGTATTACCCAGCATTTATTAAGTATTTATTAAGCATTACCCTAAACTCTTTTCATTTTGTCTATTTTGACTCTCATAACAATCATATTAAGTAAGGAAAGCTATTATGTCCATTTTACAGGTGAGGTCATTGCTACAGAGAAATTGAGCAGCAGGCCCAGAATCATGAGTCTGTGAGTGGTAAGGTGAGCTTTGGAGCAGCACCTGGCTCACTCCAGACTCAATCTGCTTAACCATTATGTGCACTGCTTCACATATACTTCCCTCTTATGAGGTCAAGGTCTACTCATTTTTCTGTCTCTGCTAAAATGCAATTTCCTTAGGAAACTTCCTCTGCCCTTCCTGATTGGATCAAATCCTATACTGCAAGCTCCCATTACCCCCTTCCTCTTTGGCACCCTAGCTGAGATGTTAAAGTCAATTATACATAAAAAATATATATACATATGTATATGTATATGTGTATGTATATGTATATGTATATATATGAAGTCAATTAGTCATAACCAGTCACCAGTAGTAGACTGTGGATCCCATGAAGGCAGGGTTTGTCTGACTTTTAGCTCATTATTATAGTCTCTTTTACCAAAAAAGGGCTTGTTAGTTATTTATTAAATGCTCAATAAATATTTGCTACTAGATGAACATACTATAGATCCACAAGTCTTGGACAAGAATGTGTTTGTACTGTTGGGTTTTTTTAACCTAATGACTTAGTCTCTTTCTTTTAAATTTTTGTTTACATTTATTTGTTTTTGAGAGAGACAGATCACAAGTAGGGGATGGGTAGAGAGCAAATGAGACACAGAATCCGAAGCAGGCTCCAGGCTCTGAGTTGTCAGCACAGAGCCCGACATGGGGCTTGAACTCACAAACTGTGAGATCATGACCTGAGCCAAAGTCAGACGCTTAACCAACTGAGCCACCTAGGTACCCCTAACTTAGTCTCTTTAGGATGCTATAACAAAGTACCAGATACCAGGTGGCTTACAAACAACAGAAATCTATTTCTCACAGTCTTGGGGCCAGAAGTCTAAGATCGGGGTGTCAGCATGATCAGCTTTAGCAAAGATCCTCCTCCGGGTTGCAAAGAGCCAACTTTTCATTGTATCCTCACATGGCAGAATAAGAGCTGGCTGCTTCTCTGGCCTCTTTTTTTATAACAGCACTAATCCCATTCATGAGGGTTCCACCCTTATGACTTAATTCCCTTCCAAAGGCTCCAAAACACCACCACATTGTGATTAGGGTTTCAACATATAAATTTTGAGGGGACACAAACATTCAGTCCATAGCACTTAACATGATCTTTTTAAAGTCACTAGTACCTCGGGGCGCCTGGGTGGCTTAGTCGGTTAAGCGTCCAACTTTCGCTCAGGTCATGATCTCGCGGTTCGTGGGTTCAAGCCCCGCGTCGGGCTCTGTGCTGACTGCCAGCTCAGAGCCTGGAGCCTGTTTCAGTCTGTGACTCCCTCTCTGACCCTCCCCTGCTCACACTGTCTCTCTCTCTCTCTCTCTCCTAGAAATAAATAAAAAACATTAAAAAACATTTTAAAAAAAATAAAGTCACTAGTACCTCTAAGCTTTGATATCCCTGTATCTGTCTATATCCGTCTATATGCCAATATCTCTACATGCCAATCTCATTGCTGAATGCTCTATTTTCATTTTCTCCTTTGACTGCACACTGGAGGAAGTGAGGGTACGAATGAGGTCCAAAAACTTGACTCAGGCCACCCAGTTGGTCCATGGCAGAACAAAAGATGACTCCATGTCTGCCTGTATCTAAAGCCATGACTCCACAACACCGCCATGGCACCTCCACTCCTGTAACCATCTTTCCAAGTCATCAGTCTACTCCAGCATCATGCCCTATGGCGTCCTTGCAATTACTGTAGGGATATCATAATTATTTAATAGATTCATATTTTGTTTACATTGAGGTGGTTTTTATTTTTTAACATCACAAAGTATGATACACATTCTTATATACATGTTTCCTAAGTCCCCACTATTATTATTGTCTGATTGTTACCTCAAGGTAGTTGTGCATAAAAAATTCAAAAGTTTTTGATTCATGGCCAAACTGAGTCATGACAATAGCAATATTTGAGTTTTTAGTAGTGGAGTCTCTTATCTGCTTATTTGCCAAGAGAATAATTCTACCACTATACCAACAAAGAAAAACACGACTTAAAAAGTATTTTTGGGGGGCACCTGGGTGGCTCAGTTGGTTGAGTGTCCGGTTCTTGATTTTGGCTCAGGTCATGATCCCAGGGTCACGGGACCGAGCCCTATATTGGGCTCCATACTGAGATTTGCTTGAGATTTGTGCTCTCTGTCTCTGTCTCTCTTTCTCTCTCTCTCTCTCCCTGTGCTCTTCTCTGCTCATGTGCATGCTCTCTCTCTCTTTCTCTCTCTAAAATTAAAAAAAAAATTAAAGGAAGTATTCTTTGCATTTTGGTTACTTTTTCTGGAATTACAGATAGAAAAAGATAGAAGCCACTGTAGCCCTTTGGCTTTAGGCCTAGTCCTTAAGACCCTCTTTTGAAGAACGGAATTTGGCATGTCCTCCAATATAAGGTGGATAAATCAAAGTGCATGCAGCAAACAGGCTGTTTATTATGTATTTGGTGTTTATATCCCAAACATATTTTAATGTTTTGCATAGTCAAATTCTTAATGCTGATGGAATTCTATACTTAAGAGAACTTTTCCCACCAGCATCTCAACTGTGTTCTTTCATCTTTAAGATCTCTGGGAAAGGGTTGGAGAACACGAATAAACTTGATCTACCTTGGTCTGGCAAAAACTGGATGAGATGGACAAGGAACAGAATGATGCCTTTTCACTCCCAAAGATTTTTTTTTTAAGTTTTTTATTTATTTCTGAGAGAGAGAGAGAGAGAGAGAGCGAGCGCCAGCCAGCATGAGCAAGGGAGGGCAGAGAGAGAGGGAGACACAGTATCCAAAACAGGCTCCAGGCTCTGAGCTAGCTGTCAGCACAGAGCCCATTGCGGGGCTCGAACCCACGAACAGTAAGACCATGACCTGAGCCAAAGTCAGACCTGAGCCAAAGTCAGTCGCTTAACCGACTGAGCCATCCAGGCACCCCTTCACTCCCAAAGATTTAAGAATTCCACTGGGTTCCTGGATCCATCCCCTTTAACCAGGTGGATAGAGTTAGTCTTTCCAGAATGCTTTCTTTGGCCCTCATGAAAAGTAGCTCAAATTAACATTTAGTTTTGCCACTAATAACACTGTAAGTGACAACATTCTGTCCATCACATAAGCCAAGATTTATGTTTCTTTGGAAAAGTCAAGAGAGGGCATATTTTCTCATATGATAGCCTTTAAAACTCTGTCATTTCACCAAATTTTTAAGGCTTGCCTTGTGCCTTATAGATGGAAATATGCCTGGGAATTAGAACACTTTGCAAAAATATTTTTTTTCCTGGAAGTGTAATACTATAAAGAAAGCCAGGCTGTTGGTTCCCTGAAGTGCTAGGGATCATCTGAAGCACAGAAGTTCAAATGCTTGTCTGCTGGCTTGGAGCCAGTGAACACGATGGCTGGGAACAGAGGAGACTTTGAAGATGCCCCATGGGGAGGGATTCTGTTTAACAAGTAGCATGCGGCTTAGAGCCCTGGTGGAAGCGGCCATCCTTGTTAGTCCTTCCTAGGATAGGGACTAAACATCCTGGAGAACTGAAAATCAAAAGTGACAGTACACTGGCCATTCCAGAAGTAACATTTCTGTTTCCTAGAGACGGTCTTAGATAAGCCATCTAATGCCTCTGGAACCTCAGTTCCTAAAATATATAGAAAATGGGTCTGAGGTAGGTGACTTTCCTGGCGCCTGGGTGGCTCAGTCAGATGAGCAATCAACTTCGGGTCTGGTCATGATCTCATGATTCCTGAGTTCAAGCCTTGCATCAGGCTCTCTGCTGTCATCCCAGGGCCTGCTTTGGATTCTCTGACCTCCTCTCCCTCCTCTCCCCTGCTCTCTCCCTCTCTCTAAAATAAATAAACATTAAAAAAAAAAGACACTTTCAATTATCAAACTAGACAACTCTTGTGTGGTCTTAAATTTAGAAGTGAATAAGACACTCTCCTAAAAACAATAACCATATATTGCTGCTGGAAAGATGTCAATATGATGAGCAATGTCTACTCAACTACTACAGATTTTTTCTTTCTCTTTTTGCCCCTAGCCACGAAACACACAAACACACTACACAGACCACACACCTCTTGTGAACTGTCTAAAATATACTTAGTTTTATCCTGGTAAGTCAAGATGTAGAAAGGGATATTGGGAGATAGAAGAAAGACATGCCTTTTGAGTGGCATTTGAGTAGGGGTTTATAAGACGCTGTGTTTCTTCTCTCTTCTGATCTTCCTCGTATCTCATTTCTATACACTCTTCTCCTCTTTCTGCATTTAAAAGGTCCAGAATGTTAGGTGAGTATCTTAATTAAGAAAAATGGCTTGTATTTTGCCTCATCTTCCACAGCATTTTTCAATGAGGAGAACTTTGGCTTTTGGCCTAACTTGACCAGAGTCTTTGTCAATAGTGTAGAATTAAAGAGAACTTTGCTTTCTACTGTCAAGACTCTTCTGGAAACATCAAAAAATAAAGCCTCAGCTGGTACTTGGACCAAGTCTGACAGGTCCAGGGTTTTTGTCTCATCTCCTGCTAGTTGGAGAAAAAGTGATGGAAATAACAATGGAAGCTTTGTGGTAGTGGAGATCTCTCTAGTTTTCACCTCAAAAGACTTAGTTAAGTAAAACTCATGTTTTATGTAATAAAATATCCTTATCTTTAAAAAGACACACTGAAAAATTAGAGTGAAATGTCATATATCTATAATTTATATTAAAATGATTCAGAAAAATAAAGAAGCAGCTAAACATGGCAGATTGCTAACCTAGGTAGTAGGTATATGGCATTTGCTAGACTATGTCTTCTTTTCTGTGTGGCTGAGACATTTCACGTTTATTTCATGCACATTTCAAAATTTCATTCCTATACCCCCCAAAGTTAATTAAAAAATTAACCCTATCTTTATAAATAAGGAACCAAAGTGTATTAAATTAATTCAGTATCCTCTCACCCTCATCCTAACTTGCTGGCTCTTGAAAACAGTCAAGTAGATAAAAATCTCTTTGCTTTATTATTGGCTCCATCTAGTCTCTTGATCCAAGCGAAATTATCACTATCAAAACAGGCTCAATGTTATGGAGGGCTTGACTGGAAATTGGAAGGCTAATTCTTTGGAGAGAAGAATAAAAACTTCTCTGTATTTTTATTTCTCATGCTCTCTCCAACTAATTGTACACACCTGCTTTTTGGGAGAGAAAGAGAAAAAAGAAGAAGAAGAAGAATGGAGAGGACACAGAGCAGTGAGATGAGGCTTCATAGGGATTTTCCACTTGCTTAAAAGTACATAAAGTTAACATTTGTCAAAAAAAAATCCCACCCAGTTCTGTTTAAAAAATAATATCCATGGGGTGCCTGGATGGCTCAGTTGTTAAGCATCTGACTTTGGCTCAGGTCATGATCTCATGGTATGTGAGTTCAAGTCCCATATCAGGTGAACTCGAACCCTGCTTTGGGTGAACCATGCTTCTCTCTCTTTCTCTCTGCCCCTCCTGGGATTCTCTCTCTTTCTCTGCCCCTTACTCACTTGCACACCACTCTCTCTGAAAAATAAAAAATAATAATGATGATGACCAAAAAAACTTGATGTATCAGTCAGAACTTGAGAGGAAGGGTGGGTTACTTAAAAACTGGTTTCAGGGCCCGAGCATAGTTTTTCCATTCACACATTAACTTCATGTTTCCTAACTGAGTAGGTATTGTACTCTAAACCAGTGCTTCTCAGACTAATGGGCATCTGAATTAACAGAATTTTTAAAAAAATTTTTTTTTTAATTTCTGAGAGAGAGAGAGAGAGACAGTGTGAGCAGGGGAGGGTCAGAGAGAGAGAGAGAGACACAGAATCTGAAACAGGCTCCAGGCTCTGAGCTGTCAGCACAGAGCCCAATGCAGGGCTTGAACCCACAAACCATGAGATCATGACCTGAGCTGAAGTCAGACGTTTAACTGACTGGCCACCCAGGGCGCCCCCCTTTTTTTCTAATTTGATTATGTATTTATTCATTTATTTTTAACATTTATTTATTTTGAGAAAGAAAAAGAGAGAGAGAATGGTGGAAGGACAGAGATAGAAGGAGAAGAGAGAATCCCAAGCAGGCTTCTTGAAGTCAGCACAGAGCCCCACGCTGGGCTTGATCCCATGCAGATTCTGATGGAGTAGATCTGAGGTGGGTGACAGTCTGCATTTCTAACAAGCTACCAGGTGATGGGGATGCTGCCGATCTGGGACCACACTGAATTAGCATGGCAATATTCAAATGTTGTTGAATGTGTTTCTTTTTTTAATTAATTAAAAATGTTTATTTATTTTGAGAGAGAGAGAGAGAACAAGCAGGGGAGGAGCAGAGAGAGAGAGAGAGGATCCCAAGCAGGCTCTGCACTGTCAGCATGGAGCCGAATGTGGGGCTTGATCTCACAATTTTGAGATCTGAGTTGAAATCAAGAGTTGGACGCTTAACTGAATGAGCCACCCAGGCACCCCTCAAATGTATTTTTGCTATTGAAATAACAAATGGCAGGAGGAGGAAGTTTACCATGTAAACTTTGAATAATAGAATTTGGCCATGAATTCTCAATGGGTGCATTATTACCCCCAAGGAGGAGAAAATTATTTTGTTGGTGGTAAAAAAAAGCTTAAACAGACATAAAGTACAGCTGACCTGGAACAGCAGAGCTTTGAACTGCACACATGGATTTTTTTTCCCAATAAATGCACTACTATAAATGTATTTTCTCTTCCTTATGGTTTTCTCAATAACATTTTCTTTACTCTAGCTTACTACTTTGTAAGAATATAGTATATAATATACATGGCATATAAAATATGTGTTAATATACTGTTTGTGTTATCATTAGGCTTCTGGTCAAAAACAGGCTACTAGGTGTTGAGTTTTGGGGGGGATTAAAAGTTATGTGTGGATTTTCAAGTATGTGAGAGGTTGGTGCCCTTAACCCCCTTGTTGGTCAAGGATCAACTCTATATCAGTGCCATTAAAATGTCATAAAGTGGGGGGCGCCTGGGTGGCTTAGTCGGTTAAGCGTCCAACTTTCGCTTAGGTCATGATCTCGTGGTTCGTGGGTTTGAGCCCGCCGGGTTGCCAGCTGACCTGCCCTGCAGAGTCTGTGTGGAGCCTGACCTCTCCCCTGCTCATGCTGTCTCTCTCTCTCTCCTAGAAATTAAAAAAAAAAAAAAAATCATGAAGGGGCACCTGACTGGCTCAGTTGGTAAAGCATGTGACTCTTGATCTCAAATTTAGGGTTGTGAGTTTGAGCCCCATATTGGGTCTGGAAATTACTTAAAAATAAAATGTCATGGGGATGGGTACTGGGAAAAAGTCTAAAAAACTACTCAGGGAAGATATAGGACCATTGCTCAAAACTATTATAAAAGCTCATGAAACTGGCATAAGTAAAAAAAAAAAAAAATCAGCCACCCTGCTTGTTCATAATTACTCAGTTACCACCATTTGAGATATCTATTATATATTACTACCTGGATTCTGAAATTCTCATTGACAAAGATGATGGAAACTTTTTATTGAAAAGGACACTGAATTGAATTTTCCAACTTTCCAAGCATCTAAATATTGTAGATTGCAAAGGAAAGAGATGAGAATAAATATACCATGGTTATCAAAGATGACTTATACCAAAAGGAAAATTAACCTAAGTTGAATTAAAAAACACAATCAGGGGCGCCCGGGTGGCGTAGTTGGCTAAGCGTCCGACTTTCGCTCGGGTCATGATCTCTCGGTTCGTGGGTTCGAGCCCCGCGTCGGGCTCTGTGCTGACTGCCAGCTCAGAGCCTGGAGCCTGTTTCAGTCTGTGACTCCCTCTCTCTCTGACCCTCCCCTGCTCACGCTGTGTGTGTCTCTCTCTCTCCTAGAAATAAATAAAACATTAAAAAAAAAAAAACACAATCAGATTACAAATAAGTGAAAGATTTAAAACTGGAATTGCAAATACACCCTCTTCTTTCAATGTTTTAAATGTGCACTACCTTCTTTTTTTTTTTTTTTAATGTTTATTTTATTTTTGAAAGAGAGAGAGAGAGAGCATGTGCACATGTGAGCAAGCAGGGGAGGGGCAGAGAGACTAGGAGACAGAGGATCCTAAACAGGCCCCAAGCCTGATGCTGGGCTTGAACCCATGGACCACAAGATCATGACCTGAGCTAAAGTCAGTTGCTTAACTGACTGAGCCACTCAGGCACCCATTAAATGTTCACTACCTTCTAAATGCATTTTTTATACTCCTAATCTATTTTATGTGTAATTATTTTTCTAGGAATGAGATAATATGAGTCCCTTTAGTTGTTACACACTTGATGCAGAAAATGTTTTAATTAAAAACACATAATTCCATCTAACTATGGATATGTGCTAAACTACCTCCCATGCCCAAATGGCTATGCTGCCCATCCATGGCATAGCAAAGAGGCCTGGTGCCTTCTGCTAGGTTAAGGAGCCCAGCAAAGGCAAATGATGTTATCTTCATGTGAAGTAAAGTGAGAAATCATCCAAATCTGGGCCAGAACTAGACCCACGAGGGTCAGAGTATAAAGAGGCAACTCCCAATAACAAAAGCTGACCTCATTGGGTGTACTCATTAGTGTGCTAAATGCCTACATATTAACTGCTTTAATTGTCCTCAAAGGCTACAAGGTATTAAAATTACTCCAATTTTTCATGATTAATTAGAAGCATGAGGTACAAATAAACTAATAAAAGTCAAGAGGTAAGAAGTGGAGAGGAGGGATTTTAACAAAGGCAGCTTATCTCTGTAGCTGTGCTATCTCATCAGCAGTTCATGCTGGTCGTATCCAACTAATCTGGGGTAGCTTTAGGTGGTCACGACCCAGCTTGCTTTCTCTCCGGGGCATGTCAAGTTTGCTGGGAAGAGGCATGCAAGTGTCATGACCAAGGGATTAGGAATAAGGTATTCTTTCAAACGGACAGCCAGACTGGTTAGAAATTTTTTTATTAAGGTATAATTCCCATGCTATACAATCTACCTATTTAAAGTGTAAATTCAGTATTGTTCAGTATATTTACAGGGATGTGAAACTATCACCATATAAAATTTTAGAACATTTAGGTCTTCTCTAAAAGAAACCTAGTACCCATTGCATTCACCCCACTCTCAGCTCCCTTCTCCCAGTCCTAATCAACCACTAACCTACTTTCTGTCTCTATAGAGTTTCCTGTTCTGAACACTTAATATAAATTGAACCATACACTATGTCATCTTTTTCTGATGGGCTTCTTTCACTTAGCATGTTTTCTAGATTCCTCCATATTGTAGCATGTATCAGTACTTTATCCCTTTTCACTGATGATAATTGTCATATGGATTTATTATATTTTGTTTCTCATCCATTAGTTAATGGAAATTTGGGTTACTTCCACTTTTTGGCTATTATGACTAATGCTGTGATAAATATTCAGCTACAGCTTTTTGTTTGGATGTATGTTTTCATTTCTCTTGGTATATGCCTACAAGTTGAATTGCTAGGTTACTTGATAACTGTACATTCAACATTTTGAGGAACTGCCAGGCTGTCTTTCAAAACAACTCTATCAGTTTCCATTCCTACCAACAGAGTGTGAAGGTTCCAGTATCTCCATATCCTCATCAGCACTTATTAACAACTGTCCTTTTAATTATAGCCAACCTAATGGGTGTGAAGTAATAACTCACTTGGTTTAGATGTCCTTTCCCTGATGGTTAGTGATGTTGAGCATCTTCTCATTGCTTTCATGCCTGCTGGCTATTTGCATATCTTCTTTGATAAATGTCTATTCAAATGTTTTGCCCATTTTTAATTTAGATTGGTTGTCCCTTTTTTGTTATTGAGTTGTGTTTTTTAGATATTCTGGATACAAGTTTCTTGTCAGATATATGATTTGTAAAGCTTCCCTTTTCTCCACATCCTTGCCCATGCTTGTTATCTCATCTCTGAAACTAGGAATTCCAAATAGGATGAGGTGATCTCTCACTGTGGTTTTAACTTGCACTTCTCTGATGATTAGTGATGTTGAGCACCTTTTCACGTGTCTGTAGACCATCTGGATCTTTGGGAAAATACATACTCAGGTCTTCTGCCTGTTTATTAATCAGGTTATTTTTTTTCAGTAATGATTTATATAGTCTTTATATATTTTGGATACTAACCCCTTATCAAATATGTCATTTGCAAATATCTTCTCCCATTCTGCAGGTTGCTTGTTTTGTTACTGGTTTCCTTTGCTGTACAAAAGATTTTCATTTTGGTGTAGTCCAAATAGTTTTTTTGTTTTTGCTTCCCTTGCCCGAGGAGATGTATCCACAAATATGTTGCTAACGCGGAGTAATCCATGAGATTACTGCTTACTATTTCTTTGAGGAGTTTTATAGTTTCGTGTCTCACTTTTAGGTCTTTAATCCATTTGGAGTTTGGTTTGGTTTGTGATATAGAAAAGTGGTCCAGCTTCTTTCTTCTGCCTGCAGCTGTCCAGGACCCAGCACCATTTACTGAGGAGACTATCCTTTCTCCATTGTGTATTCTTGCTTCCTTTGTTGTAGATTAATTGACCGTATACTTACATATTGGTACATCTTTCCAGATGTTTTCTAGCACATACATTCTATATGTGTAGGAAGTAGTTACAGCACATCCCACACTTGTAACTTTGTAACACACTGTGGACATTTCAGTGTTTGAATTCTGCCATGGCTGCTGATGAGCAGTGGGCAGAGGCGCAGGGGCAGCTAGCATGCTTACTGCCTGTATTGCGTCGGCCTGTTTGTA
This sequence comes from Proteles cristata cristata, assembly GCA_017311185.1. Classification (NCBI taxonomy): domain Eukaryota; kingdom Metazoa; phylum Chordata; class Mammalia; order Carnivora; family Hyaenidae; genus Proteles; species Proteles cristata. The sequence continues at coordinate 943,948 of JAESUZ010005579.1, read as the reverse complement.
AGGCGTAGTGTTAGGAGTTCAAATGCTGAATGTTGAGTGTGAGGATATTTCCATTTTATATTTTGATATGGCAATTTTGCCTGAGGGAGTTTTCTTCCTAACATAGGGATGACCAAATCTTACTGGAATGATCCAGGAGAGGGGAGTCACCATTGGTTTTCTTCCTAATGTCCTGTACACTCTCAGCCCTTATGTTTCCTGGGACACGCCTGTCTCAGTCAGCTCCAGCCACCATAACAAAATACCACAAATGGGCAGGTTTAGCCACAGACATTTATTTCTCAGAGTTCTGGAGGCTGGAAGTTCAAGATCAAGGCATTAGCTGTTCTGGTTCTTGGTGAGGCCTTCCTGGCTTACACATGGGCACCTTTTGATGTTTCCTCTTACAAGGACACTAATCCTATCAGATCAGGGCCCCATACTTATGACCTCATTTAACACTGATTACTTCTTTACTCCAGATATAGTCACACTGTGGGGGGGGAGGGGGGGCAGTTAGGAGTTCAACATGTGAACCCTGTAGGGACAAAGTTTAGTCCACAGTAAGGCCTGAGTCTGAATATCATGGTTTCTATCATCTGTTAAGATATTTAAGAAAGGCCAGCAGTTTCATATCCAAACAGCATCTCCTACACTGGCTCTCACACCCCAGAGCAGCACAAGAAATCCTTGGTCAAATCAATTGCTCCACTTTTTGGTTCAGAGAAGTATGGTCCTGGGACGCCTGGGTGTCTCAGTCAGTTAAGCGTCTGACTTTGGCTCAGGTCATGAACTCGCAGATCGTGGGTTCGAGCCCTGCCTCAGGCTCTGTGCTGACAGCTCAGAGCCTGGAGCCTGCTTCAGATTCTGTGTCTCCCTCTCTCTCTGCCTCTTCCTTGTTTGTACTCTGTCTCTGTCTCTCAAAAATAAACATTAAAAAAATATATGGTCCCAGTGATGTAGTCAGTGGCTACTTCATGCATGTATTAAGTGGGGTAATTATATGTAGGCACAAGGCTCTCAGTTTGGCACCTTGATTTTTCTACTATGACAATAATCTAAATTATTCCACTAAAAATGCTATTATCATTGAAAAATGCCATTCCTCTATGGGGTAGACTGCTTGTGTTTAAACTTGCCAAGACATCTTTTATCCCTTTGGTCATACAAAGTTACTTATGTAATTATTTTTCTTTTAGATGTGTAACAGTGAAGAACTTGGGGAGAAATTTAAAATGTTACAAGACAAACATGCTTTTGATACAAAGAAGGATAAACACTTAGAAGTCGAAAGCCTCCAAAATGCAGCTTAATAGAAACTCACACCGAGAAGACAGCATTTTTCTAAACTTCACTGAAGTGACGAAATTTTTAAAGTAAGGGTTTAAACTGAATTTTCATGTAACAATGACTATCATTAAACCTTGCTAAAGGTTTACCTGGTTTACCTGGTGGATTTAAGTAGGCTCATTTGCTTGGGGGGGCGGGGGACAAAAACAAAACAACCCTCTTGACGCTTACTACCGTTCTGAAAATAAACTTATGTTCTCTCATTTTTTTCTTTTTTGGTAGTAATTAACACAGATCGAATAGGTCAAATATCCACTTAGATTCTCCACTTTAATCTCTGACATGTTCTTAAAGACAGGAAGAATAGAACAGAAAACAAATCTGCCTCAAGTATAATTACCTCTCTTTCATCTGAGTTAAGAAAATAGACTCAAACATGAGAATTCAATCATACAGATGGAAATAAAAAATCCTTTCTCATGGAATAATGTGAAGAAATTCATGCCCTTCTCCATCCGAGATCCTCTGCGTGGCAGGGCTGTGGTTGGCCCATGACTACCTTTCCTTAGTCCCTGGGGCCACATGACCCACTAGCCTTCCTGAGATTTGTTGTAAAGAACCTGTTGCCCCATGAGCTACCTCACCCTCCCCAAGTGTTTCACTCTCATGTGACTCATTAAGTGGGAGACGATTACTTGGTAATACTGTTATCAAACAAGTGAAAACTTATTTCCAAAGATGTGAGACTCTTTAAGGTACCTACTTCATGTAAGATTTGAGGAATTACTTCAGTCAGTTGGTGTTTATAATTTACTAGCAAGACAGAGCCATTAAAATACTGAAAGTTAATGCTCTGCTTTGCTATGTCCATGTTTAAATATAATTACTAAAATTATTACGTAGCTGTGGGGTGCTTGGGTGGCTCAGTTGGTTGAACATCCAACTCTTGATTTTGGCTCAGGTCATGATTCCAGTCATGGGACCAAGCCCTGCGTCATGCTCTGCACTGGAGCCTGTGTGGGATTCTCTCCCTCCCTCTGTCTTTCTCCCCTGCTCATGCTCTCTCTCTCTCTAAAAAATAAAAATAAAAATAAAATAATTAGGTACCTGAATAAAACCAAAAACTGGAATCCAAAATGAGAAACAACAGAAAAAAGAAAGTTTTGCAGAAGAATTACTAGAAAGTGAACCAACAGGCAGCCAGCCCCATTCCACTCCTTTATCATGATGAGCTGCACTTCCCATGGGGAATGCCCATGTGAAGAGAATTCTTTAACATTTATATCATTTCTTAGACATGTGATAAACTCAAAACGTGTTTCTGGGAAATTAGTAATAAAAGTGTTACGAATATGAAAACAGTTTTCAGATTTGCCAGCAACAAATGCTGGACATCTCTAAACCTGCTTCCTAGTTTATAAAAGGGGGATCATGTGTGTCCTGTCTTGCCCAACCAATCTTAAAAGTGAGTCTAAGACAAAACTAGGGAGTGTACATGGAAATATTTTATACCGAAGTAGCCCATTAATTTTTTTTTTTTTATTTTATTACTAGGAAAGAGAGAGACAGTGTGAGCAGGGGAGGGTCAGAGAGAGAGGGAGTCACAGACTGAAACAGGCTCCAGGCTCTGAGCCGGCAGTGAGCACAGAGCCCGACGCAGGGCCCGAACCCACGAACTGCGAGATCATGATCTAAGCGAAAGTCGGACGCTTAACCGACTAAGCCACCCAGGCGCCCCCCGAAGTAGCCCATTAAACAAATGTATTATTGTTTTAAATCAGTAACCTCAAAGTGACTTCTGGGAAGCCCAGGGACAGATCTCAGGAATCTTTCACAGGGTATGGCTACTTTCTATTTACTTATTTTCCAGCCTCACAGAGGTATAATTGACCAATAAAATTCTCTATTTAAAGCATATAACATTGATTTGTAAAATGTATACATTATGAAAGAATTCACACTGAATTAATAGCACCTCACATATTTGCTTCTTTTGGGTGAGGAAACTCTACTCTCTTAGCAAATTCCAATGATATAATACAGTACGATTGACTATCATCACTCTGTTATATATTAGATCCTTAACTTATTAATCTTATAACTGAATCACATATAACTTTCGTTAACCTTTCACTATTTCCCTCATGCCTTAGTCCCTGGCAGCCACCATTGTAATGTTTCTATGAGCTTTTTTAGACTGTACATATATAAGTGATAGCATGCAATATTTGCCTTTTTCTTTTTTTTTTTTAATTTTTTATTTTTATTTATTTCTAGGAGAGAGAGAGAGAGACAGCGTGAGCAGGGTAGGGTCAGAGAGAGAGGGAGTCACAGACTGAAACAGGCTCCAGGCTCTGAGCTGGCAGTCAGCACAGAGCCCGACGCGGGGCTCGAACCCACGAACCGCGAGATCATGACCTGAGCGAAAGTCGGACGCTTAACCGACTAAGCCACCCAGGCGCCCCTCTATTTGCCTTTTTCTGTCTGGCTTACTTCATTTAGCATAATGCTGAGTTCATCCATGCTGTTGAAAATGGCAGGGTTTCATTTTTTGAGGCTGCATAATATTCACTTCATTTTCTTTCTTCATTCATCCATAGTGGACACTAAGGCTGTTTCCATGCTTTGGCTACTGTGAAGTCTGTGATGAACATGTGAACAGGTATCTCTTCAAGGTAGTGATTCCAATTCCCTTTGGATCTGTGCCCACAGTGGCACTGATGGATCATACGATAGTTCTATTTTTAACTTCTTGAGGAACCTCCATACTGGCAAACTATAGGCTCTAACATTTGGCATTCCCACCAATGCTACGTGAGGATTCCCTTTCCTTCACATCCTTGCCAAGACTTCCTCTTTACCCACTCTGACAGGTGTGAGATGGTATCTCATTGTGGTTTTGATTTGTATTTCCTTGATAATGAATGATGCTGATCACCTTTTCATGTACCTGTGAACTATCTGGATGTCTGCTTTAGGAAAATGTCTATACAGGTCTTTTGCTCCTTTTTTAAAACTGGGTAATTTGATTTTTTTTGCTATTTAGTTGTATGAGTTCTTTCCATATTTTGGAAATTAACCCCTTATTAGGTATGTTGTTTGAAGATATCTTCTTCCTCTCCATAGGCTGCCTTTTCATTTTATAGATAAGTTCCTTTCATGTGAAGAAGCTTTTTAGTTCAGTGTAGTTCTGTTGTTTCTTTTTAATTTTGTTGCCTTTGCTTTTGGTGTCAAAATATAAAAAATTATCACCAAGACCAGTCTCAATGAGTTAACCCTCTGTGTTTCCTTCTAGGAATTTGACGGTTTCAGGTCTTATGTTCAAGTCTTCAGTCTATTTTGAGCTGCACTTGTGTTTACAGATCAAAGCCCAAGTGGGCAATGAGGACACAGAGTCTCACTGATCAGGAAATCCAGTCTGACCCATACTCTAAGTAGGAATCAGGAAACTATGATCCACAAGCCAAATATGGCCTGCTGCATGTTTTTATAAATAAATCTCATTGGAACACAGCCCTGCCCATTTGTTACGTATTGCCTAATGGCAGAGTTTGCAAGTTGTAACAGAGAGCAGAGGGTCTACAAAGTCTAAAACAGTTACTACCCACCTACCCTTTTTCCATCAGGGATGATCATGCCAGGCCACATGGACCTCACTACATCATGGCAAGTCCTTTGCACCCCTCCCCATGCCAAATTCTTGGAGCTCCAGAGTCAAGTGCAAGAGCACAGCAATGCCACAGAATAGACTATATGTCTAACAGTCAGACATTTTTAACGATAAATGAGTGTTCTCAGTTTTTTGATAAATGTTTCATATCTAGTATGGAATAGATACAATAAACAAAATAATTAAAGCTACATTTTAAAAAAGCAATGTTTTATTATGTAAAATTTGACATTGAAACAGTACAACTGGATTTCAAATCCATAGCAACTAAAATTTTTATTTAGTAAGTGGATCAAAGCATAGTGCCAAAAATACATTAATGTTTAAAAATTTTTACTAACATTAAAAAATACTGTAGAACACATAACTTTAGAAAACTCCAATGAGTCATTTCGAAATAAAACTGCCTCAGACTGTGAAAAGAAAAACCCTAGATGCCATACCTAAGTTACCCCGTCCCAAAATAATGCCCTTACGTTATCTCAGCAATCCTTGAGTCACAGTGGTTATAAATCATGAGCACATCCATGAAAAGACTGTGAAAAAAGTCAGTGGCCACACTGTTAAAGAGGTAATACTTAAAGATGTCAGATTTTTATATAGTGTTAAGGTTCCTATCACAGAGGCTACAACACACAGACTTCAGGGAATGCTCAGAACAGACAGCACACATGTCTCTGTCACTGGGTTACAATGGAACGAGAGCCCTCCCTTCCCCCAAACTATAGCTCATACACTACGTGCAATATGGATCCCAGCAGATCACTTACAAATCTGTAGAACTCAAAGTACATGTTATTTTGGCTAAATGATACATACTAGTTCATACTAAAAATAGTAAAATTTATGACAACTTTTCATTTTTTTAAGATTGCTTTCTTAAGAATGGTTTCTCGATGTTGCTATGCCACATTTAAATTTATAGTTTCTGATTTCTTTATAAGGAGTAAATTCACTTTACAGGTTAGATTCAAGGCTGACTCGTACATTTCCAGGATGCCCTCTCTAACCTGCAGAATGCTGAATGGGACGCGCCAGTCAAACGTGCATGCTGACTCACCCTGCCTCTTCGTTCTTCTGGGAACCACCCTGTGCTGAATCGTCAGCCTCACCCCTGCTCCCGTCGGGGCACTCCACAGAGGTTCCCCCACCACCTTCTCGTGATCGAATGCGAGCTCCTGGCTGATATAGCTGCAAGGCCGGTCGATCCTGCCAGGAGAGAGCGGTGGTTACCCTTCCAAAGGCGAGCAACACAGGAGGGAGCAACTTCTCTACTTCCAGCATCTGATAACCGTAATCCTCTAAAGAAAATCAGCTAAAAATCTATCTTTTTCACAGCACTATCTCATCTCAGAAACCAGGCACTTTGAAGCCATAAAAAAAGGGGGGGGGCACAAGGAGAAAGACTGTTAATATTTAAAATAACTTGAAAGAAGGTAAAATTAGTTCTCTGGGAAAAGGTTATTGTTCAAACCCAGAGCATTCCCTGGAACCAGCAGAATCATGGCATCTGCCCTCCCAGGTGGAGAGATGAAAACTTACACATCTGAGCCCCTCTAAATCACCAGGCAGGGTGAACCCGTGGCCCGGGACCAAGCAAGGCATGGGCCCTCAGAGGTGGATTTTTAGGGCCATGGACTAAATAATTACTGACACCTGTAATTTCTATGTGGGTTATTCCTGAATTGCCCCTTTGTAGAAAATACCAACCCATCATCTACTTAGACTCTCAGAAATGAAGAAATGCAATGGTGGTTGAATAATGTGTATGAAACACTACTGAACTGCTTCCAGACACCAGTATGGTGAGTCCAGGGAAGGAGGGAATGACTAAAGATCAGGACCAGGAGCAACAGTGGAAGCCAGCCAGCTCTGCCCTGAAGGAGAGGAGGAACAACCAAACCCCAGCTCAGGGGAGCTTCCAGCCCCTGGAGGAAGCCTCCTCCACTCCTGTGGCCACCTGGGGGCCCAAGGACAGGGCAGCCTGGGTGGGCATGTCCAGCGAGGTGTTTTTGCAGGGCTCACCACTCCTGGGCCCCACAGTCACCACCGGGGCATTTAGCAGCTTGCTCTTGTCCTCAGTGGAAGCCTGAGTAGGGGGGAGGGTAGGAAAGGCCTCGGAGGGCCCCATGCGTGCAGAGAGAAGGGCGGGGTTCACATGCCACCACCTGTCTGGGGCTAATATGCATGGTCCTGCTCTTACCAGAGCAGCACTGGTGTGCACAGATGGGGGTCAATACTGATGCTGAAAGGGCATCATAACCTGCCGGGCCTCCTAAGGAGGAGCCATTATGCACAAGGCACCCTTTTCCACCACAGCATCACAGAGTTCATGGAGAGGAGTCCCAGCCCCTAGAGCTGTGCAAATAAAGACCACTCACTGTTGCTACACAAAAAGGCAGCTGAAAAACAAGTGTTCATATAAAAACCTTCCACCAAAAAGACCCATGTATATTGTAAATCCGTTCACTTTCTTGATGATTTATGCAGAAAGTTTGATGTTGTGCAATTTATTTTTTTCTATTTTTACTTGTGCCCTTTTTTTAAATCTAAGAAACCACTGCCTAACTCAAGGTCAAAATGGTTTACTCTTATATTTTTTTCTAAGAGTTTTGTAGTTTTAGCACTTTCATTTAAGTTTATAATCCATTTTGAATTAACCTTGTGTATATGTTGTGAAATAGTCATATAACTTTTGTGTATGTTGTCTAGTATGGGAAATATATCCCAGTAAATAAACCCTATTCTTTGCATGTGGATATCTGGTTGTTCCAGCACCATAAGTAGAAAATATTGTTAGGGGCACCTGGGTGGCTCATTCGGTTAAACGTCCGACTTCAGGTCAGGTCACGATTTCACAGTTCATGGGTTCAAGCCCTGCAGCAGGCTCTGTGCTGACAGCTAGCTCAGAGCTGGAGCCTGCTTCAGATTCTGTGTCTCCCTCTCTCTCTGACCCTCCCCTGCTCACGCTGTCTCTCTCTCTCTCAGAAATAAAACATTAAAAAAAATTTTAAAAAGAAAAAAGAAAAGAAAATATTGTTCTCCCCTATTATGTCTTGGTATATTTGTCAAAAATAAACTGACTCTAGGCGGGGAGCTGCAGTGAGTGGAGGGGAAAAGAAAGAGCGGGTGAAACTGCTCGTAGAACTGTCCCTGGAGAAGAGAAAACCTTTGGCTCAGAAGGAGAGTGTTCTTAGTTCTAGCTGGGATGTTGACCTTGAACTGGGTGCCTCCTGGTCCCATACAGTACCAGGAGAAACTGCTCCGCTGCTCTCCGGGCACCATCCCTGGCAGCACGGAGGTGGCAGACCCCAAGCTGTGCCACCGCTTCCCTGGCTTGATTCCCAGTGGCAGGGAAGTGGTGACATGTGGGACTGTGTTTTGGGCGTTTTCAATAAAGCGTGCAGACTGGGACCTGGAAACGAGGCGGGGCGTGGGACATAGAACATATTCCACCTTGGCTATGCCTGCAGCACAGGGAGATCGGACCCAAAAGAGAGATTTGCAACGCTTGGTTTGAGAAGGGACTGGGGCGCCACCATTTTTCTCCCCACAACCACCAAAGCAGGGCCTCACGGAGAGACCCCCAGGATGCAGTGGAGGCTAAGACCCCCCTACACCAAACCATGCCCATCCCCGCTAGAAAGCTGCTTCCTTCCCCCCACCCCCCTCCCCTGGAGCTGAGGCAGGACCACAATGGATGCACTGCCTTGACTAATTCTAGGTCAATTCCTTCTATTCAGATATATTTTCCCTTGTCTCATTCGTATCCCTCCCCTCTGCCAGATGGGGCACTCTGGTTACTGGTTTGCTTAAACAGTCACATTTAATCCATTCTCTAGATGTACATTCTACACCTCCACCACTACCTTTCTATCTCTCGCTCTCTGGAGTAATCAGACTATATATAGTTTCTTTGAGTAACATTATTTTCGTTTCTTTCTCCTCGCCTTTTACCATATTCTCCTCTTTCTCTCTGAATTAAGCCTCTTAGTCTCTCTGCCTGGTCATTGTCCAGTTTTGCTTCCTCCCTGCGCTGTCATTTCTCTCTTTGTGTATGCTCTTCCGTCAGCCCTGCATACACCCTGTTCTTTATTTGTAACTGGGAATTCTGGTTTTATGCTTTTAGACTGTTCTTTGTCTTTTGGGTTTTTTCTTTTTTCTTTTTCTTTTTATTATTTGTTTTTCCTCCTTCCTCTTTTTTTCTTATCCTTCCTTCTTTTTCTTTCTTTCTTTTTCTTTTTCCCTTTTGGTTTGCATGTTTGTTGGATTTGTCATTGCGTTTGTGTGCCTTCATTCCCTGTGGGTTTGTCAGTCTGTTTTCTTTTCCAGGGCTACCTCAAGAAACAAATCAAAGTACACATGGTGGAGACTCCCAAATACCACTATGAGTAGGGAAATAAAATAACCAAGTCTCAACAAGAGAGACCAAGAGACACCATTCAAAGAACACTTCCTGAATGGACAGGCCCTGGACAAAGAGCCTTCTTTAATACAGCAGCACTTGCAGGTGCAGAGTGCATAACAAGCTTTTAAAACTAAAAAGAGATATAGAAAGCTAGCCAAAATGACAAAACAGAAGAACCTCCTCTAAAGAAATTCCAGGAAGAAATGACAGCTAAAGAACTGCTTCAAAACAGATATAAGCAACAGAACTGAACAAGAATTTAGAACAATAGTCATAAAATTAATCATTGGGCTTGAAAAAGGCATGGAAGACAGAGAAACTATTGCTACAAAGACTATGGAGCTTGAAAATAGTTGTGATGAATTAAAAAATGCTATAAATGAGATACAAAATAAAATGGTGGCATCCAATGCATGGATTGAAGAGGCAGAGAGGAGACTAGGTGAATTAGAAGACACAATTATAGAAAAAGAGGAAGCCGAGAAAAAGAGAGATAAACTGATCCAGGAACACCCGAAACATGAAACGAGAGTTTGAGAGCTGAGTGATGCAATCAAACAGAACAATATCCATATCAAAGGAATTCCAGAAGAGGAATAAAGAGGGAAAGGCGCTGAAGGAGTCCTTGAACAAATTATAGCAGAGAACTTCCCCAATCTGGGGAAAGAAACAGACATTGATATCCAAGAAGCACAGAGAACTCTGCTCAGACATAACCTGAATCGATCATCTGCACGACATATCATAGTGAAATTGGCAAAATATAAGGACAATGAGAGAATTCTGAAAGCAGCTAGGGAGAAAAGGGCCCTAACATACAAAGGGAAACCTATCAGAGTGGTGACAGACCTATCTACTGAAACCTGGTAGGCCAGAAAGGAATGGCAGGAAATCTTCAATGTGATGAACAGAAAAAATATGCAGCCAAGAATCCTCTATCCAGCAAGCCTGTCATTCAGAATAGAAGGAGAGATAAATATCTTCCCAAATAAACAAAAATTGAAATAATTCATCACCACTAAACCAGCCCTACAAGAAATCCTGAGGGGGATGCTCTGAAGGAAAGGTTGCAAGGAATGCAAGGTTCCAGAGACACCACCACAAGCATGAATCCTACAAAGAACACGATGACTCTAAACCCATATTTTTCAATAATAACACTGAATGTAAAAGCACTAAATGCTCCAATCAAAAGACATAGGGTAGCAGAATGGATTTTTAAAAATCTATCTATTTGCTGTCTACAAGAGACTCATTTTAGACCTGAGGACATCTTCAGATTGAAAGTAAGGGGATGGAGAAATATCTATGATGCTACTGGAAGTCAAAAGAAAGCTGGAGTAGCTATACTTATATCAGACAAACCGGACTTTAAAGTAAAGGCAGTAACAAGGGATAATGAAGAAGGGCTTTATATAATCATTACAGGGTCTATCCATCAGGAAGAACTAACAATTATAAAAGTCTACGCACCAAATACGGGAGCACCCAAATACATAAAACAATCACAAACAGAAACAATCTTATGGATAAGAATGTGCTAACAGCAGGGGACTTTAATACTCCACTTACAGAAATGGATAGATCAACTAGACAGAAAAGCACTAAAGAAGCAATGGACTTGAATGACACATTGGACCAGATGGATCTGAGAAATATATTTAGAACTCTACATCCTGAGGCCACGGAATTCACTTTCTTCCCAAGAGCGCATGGCACATTCTCCAAGATAGATCACATACTGGGACATAAAGCAGCCCTCAATAAATATAAAAGAATTGAGATTATACCATGCACAGTTTCAGACCACAATGCTATGAAACTTGAAATCAACCACAGGAAGAAGTCTGGAAAACCTCCAAAAACATGGAGGTTAAAGAACACCCTACTAAAGAATGAATGGGCTAATTAGGTAACTAGAGAAGGAATTAAAAAATATATGAAAACAAATGAAAACGAAAATACAACAATTCAAACTCTATGGGATGCAGCAAAGGCAGTCTTAAGAGGAAAGTACATTGCACTCCAGGCCTATTTCAAGAGATTAGAAAAAGCACAAGTACAGAATCTAACAGCTCACCTAAAGGAACTAGAAGGAGAGCAACAAGAGCACCCCATACCCAGTAGGAGAAGAGAAATAATAAAGATCAGGGAAGAAATAAACAATATAGAATCCAAAAAACCAGTTGAACAGATCAATGAAACCAAGAGTTGGTTTTTGAAAAAGTAAACAAAATTGACAAACCTCTAGCCAGGCTTCTCAAAAAGAAAAGAGAGAGCACCCAAATAGACAAAATCATGAATGAAAATGGACTTATTACAACTAATCCCTCAGAAATACAAGCAATTATCAGGGAATACTATGAAAAATTATATGCCAACAAACTGGACAACTTAGAAGAAATGGACAAATTCCTAAACACACATTCTCTACCAAAATTCACACAGGAAGCGATAGAAAATCTGAACAGACCCATAACTAGTGAAGAAATTGAATAGTTATCAAAAATCTCCCAGGGGCGCCTGGGTGGCTTAGTCGGTTAAGTGTCCGACTTTCACTTAGGTCATGATCTCGCAGTTCGTGGGTTCGAGCCCGCATCGGGCTCTGTGCTGACTGCCGGCTCAGAGCCTGGAGCCTGTTTCAGTCTGTGACTCCCTCTCTCTCTGACCCTCCCCTGCTCACGCTGTCTCTCTCTCTCTCTCTCCTAAAAATAAATAAAACATTAAAAAAAAATTTTTTTTTAAAAAAATCTCCCAACAAATAAGATCCCTGGGACAGATGAGTTCCCTGGGGAATTCTACCATACATTTAAAACAGAGTTAATACTCCTTCTTCTCAAGCTATTGCAAAAAAATAGAAATTGAAGGAAAACTTCCAGACTCATTCTACGAAGCCAGGATCACTTTGATTGCCAAGCCAGACAGAAACCCAGCAAAAAAAGGGAACTACAGGCCAATATCCTTGATGAATACACATGCAAAAATCCTCAACAAGATACTTGCAAATCGAACGCAGCAACACATAAAAAGAATTATCCACCATGATCAAGTGGGATTCATTCCTGGGTTACAGGGCTGGTTCAGTATTCGCAAATCAATCAACGTGATACATCACATTAACAAAAGAAAAGATAAAAACCATATGATTCTGTCGATAGATGCAGAAAAAGCATTTGACAAAATACAGCATCCCTTCTTAATAAAGACCCTCGAGAAAGTCGGGATAGAAGGAACTTACTGAAACATGATAAAAGCTATCTATGAGAAGCCCTCAGCTAACATCATCCTTATTGGGGAAAAGCAAAGCACTTTCCCCCTAAGATCAGGAACATGACAGGGATGTCCACTGTCACCACTGTTGTTTAACACAGTGTTGGAAGTCCTAGCATCAGCCATCAGACAACAAAAGGAAATAAAAGGCATCAGAATTGGCAAAAAGGAAGTCAAACTTTCACTTTTCACAGACGACATGATACTCTAAATAGAAAACTCAACGGACTCCACCAGAAGCCTACTAGAACTGATCCATGAATTCAGCAAAGTTGCAGGATACAAAATCAACGTACAGAAATTGGTTGCATTTTTATACACCAATGAAGCAACATAAAGAGAAATCAAGAAACTGATCTCATTCACAATTGTGCAAAAAACCATAAAATACCTAGGAATAAACCTAACCAAAGATATAGGAGATCTGTATGATGAAAACTAAAGAACACTTATGAAGGAAATTGAAGAAGATACAAAGAAATGGAAAAACATTCCATGCTCATGGATCGGAAGAATAAATATTGTTAAAATGTCATTACTGCCCAAAGCAATCTACATATTCAATGCAATCCAGTCAAAATTGCACCAGCATTCTTCTCAAAACTAGAGCAGACTATCCTAAAATTTGTATGGAACCACAAAAGACCCCAAATAGCCAAAGTGATATTGAAGAGGAGGCCTCACAATCCCAGACTTAGCCTCTACTACAAAGCTGTAATCATCAAGACAGTTATGGTATTGGCACAAAAACAGACACATAGACCAATGGAATGGAATTGAGAACTCACCCACAAATGTATGGCCAACTAATCTTTGACAAAGCGAGAAAGAGTATCCAATGGAAAAAAGACAGCCTCTTTAACAGATGATGCTGGGAGAACTGGACAACAACACGCAGAAGAATGAAACTAGATCATTTTCTCACACCATACACGAAAATAAACTCAAAATGGATAAAGGACCTGAATGTGAGACAGGAAACCATCAAAACCCTAGAGGAGAAAGCAGCAAACAACCTCCTTGACCTCCACCGCAGCAACTTCTTACTTGACATATCCCCAAAGGCAAGGGAATCAAGGGCAAAAATGAACTACTGGGACCTCATCAAGATAAAAACCTTCTGCATGGCAAAGGAAACAACCAATAAAATAGGCAACTGACGGAATGGGAAAAGATAGTTGCAAATGACATATCAGATAAAGGGTTAATATCCAAAATCTATAAGGAACTCACCAAACTCCACACCCGAAAAACAAACAACCCAGTGAAGAAATGGGCAGAAGATATGAACAGACACTTCTCCAAAGAGGACATCCAGATGGCCAACAGACACATGAAATGATGCTCAGCGTCCCTCATCATCAGGTAAATACAAATCAAAACCACACTGAGATACCACCTCATGCCGGTCAGAGTGGCTAAAATGAACAAATCAGGAGACTCTAGATGCTGGCGAGGATGTGGAGAAATGGGCACCCTCCTACACTGTTAGTGGGAATGCAAACTGGTACAGCCCCTCTGTAAAACAGTGTGGAGGTTCCTCAAAAAATTAACAAGAGAACTCCCCTAGGACCCAGCAATAGCATTGCTAGGAATTTACTCAAGGGATACAGGAGTGCTGATACATAGGGGCCACACGTACCCCAATGTTTATAACAGCACTGTCAACAATAGCCAAAATACAGAAAGAGCTAAGTGTCCATTAACTGATGAATGGATCAAGAAGATGTGGTTTATCTGTATGATGGAATACTACATGGCAATGAGAAAGAATGAAATCTGGCCATGTGTAGCAACATGGATGGAACTTGAGGGTGTTATACTAAGTGAAATAAGTCAGGCAGAGAAGGACAGATACCATATGTTTCCACATATAGGTGGATTAGGAAGAACTTAATGGAGGACCATGGGGGAGAAGAAGGGGAAAAATAGTGGGGGAGAGGGAGGGAGGGAAACCATGAGAGACTCTTGAATGCTGAGAACAAACTGAAGGCTGAGGGAGATGGGGGAGAGGGGAAGGGTGGTGAAGGGGAAGGAGGAGGGCACTTGTTGGGATGAGAACTGGGTGTTATATGGAAATCAGCTTGACAATAAACTATTTAAGGAAAAAAATAGTGTATGAAGTACCTAAAACAAAACAAAAATAAATCAACTGACCGTAAATGTAAGGGCTTATTTTTGGATTCTCAATTTTTCCATCATTCTGTATCTATCTGTAAGCCAGTGCCACATCAACTTAAGTCCTGTAGCTTTGTAGTTATGTTTTGAAAGCAGGAAGCATGACTCTTCTAACTTTATTATTCATTTTTCAAGAATTTTTTTGTTTTTCTGGGTTCTTTGCAATTTTGTATGAATTATACAATCAGCTTGTCCATTTCTTCAAAAGCCAGTTGGGATTTTGATAGGAATTATATTGCAGCTTTTAATCAACTTGGGGAGTATTACCATCTTGATAATATTAAGTCTTCTGAACCATGAACATAGCAAATTTTTCCATTTTTTCAGTCTTTAATTATTTTCGGTGATGCTTTGTAGTTTTCAGTGTACAAGTCTTGCACTTCCTTTGCTAAATTTATACCTAAGTAATTTACTCATTTTTATGCTATTGTAAATGGAATTGTTTTCTTAATTTTATTTTCAGAATTTTCAATGCCAGTCTATAGAAATACCATTGATTTTTACATATTGATCTTGTATCCTGCAACCTTCTTGTACTCTCTTCTTAGTTCTAATACCTTTTTAATGGATTCCTTACGATTTTTATGTACCAAATCATGTCATCTCCAAATAGAGATAGTTTTGCTTCTTTTTTTTTCAATCCAGATGCCTTTTTTCTTTAATGCAACACTTCATGAATTTGCGTGTAATCCTTGGGCAGACACCATGCTAATCTTCATCGTATTGTTCCAATTTTAGTATATATGCTGCTGAAGGGAGCACTTTTATTTCCTTTTTGTGGCCAATTGTCCTGGATATGACCTTCAGTACAATGTTAAACAGGAGAGAGTGAACATTCTTTTCTTTCTTCTTCCTGATTTAAGGGCAAGTATTCAGTCTTTCACCATCATGTATGATGTTATTTGTGGAGGTTGAGCAAGTTCCCTTCCATTCTTGGTTTGTTGAATGTTTTGATGAGGAAAGGATGTTGGATTTTATCATATGCCTTTTCTGCATCTGTTGAGATTATCTTTTTTAAAAAAATATATATATATACGTTTATTCTATATATAGTGAATTACATTGAATCATA
Organism: Proteles cristata cristata; assembly: GCA_017311185.1. Classification (NCBI taxonomy): domain Eukaryota; kingdom Metazoa; phylum Chordata; class Mammalia; order Carnivora; family Hyaenidae; genus Proteles; species Proteles cristata. The sequence continues at coordinate 928,081 of JAESUZ010005579.1, read as the reverse complement.
TTCATATAGTACATCACCCTTGAATTTCTGGGGTAAATTTGGTCCTGGTATGTAATCTTTTTATATTGCTGGATACAGTTTGCTAGTATTTTGTTTAAGTTTTTTTATGTACATATTTATAAGGGATTTTGGTCTACAGTTTGTTTTTTTTCCTGTGATATATTTTTCTGGTTTTGGTATCAGATTATTCTGGTCTCATAACATGAATTAAAAGTTCCTACCTCTCCAATATTTTGGAAGGGTTTGTAAAGAATGAGTATTAATTTTCCTTCAAACATTTGGTAGGCTTCACCAGTAAAGTCATCTGAAGTTAGTCTTTTATTAGTAGGAAAATTTTAAATTACTAACCTTATCTCTTTACTTATTATTGGCCTTTTCAGATTTTTAATTTCTTTTCTTGAGTTAGTTTGGGCAGTTTGTGTTTTTTTAGGAATTTGTACATTTCATCTAAGTTATCTGATTTGTTGGCATACAGTTGTTCATAGCTTTCCTTAAAATCTGTTTTATTACTATCACTTCTCTGTCTTTCAGCTAAGATCAAGTGTAAAATTTTTTTATTACTATAAAGTTAGTAATAATGTGCCCTCTTTTATTCTTAATTTTAGTAATTTGTGTTTTCTCTCTTTTTTTTGGTCACCTTAGCAACAAAAGTTTGTTGATTTTGTTTATCTTTTCAAATAACTGACTTTTGGATTCATTTCCTCTATTCTTCTGTTCACTATTTCATTGATCTCTGTTCAAATCTTCATCATTTCCCTCCTTTTGCTGCCTTTGGGTTTCGTTTCTCTTTCTTATTCTAGTTCCTTAAGGCATAATGTTAGCTATTGCTTTGAAATATTTTTTAATGTAGGCATTTACAGATATATATTTAGGAAGGAATGTGGACTTTGATATGAAGAAGATCTACTGGCTTATTCAAAACCTACCAGTGAGATTGAATTATAATTTTACTTGGGTGTTTTTGCTTAACTTCTGATTCTATGGCAGAGGAGCAACTAAAATATGCAACTTTAAACACATAAACTCCAGTGAGCTTGTGTTCTGGTAGCTGCAATTATTCCGAGTTCACATAATTTTTAAATTTTGAAGGAGAATTTATTTGATGACAATTGTGAAACATTCCCAAACCTGTCACATGTAGTAAGTCTGCAGTCTGAGAAATTGTTACTGGCATTTGCAAGCATTGCAGAAATTTAATAAACTGTCGCCAAACCATTTGCTTGTTTGAATGCCAAAGTTTCCTTCCCCACATCACATGCAGTGTCCTGCTGCCAACACTTATCAAAATACTCCCACAGTTGTCACAGAGAGAACTGTTCAGGGAGTTTCTATTTCTTTTTCTAGTTGTCCCTATATTTCACTGCTTTTGCCACTTCAACTTGAACAATCTGAATACTGTCAGTACATGGAGAAGTTGAGTATTAAATATGGATTGAAAAGCTAAGAATATCTGAGATATAGCTATAGATATTGAGATATAGAGTACAGCAAGATTGGGAAGGATGACTCATGCTTTGCTATGTTTTTGAATTTTTATAGAGACACCATGTTGCTGTGTAATGTAAAACAGCAATAAAAATACAAAAGATATTTGAGAAGGAACCTAGAGGAAAACACTAAGAAAAGTCTGGATAGCTCAACTCATTCTAATCGAAGATATGCAATTAGGTAATACAAGCCTTTATAATAGGATTGAGAGATGTAAATAAAGATTGACAAGAAATTACTGGCTCTGAGTTTGCATCTTCTTTGAGGACTCCAACAGATACATGCCACTCTCAAACAGGTAAATGCCAGGCCAAGTTTAAAAAACTCTTGCATGTGAAATGGAAAAGGGGGAAGGTTAGAGAGTGTGACCTTGGACCTCATTCACCAATTCAAAGATGCATGAAAGTGTGACTTTTACCACTATGAAAATATTTCTGTCAGCTGTAATAAACATATCTCTTCTTTGTCTTGTTTGTTTATGGCTTTGGTGGACATTTTGGCAGCACCTATCAAAATTTCAAACACATATGCCCTTGACCAAACAATTCCACTGCTAGGAACCTTTTCTGAAGAAATATATCAGGGCACAGATTTTAGACGGCAGATGCTCACTGCAGCAAAATAGTTCAAATATCCTGAGTGTACTTCAAAGAGAGTATGTTAAGTAAATTATGGTCCAACTGTCCCAAGATCATATGGCTAACAAGTAGAGATCTGGGATCTAATGCATGCTTTCAGCTCCTCACGTAACTGCATTTCATGAGTTGGTCAGTTGGTGTGGGTGGTTTTTGGGCGTTCAGGTCTCAGCATGTGTGTTCTCCGCAGGACAGGTCAAAACTGGAAAGTGGGGGGAGGAGGAAGGACAGGCAAGTGTCATAGCTAAGGAATAAGAGAGGGAAAGTCAAGTTTAAACCAGCAATAAAAAGTGGGAAAAAATAAGTTATGCATAATTAGGGAGAGGAATTCTGGAGGAAAGTATTTCGTTTCACCAAAAAGCATCACCTTAGCCAATTTTTACCCTACTCCCCAGGATTCATCCTGAAAGACTCTAAGTGAGCTGGAGGGTACTCACATAGGCTTTCTCACTCTGAAACCGGATGGAGGAAGGAAGGAGGAGCTTCGTTCTGGAGAATATTTTGGTCCCTTTTCATCAAAGAAAATCCATGTTAACATGTGTTTGAGGGATTAGTACATCTTTGAAATGCTAAGCAAATGGGAAGAGAATTCCTGCAGTGTTCCCATAACTGCAGAATGAAAGGCTTGGTGTGGCCACTACAGGGTGGGATGATTCCGAGCATTTTAAGGAGCACGTGCCCATTTCAGGAGTCCTGCCATTTCCCACACACTCTGGTGTTTCCAGTTACCTCAGATGCTACCCTAGCATTTTGTATGACCTTGAGCCAAATATCATTCTTGCTGTGAATCATCTTCTCTATCTAGTAAGTGAAGTGGGTGGAATAAATGATCCATAGTCTCCCTTCAACTTGTGATTTAATGTATCATATTCAAGACTTCCTGAGTCAGTATTTTAAATAGTCATTACTTGGTATTTATTAATGAAGGCTAGAAGCAAAAAATTTACTTTCCTAACAATTCTTACATGCCTGCATGCACACACACACACACACACACACACACACACATGCGTATTTGTAAAATGAAATAGAAAATATTACCTTAAAAAACCCTTATACTGTGGTGGTTTGTATTTCTGGTCTTCTTTACTAGTAAGAAAGAATGATAACATTTTCTTGTGATGGAAGGAAGAAAGCAATGGTTTACAGGAGGGATGGTAGCAGAAGAGTGGACTATATGTATGTTTTTATATTCAGCTGTGTTTCATTTCTCCAGAAGCCTGTGGACACACACACACACACACACACACACACACACACACTCCACTGCTACCTCAAAGTGCAGGTACCAATTTGTCCCATGGTATCACATTAATAGAAAGAAATACCTTGAGTTGCCCTGAATTTTCTTCTTATTCTTATAATCTTAGGAGCTGTGCATTTGTCTGTACCTTTTAGGCCACGTGGACGTGGAGGGTGTTGAGCCCCGATATGAGATCATTGACAGAAATGTTTGAGTGTGATTATTATGCAGTAAGTGCAAAATGCATAGCAAGTGGTTCTTTAATTATTTGATTTCTTAAATACAGCTTATTTCAAGTGCTTCGTAGACATCCTATTACAGGGCAGAGTAGGGGGGTGTCCTGACCAAGAGCCCCAACTATTGAACTCTGACACCCACCACGTTTGCTCTGAGGGCACACCTCCCAGCGGCTGCTCCTGGCCAGGAGACTGAGTGTGGCAGGCCTCTGGGAGACTGGGACCCCTCCAGTGGTAGACTTGGGCTTCAGGACTGTCTGCCTTCGTTTCGTGGTCTTGACCAAGCTCCCTTAGCCTGCTTGGGCAGTCAGGAATGCCTCTGTTCTCTCTTCCTTCCTTTTCTACTTCATGTGGAGCCAGAACTTCCCCTCTTCTCTCACTGGTATGGAGTCAAATAAAACCCTTGCATATTTAACTCTGTCTTGGTATCTGCTCCTCAAGAGAACCATACAAACACATTAAAGTTGATTAAAAGCGCAGCTTTGCAAGGCAAAGAACTATGTGTTTGGTGCGCTACATTTTGGGTCATAAAGGGGGAGGAAATAAGTTTATATATTTGGGTTAGCTGACAGAGGCACCCAGAGCTCTGAGAGATACCAGAACTCTGAGAGATACACAGAAAATTAACAATGGTGAAAGCCTGTGTAAGGTTTTGGGAAGAATGGGGATGAGGACTGGAAGAGAAACTTTTCAAGGTATACCTTATAATATATATTTTCTTGACTTTTCAAGCAGGTAAATGTATAATAATTTGAAAATGTAACATCAAAAGTTTTCATTAAAAAAACACATGAATTTGAGAAAAAAACAAAGCATAAGCTTTGGAAATGGGTCTGAGTTTGAATCCCTGCTCGGCTGGTGACCTCGGGAAAATAAGCAGTCTTGGGAGAGTAACTGAGCTATTGGAGTCTAGATGTCAGTGAGTTACTTCTCTCCTTGAATTCTAGAATCTCATACACTGACTCCCAAGAAGGCATACACTGCCCATTGGATTGTCACTGGGCTTGGCATTGAACTTGCTGGGGCTAGGGGACCGTGAGGCCAAGAGCTAGTGAGTCTGAGAAGAAGCTTTCAGGAATCAGTGCGCTGAGCAGACCCAGCTCTCCCTTCTCTCTGCCAGGGAACCACAGTTCCAGGCTGGTGGTGGTGGTGGCGGTTGGTGGGGGGAGGTGGCGGGGGGGTTTGCTGGGGGCTGTTTCTACCACTTGGGTTCTGGAATAAAGTTGCTGAGTCACAGCTGGCCTGTAGCTGCTGTCCATGACACCCAACGTGAGCAAAACAAACTTCTGTGATTGAAAACTGTGGTTATTCCCCCAACTTTCTACTTTGAAAAATTTCAGAATACAGTTGAGAGAGTAATAAAATTGGCACCTCACTTAGCTTGTTAAAATTTTGCCACATTTGCTGAATTTCTCTTGCTTCCTCTCTAGATACCCATCAATGAAAAGAAAGTTTTTAAATATTTATTTATTTTTGAGAGAGAGAGTGAGAGAGAGAGACAGTATGAGCAGGGGAGAGTCAGAGAGAGAGGGAAACAGAGAATCTGAAACAGGCTCCAGGCTCTGAGCTGTCAGCACAGAGCCCAACACAGAGCTCGAACTCATGAACGCTGAGATTATTACCTGAACCGAAGTCAGATGCTTAACCAACTGAGCCACCCAGGCACCCCAAAATGCCTCAATTTTTACTAAGCCATTAGAGTTAGTTATAGGCGTAATGATACTGTACCCCTAAATATTCCCATATCCTAATAACATGAATTTTCTCCTACAAGACCATAATACTGTTATCAAGTCCAAGAACTACAACCTTGATACAATAATATTTACTTTACAGTTCATGTTCAAATTTGTGATAATAATATCCTCGGGACTTTTTTTCTTTCAAATCCATGCATGGAAGATCATGCATGGCCATTCATCGTATATCTCTTTAGTCTCCCTTAATTTAGAACAGTTCCTGAACTTTTTTGGTTCGTCTTTCATGAAACTGATATTTTTGAAGAGCTTAGGCCAGTTGTTTTGCAGAATGTATCATTTTCTGGGTATATTTGACTTCTCTTCCTCATGGTTCTTTAGAGTCAGGATAAACATTTATGGTAGGAATACTACACGGGTGGTATTTATATCACAACAGGAGGCACAAATAATGTCAGATAGTCCCATTTTGGGTGATGACAATTTTGACCACTTTGTTAAGGTGGCGTGCTCCGGCTTTCTCCACTGAAATTTCCTTTAACCCTTTGTGGGCATAATCTCTTGGATGATACTTAGACACCAGGCAAATATCTTGATCCTGGAAAATATTTTCCCCAAAGCTTTTAGCATCCACAGGCAATCCCTTTCTGAATCAATTATTATTACACTGGTAGTTGCAGAGTGGTCACTTTCCCCCATCCTGTTATGCTATTATCTGGATTTTGTAAAGAAACCTTTCTCTCCACTCCCATTTATTTTTAAGTATACTATGAACTCCTAGATTTTTAACATACATAATGTTAGAATTTTTCATCATTATTCTTTTTGTTATTTAGACTGTCCTAAATTTGTACAATGGAAGCCCTTGTCAAGCTAGGTCCTGTGTCCTTTGAGCATGTTTCTGCCTGTCTTTTTTCTTGCTTTGTGACACAAGATGTTCTATCTAGGCTGACCTTTGATATTTACTGCCATAGACCTGATGATTCTTTTTGTTTGGGAGAGAGTGAGGCTAAGATGTGGAGAGGAAGCTGATAAAGAAGGAGGTCAGAGGGGCACCTGGGTGGCTCAGTCGACTGAGCGTCTGACTTCGGCTTAGGTCATGATCTCATGGGTTGTGGGTTCAAACCCCACATCAGGCTCTGTACTGAAAGCTTGGAGCCTGGAGCCTGCTTTGGATTCTGTCTCTCCCTCTCTTTCTCTACCGCTTTTTCTTTCAAAAATAAATAAACATTAAAAAAAAAAAAAAGGAGCTCAGAAAGGAGACTTAGTGTAAGGAAATATTTTGGAGGAATTCTTGACCAGACACCTACTTTGAGTAGTTCCCCCAGGTTCTCAAACCTGCATTTCCTCTTTGGAAAATAAAGATTCTTCTGCCTATTGAAAGAGAAGTTTGGAAGAATTAATAAACCTGATTGATTGGCATGTGTTCAACGTTTGTTGGACATTGTTGTTACCAACATCCTTCCAAGTTAATTTCTGTGATACTTGTGACTTCCAACTGTTCCTCCCAATGTGATGGACATAGGATTAAATTTGTTTAAATTTATGTTCTGAGGCTTTGTTTACATATTGTTCTAAAATGTTCTGAAGGCAACTATATGGGGTTCAAGTCTAAAGGGACTGATAAAACAAAGATCTTTCAAGAGAGTAACTATGCAAGTTTAAGGAAGAAGCAAAAGACACACACACTTCATTCATATATGTATATGTATAAATTTCATAGTTTGAAATGTATCTTAAATGAGAGGTGGCCTAGTAAAATCTGACTGGCTTTATTTTTTTTTTTAGTTTATTTAATTTTAAGAGAGAGTGATAGAGCGGGAATGGGGGAAGGGCAGAGAGAGAGAGAGAGAGAGAGAGAATCCAAAGCAGGCTCCAGGCTCTGAGCTGTCAGCACCAAGCCCGATGCGGGAGACCATGACCTGAGCCAAAGTCAGATGATTAATCGACTGAGCCTCCCAGGAGCCCCTGCATTTCTTATTTTAAATCCAAAGAGGGAGCAAGCACCTGGGTGACTCAGTCCATTGAGAGGCTGACTTCGGCTCAGGTCATGTACTTGCAGTTCCTGAGTTCGAACTCAGTGTCGGGCTCTGTGCTGACAGCTCAGAGCCTGGAGCCTGCTTTGGGTGCTGTTTCTCTGCCTCTCTCCTGCTTGCACTCTGTCTCTCAAAGAATAAATAAACATTAAAAAAAAATTAAAACCAAAGATAATTACCGTCCCTGAGCAGTTGTGAATATAAAATTCAGGTCAAGGAGACACATCTGTGGAGGCAGGGAGTCTTTTGTTGTTGTCTTCCTCTTTAATGTGTGACATTAACACTGTTTCATTTTAAGGCGTACAGCACAAAGACTTAAAATACACGCATATCGCAGGAGGATTAGCTAACATACGTGGCTTCACAGTCCGTGATGAGAACTTTGAAGATTTACTTTTTTAAAGCTACTTTCAAATATACCGTAGAGTGTCGTTAATTCTAGTCGTCATGTTGTACATTAGCTCCTCGGTACTGATTTGTCTTATAACTGGAATTTTTGCATCGTGACCACATTCACCCAGTTCCCCAAGGGAAGGCCCAGAGCCTTGCCTGGTATGTGTTCCTTAGTCGGTACCGCCCCCTGGTGGTGATATGTTCCCACTGCAAGTCAGAACCGAGCAGAGCTGGGGGCGGGGGAAGGCCTTGGGCTGAATCCGTAAACTCAACAAGCCTGAAGGAAAGCCACAGCATACGACAACTTTGAATAAAAAGTCATACTTCACCTACGGAACGCTTCCTTCAATAGTAACAACATCGTCGTCCAACAGAGGTATTAGACCCTGCGCTGGAACTTCCAACGAAGGCAATCATTCAACGCACATCTGTTGAGCGCTTACTGTGTGCCAAGCATCGTTCTGGGCCCTTGTGATGAGACAAAAATTCCATCCCAGTGAGATAGGGAAACTGAAGGACTCCATAAAAATCTTTTTGTTCCTTTTCCTGTTTCTATTTCCCCCTCTTCTGTTCTTGTTAGGACCTGCACTCCCATTTTACACATGCCTTACAATGCAAATAGTATATGCCCTCCTTTGAAGGGACAAGGAGTTAATGACTTCTTTAGAATAGATAACTTTTCTATTCTATTCTATTCTATTCTTCTCTGGTGAGAATGACCAGAGGAAGCTATCATAGGGTATTCCAGACCACCAGTGCTAGACATCTGGACGCCAAGATGTCCTGGTTTGAAGGAATAAGACCTGGGCCCTCATCTTTGTTCTTTTTTTTTTTTTTTTTTTTTTAATTTTTAATGTTTATTTTTGAGAAACAGAGAGAGAGAGACAGAGCATGAGCAGGGGAGGGGCAGAGAGAGATGGAGATGCAGAATCCAAAAGCACAGAGCCTGACATGGGTCCCCATGAGTCAGACACTTTCCAGTGTCCCCCAGAGTCAGTCATTGCTCTACGCCTTGGGGTCTTCGGTTCGGGACCCGGCCAATGCAGCAGCCTCTGCCAGATAAAGAGGGTCTTGACCTTCCTCCCCGCCCCGCTCTGGACCCTTCCCACAATGTTTTTAAATGCAATAAAATGACATTAAACTAAAAAAAAAAACAAAACAAACAAACAAACAAAAAAAAACACCAACTGTGAGATCATGACCTGAGCCAGAGTTGGACGCTCAACTGACTGAGCCACCCAGGCGCCCCCCTCATCTTTGTTCTAACTGGTTCCTGGACGCCACCCGACCACCGACTGTCCTCAGTAAAAAACCCCAGACCTCACGCAAAGACGACGCTCTCTCTTTTCCTTTGAGTCCTCCGGACACTGTCTGTGCTTGCACCCTCTCTCTCTCATCCTTCAGTAATTCTGCTTCCCCCCTCTGCTGGCTATCCTGCACGAAGCCAGGGACCCTGGCGCCCCAGACCGGCCTGCCGGCATGACCGGGCTGCCTTCTAACATGCTGTCTATATTCTCTGTATACTACATAAACTAATCTGATTTGTAAAGAGCTCTACGAATTACAGAGTTCCTTCAACGGTTCAATAAATGGAGTACCCTGGCGCAGACCACCTTTGCAAAACCTAAAGTTAAGATGTCATCAGCTTGACCGGCCGGGCGGAGCAGGAAAGCAAATCAACAGAAGCTGTCTTTGCCCAGTTTTTCTCTCCAGGAATATTCTTTGCCGGGCGGCAAGGGTTTCTCCCAGCCTTTCGGGCTCGAACCCGCGGCGGGAGGAGGGTGATGGCGCGGGTTGGACTCGGCGACCCCAGAGAAGACGCCTGTGTCCCTGCAGAGCCCTTGGGGGTGGCGGACCCGTGGCCTTGAGGTCCAGCACCTCTTGGTCGCCCTCTGCGTCCCCGGAACTCACCCCAGCTCCAGAAGCCCTGACCCGCAGCCACTAATCCCCAGCGAGACGCAAACGTGCCCCCTGGTGGTGGGCGCGCGCAGTGCGACCGACGGGAGCGGAACCGAAGTGTCCTACGGAACGCGGTGCGTGCCCAGAGTTTCCGGGGAGGAGGGCAGAGGAGGACCCGCGCGAGGCGGTTCCTACGACAGCGAAGGACGCGATGGCTTTGGGGGTCCGGGGGCTGGGCCTCTGGCGGGCCGCCCCCGGTGGCGGGGCTGGCTGGAGTGAGTTTCAGAGGCCATGGGGATGGAGAGCGAGGATTATAGGATTGTCTGCTTGAATTGGGCCTGAGGCGGGTCCTGGTGCTGGTGGGCGGGGGGGGTCCCACGGGGCTGGGGGCGGAGGAGGGTCTTGGGTCCCGGCTGCGGCGGCCGCCCCCTCCCGGCCTGGGGGCACAGATCTCAGGGTTCCGGGTGGGTACGGGGCCATGGGAGGAGCTTGGGGCGCCTCTGACCCGGAGCCCACGTCCTGGTGCCAAGCTCGTCCTGATTTTCCCGTTGGAGTCGTGCTGGCTTTGTCAAACCCTCCGGGTGAGGGTTTGGAAAATAAGCTCAACATTTTTCTCTCTCTAGAGTGTGATAGTCTTGGCGAGGGATCCCCAGTGTCCTGGAGCTTTCTAGTCCCCAAGACCTTTCAAAAAGACAACTTTGCTCACCTTCCCAGTGGCCCGTCTGACTTTGACTACTTCCGGGTTACTTTTTGGCTCTTTATTGTAAAGCACAGATTGGAAGACGACAGAGGAGCTCGGTGGGCAATAGGGATCTGACGGTGAGAGAGCAAAGTGGAAGGAAAGGTGTGGATCTGGGCCAGCTGCGGTTTTCTGCCGTTGGCGTTTTAGTTATGAATGTCAGAAAGCGGTCTGCGTTTGAAAACCGTATTGCCTCCCATTCTTTCCTTGTAGGAGGACGGAGCGGGGTGGGGTATCAGCGGTGTGTTACTCATTTCTTTTACTGTTTATTGTAACCTCTACGCAGGATGGATAGCAACATCGCCAGCTTCTCACCTGTCGCCGACGGAACTGACAGAAATGCAGAACGATCTCTTTAATAAAGAGAAAAACAGGCAGTTGTCGTTAACCCCTCGAACGGAGAAGATTGAGGTTAAACACGTTGGGAAAACGGACCCTGGGACCGCCTTCGTGATGAATAAAAACATTTCAACTCCGTATAGTTGCGCCATGCGTAAGTAGCGGATCGGGATGCAGTTCTGCTTCACTGGAGCTGTGCAGAAGGACTCGTTCAGAGGAGACAAGATTCCGTAATTGGTCCCTGAACTTACAGAGGTTCCTTATCTAGCGTTTTACTCTCTGGTCACGGTCACTTTCACTCTGGAGGGCCCTGTGGGTCTTGACGGCTGGGGACTGCGGTGCGCTGCGATCGTGGCTCGCTTGAATCTGGCGGGGTTTGGGCGCTGTAATTGTTTGTGGCAGGGGAAGACAGAGGTTCAAGCTTCGTTACTCGGTTAGCATGCCTGCCCCTTTAGACAACATCAGTGGGGGCTCATGAAAGGAGTTGGGGATCGAGGGACCGCACAGGCCTTAGAGAACCCGCTTTGTAGGCCGCCTTTTCCTTTCTGGCTCTTTGTGGCCTAACTTAAATCTTACGTGCTTCCCACTTGCCTGATTATGTGTTATGTGTTTGTTTGTTTACACCTACATGTACATGTAGTGGATGCGTAAGTGGAAATGTGCATGGGGGGGTGCATGTGGTTAGGGTAAAAATGTGTGTTGTGGGTCACATCTTTAAGGAGAAGACTGTGCCCTGGATGTGATTTGGTGTGTAAATGAAGGGAACAGGGTCTTTCTATGGATTATTTTTGATCAACATGTTTTTATTTATTTATTTTTAATTTTTTATAATTTTTATTTATTTTTGAGAGACAGAGAGACAGAGCATGAGCGGGGGAGGGACAGAGAGAGAGGGAGACACAGAATCTGAAACAGGCTCCAAGCTCTGAGCTGCCAGCACAGAGCCCAAGGCAGAGCTCGAACCCATGAACTGTGAGATCATGACGTGAGCTGAAGTCGATGCTTAACCGACTGAGCCACCCAGGCGCCCCCATCAACATGCTTTTAGAGTAGCTTTGATAGAACTGGTAATACTTAAATTTGGAAAGCTCCCCAAATAGATACACTCACCAGCATGCTCATTTTGTATGGCTAGCCACATTGTTTAAATTTTTGGAAGACTCTGTAGTGATTCCATTTAAGTAATTAACAATTTTAGTGAAAATCTTAAGATCATCTACACTCTCAATCTTTTTTTCAGTTGGGCACTTGAATTAGTACTTCTGACCATTGGTTGTTTTGTGAACATTTATTGAACCTTTGCTGTGTGACAGGCATTAGGATTACAGAGGAGGATAAGACGAAGCCCAGGCCCTTGAGGGATTCTATACGTGTCCATGTAGAGACGAAGCCTTTGGGCCACCCACCCTTGGCCTGACGCCTGCCCCGACACGTGCTTGTCATTCACACTTTCGATGGTTTGGTACATTTTTGAGTATTTACCTATATTTACAGGCCTGGTGCTAGGTTCTGGATATACTAATGAGTAAACAAACACAGACATGACCCTCTCTTTATGGGATTTATTTAGACCCTGTCCCTGTAGTTTGAACGCTTCTATGAGTAGCTGTGTACTTGAAAAACATCTAAGCAGGATTAGAGTTAGAGTTGTATTCCAATCAAAGAGCAGACCAGGACTGATTGGCATATAGGTGAATTCATACCCATAGTTAAAACCTGTTAACATATTTAACTTGAACAATCCATGTTAGGGAAGGAAGAGGTGATGTGGGAGCAAGACCCCAAACCCATTTTGACCAGATTAACTATGGGTGTATATACTTATACATGCAAGTGTAACTCTTGGAAAATTATTTTATTACTTAATAATTGACAAATTAACTTCAAATTAGACTTAGCCTTAATGAATTTTCTTAATGGGCAGGTTTTTTTTTTTTCTTTAAATAATGACACACTTAACTTTAATGATTTTTGTAAACGGTTTGGGCAGTTTTGTTAATAAACACATTGGGTGTGTTGGGTATTATTTTTTTATGGGTACAGATGTAATATGTACCAGAGGAAGTACCTCTTCTCCCAGAGGAAGTCAGCTTGCAGAATATTGCCTTTCTGTCATTTTATTTGTTAATGTAGCACTTAAACATGTAACTTTTCAATTTGGGTTTTGCTAGATGTAGACCTTCAGTCTATTTTAAATTCCTAGATTTAAGCGAGTGGTACTGCAAGAAGTCCATTCTGGCTCTTGTGGACGGACAGCCTTGGGACATGTATAAACCTCTGACCAAATCCTGTGAAATTGAATTTCTTACTTTCAAAGATCGTGATCCTGGAGAAGTGAATAAGGTATTTCTGATTCTGTGTTCCTCCCCGCCCCCCCCAGCCCCCCCGGTTTTCTTCTTCGTTTTATGAATATCTCTTTGCTTTGGAGTATGAAATGTGCAAACGTGGCCAAGGGCAAATGTCATGTACTTGATAATCAGTGTTGTGATTTTTTTTTTTTTTTTGGATTTGCACAAGTTCACAAAGTACCAGTGGCATCCTTTCTTTGCAGTTTGGTTTGAGAAAAACTATATGACTTATCTTTTGCTTACATGACTTTGTTCCACAGACATTTGTTGGTCATCCTCTATAATTCATTCTCTCTACTGCTGGAATTCATCCTTTTACCATCTTTGGATTATTTCAGTAGCTTTTTAACTCTCTGTCCCCACCTCCCTTTTTATTACTAAAGTCTTCCTTGGTAGTCCTCTAAGAGTTTTCTGCAGTGACGTGACTGAGGATTGTGTCACTTTTTCCCCATGACTTTTCAGGCCCCACGGGATCTGACCCCACCATGGCTTTCAGGCTTCACTGTCACCGCCTCTTTCCACTTCCTCTCTGCTCTGGCCACACTGCAGGACGTGATCATTAATGGTTTATGTGTGTTAGCCTCCTGGCTTTCATTGGTGCTCTTCTTCAACTCTGGGTATTTTCTTTCCTCCCTGTGAAAATCCTGTTTATCTTTTATAGTGTTCTATTGAAATGCTGTCTGCTCTGTGGAATCTTTCCAGTTTCTTCTTGTCAGAATGAATCCCTCTTTAGGGCCTCACAACACTTGACTAAAGTCTTCAGATACAGTATTTTAATATACCTAGTAATGGGAACCACTGAATGCATTGGATTCTTGGCTCTTTGAAGACAGAGATCATAGTCCCTTTTAGACCCAGCTCTTGACTTACAGACAATAGGTATTGAATAAATACATGTTGAAATGAAACACTTACACAAGAAAATAATAGACATGATAATAGTAGCTAATATCAAGTATTAGTTATGTATCAGGCACTGTCTTACGTGATTTATAGGTATTAACTCATTTAATCTGCATAAGAATCCATAAAAAAATAGATGCTGTTGTTCTCATTTTCCAGATAAATAAACTGAGGCAAAGAGAGGTTTGATAGCTTGACCAGGGTTACCAGCATAAAAAATACTAGAGCCTGGGTTTTAATCTAGGCTTTCTGACTCTGGAGTTCAACAGACATTAAAAACACTTAAATAGGATAGATGAGGAAGTGCCATTTTGCTACTTGCCTTCAAGGCTTGGGTTTGTACTTACTTTTAGTGTATGTTGTGTGGTTCTGGAGCAGTCTCTGTGGCACACAACCAAGTGTAGTCCTCAGTCCTGTAGTCCTCAGGTGAGGAGAAGAGCCTGTGAAAGCCAAGTGCCCATCACAGTGGTGCCAGTATGGGGCACAAGATGGGCGGGTGTGGTGCAGGACTCGTATTTCTCTTTTATGACTCTGATGAGGTCATTGCATGGGAACCCGTATTAGGCATGTCCGTGGGTCAAAATGTACTAGTAAAGTGAAAGCCCAGTTAATAATGAGTTTGCTTTGCTGTAAATATGAATAACTTGGGTGATGTGCTGTGTGGTGTTAGGCATCGGGTAGGAGTATTAAATTCTTAAAAGTTGAATTTTCCCTCTCTCATATATATGGCATAAGTAAGTGTATATTAACATATATCGTTTTTTACTTTAGTACAGGTTTGTTAACAAGTTATCTTTATCCTAGCTTAAAGAGAAAAGTTGCTACCAGATAGCAAAGCTATCTTTTGTTTGATAAACATCGTAGCATGTGATACTGTACAGAACACTGCTGACAACACAAGTGGGTGCTTCATTCTTCAGTGCTTTTTGCTTGGTGGCGGTAGTGTCACGGCCTGATGTTAGCTATTGCTACATGCTGAGGGTGGACAGAAAAATAGGTCCTAAGTCAAAAGTTAACCTGTTTATTTTTAAGTTTACACCCAAGCTAGTTAGCATGTAGTGCTATAATGATCTCAGGAGTAGATTCCAGTGATTCCTCGCCTGTGTATAACGCCCAGTGCTCATCCCAACAAGTGTCCTCATCCACTTAGCCCATTCCCCCCACCCACACCCCCTCCAGCAGCCCTCAGCTTGTTCTCTGCATTTAAGAGTCTCTCATGTTTTGTCCCCCTCCTTGTTTTAATACTATTTTTGCTTCCCTTCCCTTATGTTCATCTGTTTTGTATCTTAAATTCCTCATACGAGTGAAGTCATGTGACACTTGTCTTTCTCCAACTGGCGAATTTTGTCTAGCATAATGCCCTCTAGTTCCATCCACGTAGTTGAAAGGTAACCTACATTTTAATACTGAAGAAGTGTTAGTGAATCTTAGAGTGTATTATGTTTGTGCATGTTTTATTTTCTAGGCTTATTGGCGTTCCTGTGCCATGATGATGGGCTGTGTGATAGAGAGGGCGTTCAAAGAGGAATACGTGGTCAGTTTGGTCAGAGCTCCAGAAGTTCCTGGTAATGTACACAAGTATGCGTGTAATGTACACATGTATGATGTCTGTGCTCACGTGCACGCACACACAGTTTTTGTAAACATTGAATATTTTGGTACCTATTCTTGACATTTTATAGAGGTTCTTTTGTTTTGAGCTCATTTCTAATTTTATGTAATAGAAATTACTGTCATACATACATTCCATTTATAATGGGTAACAAAATCCATCTTATTTAATTACTGGAGGTCAATAATTAACATAATAGAATTCAAGGAGAATGTTTCTCGTGAATATGAATTTCATGTAATTACCCTGTTTCCGTGCTTGTTGCCTACCACTTTAGGTCCTTATTTCTCAATCGAATGTGTGCAGGAGGAGGAGGAAAGAGTATAAATAGAATTCTGGAAAAAGCTATCTTTAGGGGGTACCATTTCACCAGAAATGACATGCCTTTGGGGAGTGGTGGGGGGAGGACACTGTTTTGAGGAGATGAATGACTTCACACTTTTTGTAACTTTGCTAAGATTTTGCATCAGTATGTGCAGTAGGATCACATTTGTAATTTTTCAACAAAAGATAGAAGTATGTACACGAAAATAATTTAAAAAGCTCAGTAAATGATGCTAAGAACAAAACAGCAAAAACAAAGTTTAGGAGACATTAAAAAAGAAATTCAACATTTCGTGTCCACTTAGTCAATCATCTGTGTATTAAATACCTATTCTTTCAGATTTTTATGTCTTGTAACTGTGTGAAGTCTCTATAGTGATAATATTCTGGAAGAAAATGTGAATGTTTAAAAAATACTAGAGATTTTGGTTCAGCAAAAAAGGGTGAGGGAAAGCTGGTAGAGCTCTGGTAAGAGCTGGGATAAGGGTAAGTTTTATAATTTGTAGAGTTGGGAAAGATTGCTGGATCTTCATTTTATGAGCTAAATATTCAATTGTTGCAAATCAGTAACTCCGATGGATTTGACTTTGCCTTTCATTTTGGTTGGATTTACAGTAATCTCTGGAGCCTTCTGCTATGACGTAGTTCTGGATAAGAGACTTGATGAGTGGATTCCAACAAAAGTGAGTATAGTGTTTAGAATATGAATTTTAGAGTCTGTGCCTTCTTTTGTTAGAACGATTCGTGTGTCGGTATTGTTGATGGTACTGCACGCTGAGGATATTTAAAAGACCCTACCTTCCACCTACCCACGTACCCACCTACCCACTACCCACCTACCTGTGTTGCCTTGTCAAGACAGAGCATATGAATGGGAGTTTTCCTCATTTGGTCAGTTGTGTGGAGGCTTTATGTCCTGCTTGACCTTTTCTGGAAATACTTTCTTCCTGGGACTGTTCATTTTTTTTCCTTTTAATTTTTTTAAATGTTTTTATTTATTTCAGAGAGAGAGAGAGAGACAGCGTGAGAGGGGAGGATCAGAGAGAGAGGGAGATACAGAATCGGAAGCAGGCTCCAGGCTCTGAGCTGGCTGTCAGCACAGAGCCCAACACAGGGCTCGAATCCACGAACCATGAGATCATGACCTGAGCCTAAATCTGATGCTCAACTGACTGAGCCACCCAGGCACCCCTGTTCATTCCTTTTCTTAAGACAGTGGTTTTCAAGATGCCCACGATAGGAAATTCAGAACTTTAATTGTCTTGGTTGATGTGTGGTGAGGGGCCCTGGAGCCCTACTAACTTCTTAGGTCCTCCGAGCACAGTTGAAAAATCATTGCCCTCACCATTTTAGCCTGTTGTCCACCGGAATATCACCCTGTGTACAAGGGTGACGTTGCAAGAAGGGGTGAAGGGGTAGAAGGTTAGTAAATTAGTAATCAGGCTTTGACAAAGCTAAGCTAACTCAGATCGCAACAGGCCAGACTCTAAGGGAGTGGTGTGATTGTACAGCGGGTGTTCTGTTCTGTCCAGCGGTTGGGTAGCACCAGACGCCTGGCTGACGGACACGGTCTGGACCAGACTCCCTGTGGGTAGGGTGAGCTGTTGGCTTTCACATGTCCAGCCCAGATGTTTTAGTTGTGACTGGGGAGACGAGGCAGATGCCTGATTCTTAATTAAGGAAAACTCTGTGTCCTACAGATTGAAAGTCTGGAGATCAGAAAAGGAAAGGCAGTGTAGCATACCATTTGATCAATCCCACAGTATACATTTTTTTCACATTTTAACATCTCTGAAAAATGTGTCTTAGAAAAATTTGTTTATGTTTGTTTATTTTTGAGAGAGACAGAGAGCAGAGAGTGAGCAGGGGAGGGGCAGAAAGGAGATACAGAATCCAGAGCAGGTTCCAGGCTCCAAGCTGTCAGCACAGAGCTCTTTGTAGGTCTTGAACTCACGAACCGCGAGATCATGACCTGAGCTGAAGTTGGATGCTGAGCCAACCGAGCCACCCAGGTGCCCCAAAAATGTGTCTTATAGTAGGTAGCATTTTATGATTATAATTGGTAGTATTTTTTCCTTAGTGGTACATTTCAGATTTAGTGAACTATTATAGTTCCTAAAAGCAAAATTTTGGAGTCAGAGCAGATTCAGGTGTAAATTCTGGCTTTAGAAGTTATTTCTTGTATAATCCTGTTCATGTTGCTTAGTATCAAGAGAGAGGAGAGAAACAGGAAAGAACAAAGAGAGAAAGAGAGATAGAAGAGAGGCAGGGAAGGAGGCAGGGAAGGGATTGGAACTTTTTCTCCATGATCTCTGCACTGTGTCAGTATAATTTATTTTTCAGATATGCTTTCAAGTTGAAGAAGGGATTCTCACTTTATATTATATTATGGTGATGTTTTGGGGGTTCTCACTTTATATATTTATATTATAAAAACTAATGCAGTCAAGCTGCAATTCTCATCTGTGAAACTTGCTGCTTCCTTTTCCTTTTTTAAATATAAAACTTAAAAGGGGCACCTGGGTGGCTCAGTTGGTTAAGCCTTCGACTCTTGATTTCAGCTCAGGCCATGATCTCACAGGTCTTTGAGTTCAAGCCCCATGTAGGGCTTTGTACTGACAATGTGGAGCCTGCTTGGGATTCTCTCTCTCTCTCCTCATCTCTCTGTCCCTCCCCCACTCTCTCTTTCAAAATAAATAAATAAACTTATAAAAAAAGTTTTAAATATACAACTTAAAAGGCACTAGCTAATTGCAGGCTTCATGGTGTTGGGTGGACTGTATAGAAGAAGTAATGGAGAGTTACATGCAAGTCACAGTTGTATAAATCGTGAATGTGGATTTGTTATATAATAAATTATGCCTTTAAGAATGGAGAAGGGTCATTTCATGCAGAAAAGTCTAATAGGAAATTTATGGAAAGAATTTTATTACAAAAATTGTAATAGTACTTGGTCTTTTCTGTATTAGTGATGAATGATTTATAGTTTGAAAATTCAATTGTGGTTTTAATAATAATCTCAAATATTGTTAATGTGTATTAGTCAATTTAATTGCATAAAATGACTTTTCATTAAACAAATTTTTAACATTAGATCCATGTTATATTTTGGGCAGGGCCAATGATGACATTACATTTCTTGGTGAAACTTTCTGAATCACGTAAATAATGTTTCGCCTGGGCATTTAGAAAAGCTTTACACTGTGAACAAATTTTTATATCTTTTATTTCTTAGCATTTCTAATTGCATCATTGTTTTAATAAACATTTAATCGTGTAATTTGAACGAAAAGTTTCTTAAAATTTCTTTGTAGGATTATCTTTCATAATTATTAATATAGGCTGATAATTACAGGTAAATTATAAGTTTATAGTTTATAGAGTTGAGATAAATTGGTTAGCCTACATTAACTTTCCTAACAAATTTGCTTTTGCTTTTGCTTTTGCTTTTAGTTGGATTTGTAATATTTAGCATGTGATTTTATCTTACATTCCTTATGGACAAATGCTTTTAGGTAAATTGTTACAAAAGGTTAATACTTTCATTTTGAAGGAGAACCTACGTTCCCTCACAAGAGATGCTCGTGCTTTAATTTATAAAGATCTTCCATTTGAAACTCTGGAGGTAGAAGCAAAAGTAGCATTGGAAATATTTCAGCACAACAAGTAAGTGTTGGCTTCCTTGAAAGTGAGATTAGACCCCCCCCCCCGCAAAGTTATACATAGTGAAGGAAATTCAGCTCTTAAGGATTTTTATATCTGATGTGTATAGGATACTGTTTTATTTTTAGCTCTAAGATCTCTTTTTCTATACCAGCCTAATTTACTTTCATTCATCCCATTATCTATTTCCCTGAGAAAAAACTTTCCCCCTTTAATAATCTTCTCACTTTGTCTTCTCTGTTTCTCCGGCCGGCTCTTCACTTCCTATCAGCATAGCGGTGTGTTTCCCTTCTTCCCTTCCATGTGAGGTGATGGCTTGCAAGCAGCTGCACCACTTTGCATGAGAAGGGTGAGATAGAGAACCCCGTGGTCTACAGGGAGCTAATGGGCGAAGTGAGATGTTTACACAGCCGGGTGGGTCGTAGTCTTCTGCACCAAGTCATCCATTAGGTGGATTTTCTTTGCCAACATTTTAAATCCGCCTGGGTTATTAATTCCCTTTCTCATTCAAAAAACTTCCAGTTTACTTTTTTCTTCTAACTGTAACAACATAAACTATATTTTAATATTCAATCTAACTGAAGCTAGAACTAATTTAATTAGGGAAATCTACACTGCAAAAAAATAACATAGATACTAGATTCTGAAGACAGAATCGTTCAAGGTTATCGACTGGAATTTCTTTAAGTATTTGTAAATTGAGACACCAGTTCTCGTAGGGGTAGTTTATAACGTTTTGCGTGCCCTGGAACCAGTAAATGAAAAGGCAGTAGGAATATACTATTATAATTGAACTGGAGGGCAGATAGTTCTGTAGAACCAAACCACCATTGATTCTGTAAGAAAATTCCTTGGATTGTTAGAATGTATCAAGACACTTCTGGTGCCTTAGTTCTAGGGTCCTCTTGTCCAATAGAGAGATAACACGAGACGTCTATAGAAGTGAATTTTCTGGTAGCCACAGTAAAAAAAATCAGAAGAAAAGGTGAAGTAAATTTTAATAATACATATTATTTAAAAGTATATCTAACTGTCATTTCAACATGTGATGAATATTTAAAAATTAATAATATTTTATATTTGTTTCATACTAAGTCCTCAGAATCTGGTGTATTTTACCCTTGAGGCACATTTCAGTTAGGACTGATTACATTTAAGTGCTCCATAGCTTCCATGCATATTCTGGCTGTTCATTCCACATGATTTCCCATCCCCTCCACTCCATTTTCAAAGTCCAGGAGAGGCTTGTAGGACTTTGGTAAGTGAGTTGAATGTGTGGAAGGATGTAGGGATGGCTTGGGGACAAATTTGAAGGGACAGAGTTTTGGATAGGTGAAGGTAGATCAGTGATTGGGCTTTTCTGCTGCGGGGGGGTGGGGGGGGCATGTTAAGTGGTTTTGGCTCCCCGGGGACAGGTGCATCTCTTAGAGGTGGGTCAAGAGAGACAGGTAGTCAGGGGGGAACTGGCTTCCTTAGTAATGCATGGGGGGCTTTGGCCGAAGGGCTGTGGCAGTAAGTAGAGGTTTTCGCGTGAATGAGTGCTTTCCCACCTTGCCATACACAAATGTAATACTTCTTAGCCCTCTGGGGTAAAGAGACAAGGTTCTGAGTAGTGAGTGATAAAGTTATGATTTGTACCTGGGCTGTGCATTTCAGTCTCTGCTGTTAGCTGTAGTGACAGAATTGGGTAGGCTTGAGAGACAAGCAGTCGAATTGACATGACTTGGCAAAGTGTTGGATCGGGGGGGTGGGCGGTGGTAGGAGAAGCAGGAACTGAGGAAATCCCTGAAGTCTTTCTCTCAGACACATGGGTGGCTGGTGGTGTCATTTACTAAGCTGGGGAATTCAGAATGAGGATAAGTTTGGTGGGAAAAGAAGGAGTAAGTTTTCGTTTTGTTTGTGAATTCAAGAGTGTAGGATGCTTGTGGAACAGTTTGGTGCATGCTAGAAGGGTCTTAGATACACAGTTTGGGGCTCAGAAGAAGGATGTGGATTAGATGCTGAGATATGGAAGATACGGACAGATGTGCTGAGATACAGAAGAGAAGCGGAAGAGCTAATTAAAGCTGTGCACATCAAGGAGCTTGCCCAGAGAGGATGCTTGCTTGGAAAGAGGCTTTAGGACAGGTGCCCTGAAGGGGAGAGCTGGAGAAGAGTGGCCAGGGAGTTGAGATGACAAGCAGTGGGGAGTGCCATGGAAAACGGTGGAAATGAGCATTTTGACGATAGAGCTGAACAGCGGAAATAAGGACAGAAAGGTGCCCATTAGGGTGAAGCCAGGGAGGTTTGGAGAGTCATGAGGCTGTGGCCAGACTGGAGGAGGTGAGGTGAGAAGAGGAGGTTCCAAGTGTAAACTCCTTTTTGAAAAACTATGGTAATGAGGAAGAGAAAGGGAGGTGTCCTTAATTACCTTTTTGTATATTTAGAAGTAAATTTTTTTGTTGTTGTTGTTCCTTTTTAGATACAAAACGGATTTCATAGAAGAGAAGGCATCTCAGAACCCTGAGAGAATAGTCAGGCTACACAGGTAAGTGAAAATAAATTGGCTGTCATGCTAATTTCTAAGCAGACTTAGGTTTATTGTTACCTAAATGTAGTTATGACTGAAAAAGATGAATTTATACCATAATTTGTTATTCTTATTAGCTTATTTTCTGTTGTTTTGTTCATTGTTTTGGTGTGGTGGTAATTGGAAGGTTTAAATTATCTTCAGGAGCCATTGTGGATTCTGTTTTTCATTTGATTGTTATTTTTATTTCTGCATTTCAAGAGTTGAATACTATTGTTTAGAAATGTGATCTTTAATTTTTTTTTTTATGTTTTATTTATTTTTGAGAGAGACAGCGTGAACAGGGGAGGGGCAGAGAGAGAGGGAGACACAGAATCTGAAACAGGCTGCAGGCTCTGAGCTGTCACCACAGAGCCCGACACAGGGCTCGAACCCACAAACTGTGAGATCATGACATGAGCCAAAGTCAGCCGCTTAACTTAACACAGTCAGACGGAGCCACCCAGGCACCCCTAGAAATGTGATTTTTTAAAACTTAATTTTGAAATTGGGCAAAGTATTGTTATGATTTGAACATAATTCATGTTCATAGATGGATACTGACCAGTAGCTACATATGTTACATAGATGTAAGTGAAATAGGAATGTGCTTTCTGATACAGGGATGAGTGAGGTAAGACCGTGCAGAATGGATATGCAGAAATGACTTCATAGCCTGTGTCTGTGTTCTCCACCTCTCCATAGCCTGTGTTCTCTGTGTTTTCTTGACTCCGTTAACTTTTTTCTTCTAGAAAGCCCCTCTTTGGACAATCTGTCCTGTATACTGAGTTCTAAACTCAATTACAGTGAGTTGTTATAAGGTTGTAGATTATTGGTTTTAGACACTGGATTCACTTGAGAGCATGATGTGTTCAGTGATCTTAAAAATCTCTAAAATTATATCAGTGCTAATAAGGAACAAGGTTCACTTAACTTTGATTTTCATAGTTTTAGCCGTTTCACCTGAGATTGTTATGTAAGGGGCGATTAGAGTTTGAATTGAGCCGCATAGAATGTTCTTGATTATGGATATTGCCTCAAAGAGGATGAATAGATTTTTTTCCTCCAAACTACTGTAAATGATTTGATTTTGAGGTTTTATTTGTTTATTTTTAAAATCAATCAGATTTGGTGACTTCATTGATGTGAGTGAGGGTCCTCTTATTCCAAGAACAAGTATCTGTTTCCAGTACGAAGTGTCAGCGGTTCACAATCTTCAAGCCGCACAGTTGGGTCTTGTCCGAAGATTCCAGGGTCTGTCTTTACCTGTACACCTAAGAGTGAGTAAAGCTCAGAGTTTCAGGTCGTCCATGTTGGGGGTGGATGTCGTTCTGGTTCTTGATTTTATACCAGTTTGAAGGATGTACATTTTAATACTCATTAATTTTTGTGACACTAATATTTTATAAATTCAGATTTATGATAACAACTATTTTACTTGGAATGTAAACAGATAATTCACAAGAGAGATATT
Source organism: Proteles cristata cristata (assembly GCA_017311185.1). Taxonomy (NCBI): domain Eukaryota; kingdom Metazoa; phylum Chordata; class Mammalia; order Carnivora; family Hyaenidae; genus Proteles; species Proteles cristata. The sequence goes on along the minus strand of JAESUZ010005579.1, from coordinate 904,504 downwards.
AGTTGAAAAAGTTGATTCAAACTGAGATAATTTTTCAAATTAATAGAGGGAAGGATGCATTGAGGATAATCAGAGTGCATGCTGGGATGACCCTCCGGAATGCCCTTTGGCCTGAGGTTTGGCATGACCTACTCATGATCCAGATTTTGATAGGAATTGGGTTAAACCTGTATATCAATGTAGGGAGAATTGACATCTTTACTAAATTAAATCTTATAGTTCATGAACACAGTATATCTTCTGTTTAAATTCCTCCTCTCTTTCATCAGCATTTTGTAATTTTTAGCACGTGTCCCTTTGCTCGTTCTATTTTTCTCCACATCTCTGTTTCGTTTCCTAGCTTTCTGCATTTCAGTAAATGGCATCCTCATCTGCTCAGCTGTGAAGTGATCCTTGGTTTTTCTCTTTCCCTCCCAGCCATGCCCCATCCCATCCGTCAGCAAGACCTTTCAACTCCACTCTGAAAATGCCCTGAATCCCTCCATTGCTAGTGTCTCAACTGCACCCACCACTCTTTCCAAGTCCCTCTTACTCATCACTGAGGAAGCTCCCCACCCAAAGCACATTCCCTACTCTGTAGCCGGAATGACCTTTTTCATACACAGATCCGATCATGTAATCCCTTTGCCCCAAACATTCCAGTGGCTTCTTGTAAACAAATCCTAACCCTGTAGCCTTCTCACAAAGGCCTGCATCATCTGGCCCCTGCCTACCCCTCTGATCTCTCATCGTACTTTCTCCGTCATCTGCTGTATTCCAGCCACACCTCGGGGTCTACACCGGCGGTCTGTTCTCCAATTTTCCCTTAATTTAATTTAATTTAATTTAATTTAATTTAATTTAATTTAATTTAATGTTTTTAGGTCTTTATTTTTTTATTTTGAGAGACAGAGATAGAGAGCGAGCGGGGGAGGGGCAGAGAGAGAGGGAGACACAGAATCTGAAGCAGGCTCCAGGCTCTGAGCTGTCAGCACATAGCCCGAAGCGGGGCTCAAACCCATGTGCTGTGAGATCATGACCTGGGCCGAAGTCGGACGCTTAACCAACTGAGCCATCCAGGTGCCCCTACAATTTTTCCTTTAAACATGCCATGCTGCTCTTTTCTTTAGATGGGCTTACATGTACATATAGTAATTTTACCTTTTATCATAGATTTGGCCAGGTCATTCAGGGTGACTGAGTAAAACTGATGTGGTCCTTACGCATTTGGCAGTTTTCATCTATGCATTCTGATGATCCCCTGCTATATAAAATTGTTAAGGATCAAGTAAATTGGTTCTCTAATTTTATTACTGTCTTCTTTAGTTGTTACTTGTTGCTAGGGTGATTAGGTAAAACCTCCGGGGCTGCCATTTCAGTATGAAGACGTCAGTCGGTTCCGACGAACCTCTCCTTGTGATTGCTGACGGTGTGGGGCATGACCTCTCGCTGGTGCAAATGGCTATTTAAGGAAAGAACTACAACCTGTGGGGAGACAGGGCACAGTTTTGCTTCCCGTTAGAGGGGATGCTCTCTATGACTGTGATGATTAAGGACAAAAGAGGAAGATGGCATGTTCTTCAAAAAGTCTTAAAAAAAGATGTATTCTTCTTTTCCTAAAAGTACCTTTTCGCCTACTCTGATCCACTTCTGCAACTGCTTGGCCTCGTTAGTACTGCCTTCCTTTTTATGTGTTTGTTTAAAACCTATATAAGACTCAGCTACCTTCATTGTAACTTTATTGCTTTATTTAATTCATAGTGAATTTTTTCTTTTCAAGGCACATTTTACAATATGGAATAAGCTATTGGAGAGATCTCGGAAAATGGTAAGTGTTTTTGACAGCTCACGAGTATTGTTCCGTGAAGAAATTTTTATTGAAATTAAGCAACACCACAACAACATAAAAAACAAAACAAAACAGAAGAAAAAAATTAATTAGTTGTGTCCATAGCTAAAGCAGTGGTGTAGTTGTTGACCCCAGTGGTATCTTGGCAAGAGAAGAGTTGTAATTTGGCAATTCTCTCACCTTTATTTGTTAATATTGTGGAAGCGATGTTGTGGTGCTGCAAGAAGAATAAGGATACTGCTCTGTAGTAGTGGTAGTTTTTACGGGGTCCAGTGGCATTAATTAGGGCTTCGATAGATAAAATTTTTGTAAACGAATATTTAAAGAGAAGGTTTGGCAGCTATATTTTAAAGCTGCCTTGACTGTTGGTTAACAGATGTGCAAATGTCCTGAGTTCTTGTGTTCTGTAGTTCATTCTGTGTCATTAGTATGTAAATTTCACAAGTAGGAATGATTCTATTTCTTGACCCATTTTATCCCTATTTACTCTTTCATAGACTAAGTGCTTATCCTTCACTTCACGATATCTGATAGCTATTCTGTTTAATCTGGCCTCCTGAACTCATCCTGCTTATTGTAATTTTCCACTCTACTCAAGCTTGTAAATACACTCAAGCTTTCTTTTTTTACTTTTAAAAAAATTTTTAATGTTTTGTTTATTTTTGAGAGAGATAGAGACAGCATGAGCAGGGGAGGGTCAGAGAGAGAGGGAGACACAGAATCTGAAGCAGGCTCCAGGCTCTGAGCTGTCAGCACAGAGCCCAATGCGGAGCTCAAACCCACTAACCGTGGGATCATGACCTGAGCCGAAGTTGGACACTTTACGGACTGAGCCACCCAGGCACACCTCTTTTTTCTCTTTATATCACTTTCTTTTTTCCCAGCTTTACTGAGATGTAACTGACACATAACATTGTTTAAGACGTACACTGTAACAATTTGATAAATGTATATATTGGAGACTGATTACACAATAATGTTAGCTAGCATATCCATCACCTCACAGAGTTACATACTCTGTGTGTGTGTGTGTGTGTGTGTGTGGTGAGAACTTTTAAAATCTACTCTCAGCACCTTTCAAATATACGATATTAGCAATATTAACTCAGACTTATTTTCTGGTTTGTTTACTCATGGGAGTTTCTGTCTGGACTCTGTTTCCCTTTCTCCTCCTGTATGTAAATGAAACATCCTACTCATTCTGCAGTACCTCACCCAAGTCTTACTGTTTCCATGAAACATTCTCAGAGTAAATCACTGAACAGATATCCATTCCTACAATTTCTTCTGGCTTATCCTCCTCATATAGCTTTCTGATTGTTTTGCTAGTACATTTACGTTCAGTCTGTTAACCCCTCAGTGTTTGTTATACATGTGTCACACCAGATTTTGAGCTCAACCCTTGGCTGTGGGGTTGCTTGGGGATGGGTTGGGAGTTCTCTCAGAGGAAACTGCTTGCCTGAAGGCATGGAGAAATGGAGAGCATGGTGACTAGAACATGAACCTGACTGTACAGTCATATGTAGGCCAACAAAAGAAGTGTCTTGGAAATAGCATATGAGGAGCTTGTCTTCCATGATGGGGAATCTGCATTCCCCTCCTGAAGGTGATTGCAGGCAACTGGAGAAATTGAAAAAGGAAGTGACCTATTGGTCAGCTGTTCCTGTTCAAGAGCTCATTCTGGGGCAGCATGGAAGAAAGCTGCGATGTAAGCCCGCAGTCCTGCTAGAGGGTGGAAGGAGATGAGCTCCTGAAGTTTAGGTGTGGCGGTGAGAGCCACGGAAGAATTCATAGGACTGTTGATTGAAACGTGCACGTAAGAGAACCTGGATACTCTAGAGGCAGGTTTGGGTAGGTGGGCAGAGCCCCTCAGCGGGCCACGTAATGTACCACGTGGGGCCGGTGTTGTGGTGAGGGGTGTAGGTTAGCTGTGTGATTGATGTGTGTGAGTGACACAGACTAGAGGTACGGACATACAGGTCCCTATTTGTACTAAACTTGTGATATACTATGTTTAAAGTAGAATGCTACCTCCCAAGAAACGCTGTTGATTTAAAATACTGTGTTACAGCTTTATTGGTATTTTTCTCACACTAAGGATTTCATTTTGTAATTGAAAAATAAAACAACAAACTGGAGAAGCCTAGATGGATGCCTCAGATTATATTCTTAGTGGAATTGCTGTACTTTACTTGATAATTTCTGTTGGGAACCTGGCCTTCTAGGTCTTCTCCTTTTTCTACTTACCTTTCTGAAATAATTACTAATGAAGGAGAAAGACCAAGGGTCATTATAGATGAAGGACTGTGGAGTGATTTAAAATGGTGAGGGAAGGGGAGAACTAAAAGTGGTTATTACTAGAAAAGTAAAGCTGTTCATGTTTTTACAGGTAACAGAAGATCAAACTAAGCCTACAGAGGAAAGTGCATCGACCCAGTAATTTCCTGAAAATTAAATATGTATAGTAAATTAAATAAAAGTTTTCTACAAGTTGTTTGTGTGGGCTTATAAAGATTAGCTGTCTTTTTCTCCCTAAGATTTTTACTAATTCGTACTTTTTCCTTTCTTTAAAGGATAAGACAGCTTATGCTGTTCACAGTAGAGATTTTACCAGAAACAGCCCTGTGCCCTCCAGCTCCCCAGATAGAACACTTTGACATGTTTTCTCCATTCAGTTCTTTTCTCTACATGTATAAACATACATACAATTACAAATAGAATCTTTTAAACAAAGGATCATACTAGTATCCGTTTTTGCTATTTTATTTTTTTATTTTCGAGAGAGTGAGTGGGAGAGGTACAGAGAGAGAAGGGGATAAGGATCTGACGCAGGATCCACGCTGACAGCAGTGAGCCCAATGTGGGGCTCGAACTCCTGAACCGCAGGAGCCACAGTCGGACACTCAACTGACTGAGCCGCCTGGGTGCCCCCAGTTTTGCTGTTTTAAACATTGGTACCATAATCATTTTTGTACAAAATGTTTAAGTGTTTCATGGATACATTAGTTGAGTATTGAGTAAGTTAACAGTATTTCCTGTGTTCTGGCCATGGTGCTAAGCCTTTCACGTGGAATCTGTTATTTAATCCTCACAATGTGTTGAGAAGGTGTTTCTATTTTGTAAGGGAGGAAACCGACGGACCGCAGAACCGGCCAGTAGCAAAGCTGGAATGTGGACCCAGGTGATTCCACCTGCGTGCTCTGCACGGCCTCCCATATAAGTGACATCGTAGGAATCGATTCTGGTGGTGAATTAGTGACTGATGCTACCAGATCTTAGCCTCCACAGGGTTTTGCCAGATGGCAGTCCCAACAGTGTCTGGGGCAAGTCTTGGTTCTCAGCCCTTTTAAAACTGTTGGGCCAAAAAATCTCTTCCCCCTCTAGGTTGAACACATTTTGCTTTCTGGGCTTAGTGCACAGGTTTCTTCTGAAGGTTTGCCTTCTTCCCTGGGTGGGATCTGCTTCCTCTTAGAGACCGTATCTTCCTGTTCCAGTGTAAACTTTGTCACTGTGCTGGAATCTGGAAACTCCATCTTGAAAAGAAGCTTCTAAGAGGCGCACCCTTGCACTTCTTTTTGTTTTGTTTTTTTTTTTTTACAAATAGTTTATTGTCAAATTAGTTTCCACATAACACTCAGTGCTCATCCCCACAAGTCTCCTCCTCCACGCCCATCGCTCCTCCCCCCCACATCCATCAGTCCTCAGTTTTTGTCAGCATTCAAGAGTCTCTCATGGTTTGCCTCTCTCCCTTTCCCCCACCATTTCCGCCCTTCTTCTCCCCCTTGGTCCTCTGTTAAGTTCCTCCTAATCCTCCTATACGTGCACACATATGATATTTGTCCTTCTCTGCCTGACTTATTTCGCTCAGCATAACACCCTCAAGGTCCATCCATGTTGCTACACGTGGCCAGATTTCATGGCTTCTCATTGCCATGTAGTATTCCATGGTATAGATAAACCACATCTTCTTGATCCATTCATCTGTTGATGGACACTTAGGCTCTTTCCATGTTTTAGCTATTGTGGAGAGTGCTGCTATGCCTCAGCATTTCTGTATCCCTATCCCTTGGGTAAATTCCTAGCAGTGCTATTGCTGGGTCATAGGGGAGTTCTATTGTTAGTTTCCTTAGGAACCTCCACACTGTTTTCAGAGGGGCTGTACCAGTTTACATTCCCACCAACAGTGTAGGAGGGTGCCCGTTTCTCCACATCCTCGCCAGCATCTAGAGTTCTCTGATTTGCTCATTTTAGCCACTCTGACTGGCGTGAGGTGGTATCTCAGTGTGGTTTTGATTTGTATTTCCCTGATGAGGGATGCTGAGCATCGTTTCATGTATCTGTTGGCCATCTGGATGTCCTCTTTGGAGAAGTGTCTGTTCATATCTTCTGCCCATTTCTTCACTGGGTTGTTTGTGTTTCGGGCGTGTAGTTTGGTGAGTTCCTTATAGATTCTGGATATTAACCCTTTATCTGATATGTCATTTGCAACTATCTTTTCCCATTCCGTTGGTTGCCTATTAGTTTTCTGGGTTGTTTCCTTTGCTGTGCAGAAGCTTTTAATCTTGAGGAGGTCCCAACAGTTTATTTTTGCTCTTGATTTCCTTGCTTTTGGGGATGTGTCAAGTAAGAAGTTGCTGCGGTGGAGGTCAAGGAGGCTGTTTCCTGCTTTCTCCTCTAGGGTGAAACTATCGTTTCCTGTCTCACGTTCAGGTCCTTTATCCATTTTGAGTTTATTTTCGTGTATGGTGTGAGACAATGATCTAGTTTCATTCTTCTGCATGTTGCTCTCCAGTTCTCCCAACACCATCTGTTAAAAAGGCTGTCTTTTTTCCATTGGATATTCTTTCCTGCTTTGTCAAAGATCAGTTGGCTGTATACTTTTGGGTCCACTTCTGAGTTCTCAGTTCTGTTCCATTCCTCTATGTGTCTGTTTTTGTGCCAATACCATACTGTCTTGATGATGACAGCTTTGTAGTAGAGGCTAAAGTCTGGGATGGTGATCCCTCCCGTTTTGGTTTTATTTTTCAGTATTGCTTTGGCTATTCAGGGTCTTTTGTGGTTCCATACAAATTTTTGGATAGTTTGTTCTAGTTTTGAGAAGTATGCTGGTGCAATTTTGATTGGAATTGCATTGAATGTGTAGAGTGCTTTAGGTAGTAATGACATCTTAACTGTATTTATTCTTCTATCCATGAGCATTGAATGTTTTTCCATTTCTTTGTGTCGTCTTCAATTTCCTTCATAAGTTTTCTATAGTTTTCATCATACAGATCTCTTGTATCCTTGGTTAGGTTTATTCCGAGGTTTATGGTTTTTTGTGCAGTTGTGAATGGGATAAGTTTCTTGATTTCTCTTTCTCTTGCTTCATTGTTGGTGTATAAAAACGCAACCGATTTCTGTACATTGATTTTGTACCCTGCAACTTGGCTGAAGTCTTGGATCAGTTCTAGTAGGCTTCTGGTGGAGTCTGTCGCACCCTTGCACCTCTAAAGGACCTTTGTTCTGCAACTTACAGTGGCCAACTGGTGAGGAGAGACTGACAGGTACTTTTCTGTCAAGGATTTGAAAGCAACTCAGGTTATCTTCTGGCATCCAATGTTGCTAATGAAGAGCCTGATACCCTGACTAATTTTGCTCTTTTTTACATAAACTGTTCTCTGAAACCCGCCTTCCTCTAGGTCACCTGCCCTGCCACCCACTCATGCATACACACGGGGTACTTTTAGGACCTTGGTGTTCTCGGTGTTATCAACTACTAACATTTCATATCTATCTAGATGTTTAATTCTGGTGCTTCCAATTTTTACAACTCTTTTGAGCTCTAGGGAATTTTTCTTTTTAAATACTCCTTTTTCTGTTTCTCTAATACCTTTTAGTTGGATTTTGGATCTTATGTATTTTCCCCTTTTTTTCTGTTTCCTTCCTTTTTATTTTATTTATTTATTTAAATGTTTTATTTATTTCTAGGAGAGAGAGAGAGACAGCGTGAGCAGGAGAGAGTCAGAGAGAGAGGGAGTCACAGACTGAAACAGGCTCCAGGCTCTGAGCTGGCAGCACAGAGCCCGACGCAGGGCTCGAACCCACGAACCGCGAGATCATGACCTAAGAGAAAGTCGGACACTTAACTGACTAAGCCACCCAGGTGCCCCTATTTTTTTTTTTAACGTTTATTTTTGGGAGAGAGAGAGAGGGAGACACAGAATCTGAAAGAGGCTCCAGGCTCAGCCCGACACGGGGCTCAAACCCATGAGATCATGACCTGAGCCGAAGTTGGACACTTAAACCAACTGAGCCACCTAAGCGCCCCTCTTTCTTTCTTTCTGCATTTATAGCTTTATCTTTTTAATTGAAATTCGTGTTTAACAGACACAGTGTATCTTTCTGCATCTTTTTTTAAGAAGGCTCCACGCACAACATTGGACTTGAACTCATGATCTTGAGATCAAGAGTTTCATGTTCTACCAGAGAGCCAGCCCTCTCTGTGACTTTCTGAAGAACGAATAGAGTTATATTCATTTATTTCCTGCTCCCCGAATTATCTCTTTCCTCAAGTGATAGATCTCTTTTGCTTATCTCAGTTTTTCATGTTTCAGGGCTTTCTCCCCAGCCCCCCAAATCTAGTGCTTGTTGGTTATTAGTTTTGGTTGGAAATGTGCTTGTGGGGAGATGGGATGGGAGCTCCGTGCTACAGGCAAGGTGTAGCTTCTCCAAGGATGAGTACTGATGCTGGCTGTTAGCAGGGGGATTTTCTACACGCTGGGGTGATGGGGCCTTCAGTCTTGGTGACAGCTGTCTACACTGACTGCTCTTCTTCCCTGACAGTTCTCTCACTTCTTTCTTGAGATCCCTCCAGTAGTTTGCCTGGGGGGAAATAACCTAGCTTCAGGCCCTTCTGGATTTGGAGATCGGGGATATGGGGTGGAGGTCAACTGGTTTGTATATAGACCTTTAATCCCCTTCTTTATAGCTCCTCTTCCGTCTTCGACCACGTCTGGGCTTCTCCAGGCCCGTCTGGAGAATGACTCTCTCTTCTGATGGCTCCCGCCACCTACAGTCTAGGTGGTGACGCCCTCTACTGTTGTATTAGTCCCATCTTTTGGAGCTTCCTGAAAATTTATTGTCTGCTGCTGCTTTCCTCTCTTATCCCCTTTGTGTATTTATACTTTGATTTAAAAAATATATATATGAGCTCTTTTAAACCTACAGAAAAATGCAGACCTTAACCCTTACTTGAGTGGACATTTGTCCTACTTTTTGGGTACCTAGCACTGTTTGAACATCCACTCTGGCGACTTCCCCCTTTATGGACCTTCTCTCATCAAGTAGAAGGGTGGAACTTTCCAGAATTTCCTTGCAGCCAGGATTCAGCCTGGCTCCACACCCCAGTGGGACTTGAACTCACAATCCTGAGATCAAGAGTCATACCTTCTCCCCACCGAGCCAGCCTCGCTCAGCACAAGTCACCAGTCAGACACACTTGTGTGAAATTTGGGAGTGACACCGTGAAGACAGAGTGGCACATGGGATCCATTGTGTCAAGGGGAACAGTGACTTGTGGCTTTCAAGGCAGCAGTGGTGCAAGGGTGCTGTGCTCAGTAGGTACCCACGGCAGCCCTTCTTGGGTAAGGGCATGTTTTAGAGCTACGTAGCCCGGTTTCCAAGCCGGAGCCCGTTTGTGAGCCATTTGTTTTCTGCGTAAATCAGCTAGAGCGGATCCTGTTGTTCGCAAGCAGGGTTGTTGACCTGTGGCCGCTACCCAGTGTAACCATTGTTAGCCTTTACCCTGATTCACTTCAGATCCTTCTGTCTTTACATGAAAAGCTATGTCTTCATTGAAAATCTTCCTCTTCTCCTTTCCTTCCAAGAACAACTCTCCTTTATGTGCATATCCGGACCCTTCGTGATTTGCAATGTATCGTAGCCTCTGTGTTTGAAACTAAACATGATTGGTTTCATGATACATATCCTTTTGAGATGTCTTACTCGGCATCATGTTTTCACATTTAACATGTTGATACGTGCATAGCTGGTTGATACATGTAGTATTCTGTTCTGTGGTTCATCCCACGATTAATTCATTTCTCCTATTGATGGCCATTGAGGAATGTCTTTTTACTATTACAGAAACATTCTTGTGTATACATTTGAAGTGGAACATGCATCTTCAACTCTACTGAATGTTGCGAGTCACCCCAGTAGTTGTACCAATTTCCTCCCCATCAGCGGTGATAGCTCTGTCTCCCTCTCCCTCACGCACACTTGCCATTGTCAGACGTTCAGGTGGATTGGATCCTGTCATTTAATTTAGTTTGTTTAATACTGAGCAGAACAGAGACCGTGAGCATCTTTTCATTTGTTTTTTTTATCCAACAAGGCTTCCTCTTTGAGTTACCAGTTGATAGCCTTTGCCTTTTATTTTTTCTCTCCAGCTGTAACTTTTGTCCTTTTAACAGGAGTTCTGTATATATTCAGAACTTTGTCGCGGCACATATCTTCTCTAGTCTGGCTCACTTTTTAACTTTGTGCTGTCTTTATTTTTAATGTGGTCAAAATTACCCATCTTTTCCTTTATGATTTATATGTGTTTAAGAAATTTAAGAAAGCCTTTTCTGACTTGAAGTAGCGCTGGGTGTCATGTGGAAGTGATGAATCACTAAACTGAATACCGGAAAGTAATATTAACACTGTATATTAACTCACTGGGGTTTAAATAAAAACTTGAAGAAAAAAAGGCATTATTCTGGATTTTTTAATATTTTCAAGTCTCATTTTGCACATTTTTTTAGTTGTATACTTGAAGTTTAATTTCACGTACAGAGTGAGGGAAGGAATCTAATTTTGAATTTTCTCTCCATTCTTTGCGCTTCTGCCATGCTGTCCTGTATCAGAGTCCTTCGCATGCCAGGGGAGGGGGGGGTCCTTCCCTGGCCCATTTATCTGCCCTGCACCTCTGCCACGCAGTTTTCATTAGGACAGCTTTCCAGCATGTCCTGAGTTTTTGTTCTCCTTTTTCAAAATTGTTGTGCTCACTGTGGGACCAGCTTGTCAGCTTCTGGCGACTTAAAATCTGTTTTTCTGATTCATGGTAAATATTTTTTTATTTCTTTTGGCTCTTCAAGTCATACGTGTTAGGTTTTGTCTTTAAAAAAAAGCATACAAGAGGGGGCTCCTGGGTGGCTCAGTCAGTTAAGTATCCGACTTCAGCTCAGGTCATGATCTCATGGTTTGTCAGTTCGAGCCCCACATCGGGCTTTGTGCTAACAGAGCCTGTGTCTCCCTCTCTCTCTGCCCCTCCCCATCATGCGCTATGTTTCTCTCTCTCAAAAATAAATAAACATCCATTTAAAACATAATTTAAAAAAAACATGAAGGAATCATTTTTCCCTTTAAATCCATGTTCCTGCAAAGATTTAGATCTGACAATTTCTGCTTTAATTAAATCAGTATTTGCTCAATATTTTGAGACTATTGTTAGCACCATATATTCTGGTTTGGGGCTTTTATAACTTGCTGGCAAATTATTTCTTTTTTATCATTAAATAAGGGTCTTCTGTATTCCTTATAATTATCCCCTTTAATCTGGTTTCTCTAATCTATTCTTAATTTAATCTGGTTCTATTATTTTGTTTTGGGTTTTTTGGGGATTTTTTTTTTGTGGTTGTTTGTTTTTTGAGAGAGAGTATGAACAGGGGAAAGAGGCAGGGGGAGAGAGAGAGGGAGACAGAGAGGGAGAGAATCTTAAGTAGGCTCCACCCTCAGCACAGAGCCCAAGGAGGTACTTGATCCCATGACCCTGGGATCATGACCTGAGCTGAATACAAGAGTCGGGTGCTCAATGACTGAGCCACCCAGGTGTCCCTTAGTTTGGATTTTTGTTGATATTTTCTTGGTATATGTTTTTTTTGTCCCTTTGTTCTCTCAACTTCTCAGCTTATTTTCCTTTTTTTTTTTTTGGTCATTATGTTTCAAGTCTCTTTTGCAAACAGCATGAAACTTGTTTCCTCTTAAAATCTGGTCTTGCAATTACTGTCCTTTAATAGATAAATTTTGGTGCATATATATTTTACTATGATTATCTATTTCTTACATTTTTCTTGTTTCTTGCCAAGTATTAGATTGATCTGATTTTCCATATTTTCTCTTCCTCTTTCTTTTCTATTTTAGGAGTTACACATTTTGTTCCTATTCTTTCAATAGATAGTATTGCATTTATGGTGTACCATTATTTAATCAGTCCCTGTTGATGGTTGATTTTTAATTTTTGCTATTAAAATAATGCTTCATGTAACCTTATACATATGATTCTACATCTGTGCTTGTAGGTCTAGAATATAAATTCTTCTAGGATCCTGTGGATCAAAGAGTATGTGTATTTTAAGTTTTGATAATGTAAATAAAGATAAATTTATTCCAATGAGTGATTTTAGGTTCCATACATTATTAAATATATTGAAAGAAAGGGAAAATATTTAGGGGAAATTTTTAGGAGAGGCAACTACTGCAATATTATTTTGTTATTACTTTTTAAACATTTTATTTAAAAGTGTTTTTAATGTTTATTTCTGAGAGAGTGGGGGGGTGGAAAGAGAGAGAGAGAGAGAATGAGCAGAGGAGGGGCATAGTGAGAGAGGAAGACACAGAATCTGAAGTAGGCTCCAGGCTCTGAACTGTCAGTGCAGATCCTGACGCAGGGCTCAAACTCATGAACCGTGAGATCATAACCTGAGCTGAAGTCAGATGCTTAATTGACCGAGCCACCCAGGGGCCCCCAAAATTTACTTATTTTTAAGTAGTTTCCATACCCAGCATTGAGTCCAATGCAGGGCTTGAACTCACGCCCCTGAGATAAAGAGCTGAGATCAAGGGTCTGATGCTAAACCAACTGAGCCACCCACCTCTGCAATGTTATTGCTAAGGGATCTTGAAGTTGGATGTTATAGTCAAGCCTGCCTGTAGAGATTAAAAGGACAAGTTTTCCTATATAGTTTTTCAATAATGGAAGTTTTTAAAATGAAACTGGAGATGGCCTTCTTTATCTGCAGAATTTAGGAAAAGCCAAGCCGATGCTTGAGCTGTCTGTGATGAGTCCATACGGGTCAACTTGAAATAGTTCCAGTCGAGACATATACATATGCCAGATAGTCTCCAACATCACGACAAGCTGCATTTCCAAAGTTGGTGGAGACTTAGGTACATTTCCCCACTCTACCCAAGCAACTGTGAGCAAGGTCCTGAGCTGAGTGGGATACAGAGAAGGATAAAATTGTCTTTCTTTCCTCCAGGAGCTCATGACCTAGAAGAGAGGACGACATGTACGCAAATACCAAATGCGGGGCACAGTGTGAAGCGCTTTTTTATAGGAGAGCTACAAGGTGTACTTTGGGAGAACAGACAAAGATCACACTGGATGCAACCCTTTCCAGAGTTCTTTTCCTATGTGCTGGGCATGGGCAAAAGGGTCAGAAATTGTTGAAGGTCAGCATTTGGTTAAGGACTGTATTTTCATAAGTGGAGACTGGATATCTTTTTTTTTTTTTTAAATATTTTTATTTATTTCTAGAGAGAGAGAGAGACAGTGTGAGCAGGGGAGGGTCAGAGAGAGGGGGAGTCACAGACTGAAACAGGCTCCAGGCTCTGAGCTGGCAGTCAGCACAGAGCCCGACGCGGGGCCTGAACCACGAACCGCGAGATCATGACCTAAGCGAAAGTCAGACGCTTAACCGACTAAGCCACCCAGGCGCCCCGGAGACTGGATATCTTGATGGGTGAAGCTTCGGCAACACAAGGCGAGATAGGATGGCGGTGACATTTTGTGATTGTTGGATCAGTCAGCCCACTCTTTCCGAGGCAGGAACTGGCACCCAGTCCCTTCACCCTGACCTTCCCTAACAGCTGCTGGGAACATCAGCTGATACGTTGGGCATGGATAGTCCAAGGTCGCTGATTAGTTGCAGCTGGTGACAGAACACAGGGCACCTGATTTCAGTGGGCAACTTTCAAGTCAGGTGGATTTTATGGAGATGGCTAGGATGGTTTTAAACAGAATTGCATCTGTACATTCCAGGATTTCTGCTGAGCACCACTCCCAGCTGTCACATCGACACTAGCCGTGGGTTTAAGCCACTGTTTCCCAGTTGGTTCATGAACCACTTGCATCTGGGTCACTTGGTTAGCCTGGTAAAAAGGTCATTTTCTCAGCTCCACCACAGGAGCTCTGGGGTAGGATCCTGGGAGACCGCATCTTGACAAGTTTTCAAAGCGAGAATCATTGCCCCAGCTCTTCAGTTACGTGTAGAATTTTTCAGTCATTTGTTCGCTGTGATGAACTTCTATTTACCAAAAATCACCTCTTTGAGCCTATGGGTATAAAGTGAAATGTTCATAGTTTTTAAACTTACTTGTTTTTACATTGGACTTGGAATAAAGATATAAATCTACAAGATGGTGGACTGGCCCTTGAGGGCATCGCTTCTAATAGTGCAGTCATTTACACACCCAACCAGTTATGATGCAGTGCATTCAGTGCTAGTGACCTGGGAAATCTGAGTTCTGCAAAGGAGGGAGGAAGAGTGATATTTGAGAAATCTATCTATAAAACAATCCATTACCTTGAGTGGTTAGGAATATACATGTTAACCAGCTGGAGATGAATACTGGCACACTTAGATCTGTTATAATAGCAGCAGAAAAAACCCCAAGCTCTTTATGTATACATTAGTTCCGTATCCTTCTTGCCATGGGAGAATTCGAAGTCCAAAGTAGAAAGCAGAACTCTCATGTGCAAATTTTATCTGTTGATTTCACTGTTTCCAGTCATTATTACTAGAAAACCACCTAATGGGCCAGCTTTTCTTGAGAGTGCTTCCCATTTATAGACTTCTTATTTTCTCCAAGCTCTTTTCCCTCTTTGACCAAAGTACTGGGCATCTTTTTATTTTTGGAAAAATTCTCATACTTCATGTTTTCTACATATTCTTCAATCTCCTGACTTTGTTTTTTTCCCCGTTCTTGTTCTATTTTTTTTAGCTACTGGGTCTTACTGCTGACAGTGAATAGGAAAAGCCTAGCCTCTAATTCAGCAAATTTCTGGGGAAGTGGGTCAGATGCTAGGCAACCCTCTTGACATTCTTCAGGTTTTTTTTTTTTTTAAAGAAACCATGTCCTGCATAATGTAGTGCTTCCTTCCATTCATTATTCTGGGTTCCTTTTACCTTCTCCATCTAACACAGAACCTACTATGACGTCAATCACCCTTAGTTTGTCACTTCAACACACACACACACACACACACACACACACACACACACACACACACATTCGTTGCTACTTACCCCTTCTTTCAACCTAAACACACACCCAGTCTTACGCACATTCCAAGAGTTTTGGCCGTGACTGAACATATCAGTCAAGAGGATTCCATCTAAGACCAAGAGATCAGGAACCAGCAGCCTAATGAGACCAGAGCTGGGCATCAGAGAAACCCCGGCCATCCTGGCAAATCTAGGTTCTCTGGGATTATTGTTGGGTTGGAGCTAATGGGTCACCTGGGAGGTGTGCTAGAGTAGATCATTTATTTGATTTAATGCATGAAATTTAGAAGTTTTAAAGCTAGTGTTCATTTAACATGTAATGCATAGTAGACATCGTGCACTTTGCATGCACCATTTCATTGAAGCCCACCGTCCTTCTGAAATACAGTCATCATTTTACTGCTGAGAAAACTGAGGCTCACAGAGATTAAGGAACTCACCCAAGTTTTGTGTAGTCTAGTGCTCTTCCAATAAACCATTTCGCAGCACAGTTTTTCTTAAGTGGCCTTATTGGTGTTCATAGCTTTTCATTAGAACAGCAGGAAAAAGTTACCTACCATTCTGGCTGTAGGCAGCAAGCAGGGTTTTGGAGAATTGGGACTTAAAATGAGGACTCCTCTTAAGAGATTAGCAGTGCAGGGGCGCCTGGGTGGCTTAGTCGGTTAAGTGTCCGACTTTCGCTTGGGTCATGATCTCGCGGTTCGTGGGTTCGAGCCCCGCGTCGGGCTCTGTGCTGACTGCCAGTTCAGAGCCTGGAGCCTGTTTCAGAGTCTGTGATTCCCTCTCTCTCTGACCCTCCCCTGCTCATGCTGTCTCTATCTCTCTCCTAGAAATAAATAAAACATTAAAAAAATTAAAAAAAAAAAAAGAGATTAGCAGTGCAGGTAAACTGCAGAGTCTGAAGAAATGCCCTTGAACATGACGTGTCTCTATTCGGGGCTCCAAGGAGCCAGAGGTTCATTCCAAGGGCTAAGAGGAGAAATTTATCTTGGCAGCACACAGAGTTTGAACACAAATGCAGGCTAGGCTGAGGGGATGCCCTCAGATGAGAATACTATGTTCCAGGGGTCATGGCCGTTCTCCTGATATTCTCATAATTTTTTCCCATTGTCTTTTTTGTTTGTTTTCTGGTGTGAATGACTTCTGAAGTTACAGTTTGTACTTTGCAAAAGAAAAAAGGCCGTAAGAGAAACATGATTTAAAAAAATTTTTTAATGTGTATTCATTTTGGAGAGACAGAGACTGAGTATGAACGGGTGTAGAGGAGAGAGAGAGAGAGAGAGAGAGAGAGAGAGAGGCAGATGCAGAATCCAAAGTAAGCCCCAGGCTCTGAGTTGCCAGCACAGAACCCCACGCGGGCTCAAACTCAGGGACCGTGAGATCACGACCTGAGCTGAAGTCCGTCGCCCAATCAACAGAGCCACCCAAGCGCCCCATAAAAATGATTTTAAATCAACTAAAAACTAAAAGATTTATTTGGTTACAGTGCATAACTGTTTGACAAAATGTTGAGAAGAGTTGCTAATATAAGTATACATTAAATATGCGAACAATTACAATTAACTATTTATTTGTAAATGATATAGTCAATTATGGGGGAAAAGTTGCATAGGAATCCAAACCTGAAAAAACTATAATTTTACTATAACATTAATTTAACACTTTGTATTTTACAAAATCATTCTCTATTTCATGTAAGACTCACACCAATCTTGTAAAGTGTTAGCCACGTTCTGTGTCTGAAGAAACAGGCTTAGAGAGGAAAAGTGGATTCTCGGACCCTACGACATTATAATGTGGTCAAGCTACTATACTTGAATGTAGATTTGGGACTTAAATTCAAATATGAAAATTTTAAAATTAAGTCTTTGTATCTTGTAGGGAGAAGACAGGGGTTGTTTCTCAGAGATCATTTACCATGCTAATTGGGAAAATATTTCATTTAAAAATATTTTAAATATATTAAATTAATACATTATATAATAATGTCTTGATAATTAATATTATATATTACATAATATATAATAATTCTATAAATATAATTATATTATTAATATATTTTAAAATATTTTTAACAAACATTTCATTTTTAAAAAACAAATTCATCATCACAACCTTTCCATTCCCTCTTAAGTTTCAAACAAAAGTCCTAGCTTTATTAAGAAAAATTTTGAAGTGTTAACTTTAAAGTTGTCTGAATAGAAAATTGTTAAACAAGGGGAAGAAATACCAACTTTTCTGTTTAAAAATGTTGCCAGACAATCCATGATGTAGCCGGAGGGTAGCAGTCCTTCTCATTTTTAACTACAAAGATATTCTAGAAATTTCTTTCAGAATGGGCTTAGTCCATATTTCTTTCAGCTGAGTTACGAAAAGTACTTAAAGACAGCTCTAAGAATCAACC
Organism: Proteles cristata cristata; assembly: GCA_017311185.1. NCBI lineage: Eukaryota > Metazoa > Chordata > Mammalia > Carnivora > Hyaenidae > Proteles > Proteles cristata. The sequence goes on along the minus strand of JAESUZ010005579.1, from coordinate 886,962 downwards.
ATAACTCTGAATTTAAAAATGACACGAATACATTTTCCACTAAAAGATACAGAAGTGGGGGCTTGGGGGATTAAAGTAAAAATGTGTGCACTTGGAATGCTGCTGGTCCATCTTTTAAATGGCCTTACTCTCTTAAAACTGAATTTAAGGTGGAGTATCCCGGTGACCAGATGACGATGAACAGAAGACAAGAAAGCTTGAAGTCTCAAGTTTATCCAGTAGGTGACTCACGCTTCTTTGTCACCCTCCTACGGCAGCTATTTGTTCCATGTGAATGCTAGTAACAGGCATCATACCCTGCTAATGCTAACATGTAGGAGTCAGTCAGAGGTAAAAACCCCTATCACGATTAGCATTAACAGCATACAGCCTACAGCAAGCCTCCAGCACTCAGATGATGAGGCATAAAGAATTTAAACCACAGATTTCCCCTTCCTGGTCCGCGCCACCTGCAAGAGAGAGAGAAATGGTTGGGTGTCCACATGCGGTTATAAAGCTGGAGTGAGGGAATACAAATCTGAAAGCAAAAATGGCCTTTATCTTCTTTTTAAGGGAGAGAATTAGCTGTGAGTTCCTCAGAAGTAATTTGTTAGAAAGGGTAGAGAAATTGGCAAGTCCAAGACATTTTTACCTTTAGGTCTACTTGAAGACTATTTTTCAATTTATGTTTTAGGGGTGTCTGGATGGCTTAGCTGGTTGAACATCTGACTCTTGATTTTGGCTCAGGTCATGACATGAGGCTGGTGAGTTCCGCACTGAGTATGGAGCCTGCTTAGGATTCTCTCTCTCTCTCTCTCTCTCTCTCTCTCTTTCTCTGCCCACCCTCTGCTCTCTCTTTCTCTCTAAAAAAAAGTTTCAAATTCTGTTCTGTAGCTCTGAATTACTTATGCATATGTATCATCTTTTTTTTTTTTAAATTTTTTATTTCTAGGAGAGAGAGAGACAGCGTGATCAGGGAGGGTCAGAGAGAGAGGGAGTCACAGACTGAAACAGGCTTCAGGCTCTGAGCTGGCAGTCAGCACAGAGCCCGACGAGGGGCTGAACCCACGAACCACGAGATCATGACCCAAGCGAAAGTCGGACGCTTAACCCTAAGCCACCCAGGCGCCCCCATCTTTTTTTTTTTTTTCCTTAATGTTTATTTGTTTTTGAGAGAAAGAGAGTATGTGGGGAGGGGCAAAGAGAGAGACACACACAGACTCTGAAGCAGGCTCCACGCTCTGAACTGTCAGCACAGAGTGCGGAGCTCCAACCCACATACCATGAGATCATGACCTGAGCTTAACTGACTGAGCCACCCAGGCTCCCCCTTATCACCTTCTTTTAAAACTAAACTAAACTAAACTAAACTAAACTAAACTAAACTAAACTAAACTAAACAGCTCTTCAAAAGTTGCCAAATGCTAAAATGCAAAGAGGGGATTGTGAATTCTGATAGTACTATCTTTTTTGATTTATGTTTACCTGGGAACCAGATGACCAAATTAAGTAAAAGGCCAAAATATTCAACATAGCATTTTATGATTTGTAAAAGTTAAAGTTGAATTAGCGTAGTTTATAAAGGCTGAGTTCAGGCTAGATGTTTATTCTGTAGTCCACAGTTGAGGCTTTACTTTTATTTTTTTCAGGAGATATGGTACACGCAGCGGGGGCCTCTCCTACAAATGAATCCATCATAAAATGGACCCATCTGCTATTTAGAGATTCCTGTGGCGAAAGCGCTACCCGGTGGCTTTGACTTTTGATCTACGTAAAGGAAGTATGACTTAAAAGTGCTGTTTCTCAAACTTTTTGTCTTCATCAAGGAGCGGATTAAAAAAAGAAAAAGATGAATTTGCTACTTCCTGTTAGAGTCCGATTTTACTCTCTCAGATAAAGTGACATTTCTCCCACAAGCTTCTGGTTTCGGTGTTACTATAGCAGAGCCTAGAAGTTAGAGTCCCATTCAAACATGTGGTCTCTTCTTTGCTAGAGGGGAATTACCTTCTCCTTTATTTCATCATGAAACCAGCTAGATGTAAAACTGTGATTAACTTCAAAAGAAATGTATAAAGTTAAAAATTCCCCAATGAATGTATTTTGACAGAGCAGAATACCGTGGTTTGGAAATTTCCAAACCAAGGAAATATATCATTCTTACTGATAGTAATTTTTTTCTTAACTTGGCTGTTTTTTGAGATGAATTAACTAAAGGATGAAGTGGTTTGAACAATGACATCAATTCAGGATTTTAATTTTTACAGATTTTCAGTCAATAAAGACTATAAAAATAACTTTTTCCCACTACCCACAGTGCCTTAGATACAGTAAATGCTCAATACATGTTAATATCCCAATCCTGGTTCCTCTCCAACTGATATAATTCAACCCTTTCCTAAAGAGCTATGTCTAATTGATATTTAAGCTAAATTGTGTGTCTACCTATAAATTTTTCTCCTGTTCTTTAAAGGTGACATCTGAGCACAGGTATTAAAAGAAATACATGTAGTATAATAATTGGATTTTTTCTTTCATCTTTTTTAAAATAAATTGGCTGATTACAGTGTTCAGAAAAGTGACCAGTTGTTATTCACAGTGTGCTAACTATATTAAACACTGAAAAACAGATTTTTTAAAATTTGTTTGAGCTCAAAAAGTATGCTGAAGTGAAAAGAGTCACAAAGGTCTTTTCATCTCAGTGCTCAAACAGAAACTGTGCTATTGTCCAAAACATGGAAAGAGCCTAAGTGTCCATCAACTGACGAATGGATCAAGAAGATGTGTTTTATCTATACAATGGAATACTACACGGCAATAAGAAAGAATGAAATCTGGCCATGTGTAGCAACATGGATGGAACTTGAGGGTGTTATGCTGAATGAAATAAGTCAGGCAGAGAAGGACAGATACCATATGTTTGCACGTATAGGAAGATTAGGAGGAACTTAAAAGAGGACCATGGGGGAGAAGAAGGGGAAAAATAGTGGGGGAGAGGGAAGGAGGCAAACCATGAGAGACTCTTGAATGCTGAGAACAAACTGAGGGTAGATGGGAGTGGGGGGGGTGGGGAAGGGGGGTGATGGGTATGGAGGAGGGCACTTGTGGGGATGAGCACTGGGTGTTGTATGGAAACCAACTTGACAATAAATTATTTTAAAAAATGGAAAAAAATTTTCAACTAAACATTAAAAAAATAAAGTCTTGGAGAAGTGAAAAAAAAAAAGGAACTGTGCTATTGTGTATTTGGACAGACTTCTCAGGCATGAGGAATTCCTAAAACTACAGAGAATGAGCAGTTTGACTAACTACATAGCCTTAAATCTCATTTAAAACATACAGAGAGATGGAAAACATTAACCCTACTATATAGAATAAAGGAGAAAATATCCTAGAATGGCCTAAGAAGTATATTCAATAGATTTTTAGATGTTAGCTTGGCCAGATGGCCCATTGGTGTTGAAGTTCTGCTCACTTTCAGTGTTTCTGACTGGGCTTCTCAACCAAGTTAACCAACAACTGAATTTTTCTGTTTTCCACTCTTTTCCAGAATTGCTCTGTGTCTGAGTGGAAACTACTGATCACAGACAACAAAGGTTAGTCTAATAGCCAAGACATTGGGCAGAAGGTGCTGTCATGAGGCAATGAGGAATGAAGTGGCTCTTTCTGGAATCAATATAGTCACCCCGCGGGCAGGAGGAGAACTGGACGCAATTACAGATCCAGCAATCAACAGCACCAGCTGCTAAGCATTTGACAAGACTATGACAAGCATGATTTGGAATGTATAGCAACACAAGAGAAATTTATATGGCTGATTCAATACAAATTAGAGCAGGAGTCTTGACTAGGGTAATTCTGAAAGCCTACTTCAAATTCCCTCACTCCACAATACTTGTAGGCTCACATCCATTGTCAAGATAAGCTTTGCCACTGAACAATTCTTTTCAATAACTTGATATAGGTTCCAGGTTAAATCTAGTACTTCAAAGAATTTGTTACTCAGTAATTAAGTGTCAAAAGCTTCCCTTCTCACCTTGGATAAAAATCTACCAAGGTGAAGCCCCGGATATGCATTAGATAAATAATAATACCAGATACCTTTCATTATCTGGCAGGCCTATTTTTCCTCTCTGGTAGTAAGAACTGAAGGGTGCATTCTGAGAAATTTTTCCTTAAATTATGCTTTTCTGAGAACGACTTTCTTTTTTTTTGAGGCGGGCCATGTGATTTCAATCTCTCTCTTTTTTTTTTAAGTAAACTCTTCACCCAATTTGGTGCTCAAACTCACGACTTTGAGATCAAGAGTTGCATGCTCTACCAATTGAGCCAGCCAGGTGTGCCCTCTTCCTTTTATTCTTACCTTACTAATTCACCAGGAAGGACGTTATCAGCTACGTATTCAGAGCAGAATACATCCTAAGTTTGTCACTAAGGATCTCTTTTCATAATGAATCATGTCATATTCTTCCACAGTTTTATACATTTCTATATTTCCCCATTTTTCTTATTCCCAGTACCAATCACTTAATTTCTGCATACCAGAAGAACTGCATGCCATAAAGTTTTCTTTTAAAAAAGAATCACAGTGGCTGAATTTCATAGCTATGCCCTCGTGAGTCAACTTCATCCTGAAACGTGCAAATATTTGGACACTATTAATTTCTTGTCACAAAGTGAATGTACACCAATTTCTATTGAAAGGCGTAATCCTCTATGGATGTAGCAGTATGTACAAATTTTAGTCCAAAGCCATTTTCATGGGTGAAAAGTAATTATGCTTTTGAAGGTTAAAAGGATTTAATGTAGGTATGTTCTTTTAAGTATTTCCCATGCTTATTTAATTTTCTTAGATACCAGTCAAAACATAATCATTAAAATGGAGTTCAGTGCTGTTCCATATTTGGATCCAATCACTCAAAGTGACTAGAGTATAATTGCATAAGAGAGCATTATCTGGCTTTCCCACCAGAACTCATGCTGATTCCCTATATTCTGAAATTGCTGTTTCGTCTTAAGTCATGAAAGGAAGCAGTGAAGGTTACTGCAGCTATGTGACAATCAAGATCCTGAGGAAATTTGGACCTGTCGTAGTTCATCTGTAGAGTGACAATTTCTTGATCACTTTTTTGACCTAAGGTCAAAAGATGAAGGTGACTACAGACATGATTCCTCAAAGACCTTACCCTGAAAAAAATTCTACATCTGTCATAGAGCCTCCCTTTCTTTCCACTTACCATAGAACCATCTCCTTTGGGTGGGAGAAGCAAAGTGACAGGTAAGGTTTCAGGTAAGCTGTTCTTGAAATGGAAAGGTATCTGGATAGGGAGGAACAGGGGGAATTTCAGCCCCTCTTATTGGCACTTGAACTTGGACTTATTTAGTGGGCTCGTTAGCTAATCATTTTTGAAAGCAGAGATCAAGGACTGAGAAGAGAGGACTCAGGGTGGGTAAAGTTGAGTAGGGATGAAGAATGATTTAGAGGAAAGATGATATACTCCAGCAAGTTCAAGGTCAAGAGCTCATCCTTTCCATGTCTGGCATAAAACAGTCACAAATTGAGTATTTAAAACAGTATCACTTGAGTTTTAGTTCAGTCATCTGTGTTTGAATTTCCTACATGGTCTGAAACCTCCTAGAAAAGTGCACCATCTCAGTAACTCCCCATAAAGACCTTTAATACTGTGACAAAAAGAAATATTCGCGGAATGTTTTCCTAAAATGTGTTTTTTGTGTGCAATTTTTTAATCACATGTTTTTTGTAGAATAAGATTATTCTGCCTTACATCTCAGTAAGTGAGATGTTAAGTCAACTTCTGTGCTGTCAGGAAGCAGGGCAGAATATTATGTTTCCTCTTGAATTCGCATGAGTTCTGTCAGTAAAAAGGGGTGGATAGTGTGACTTGCTACTGACTGAGATGGTAAGTGATGGGGGTGTCTTCAAAAGGACACAAATCCATCTTCTAAAAGTAAAATGGAAGGTCTGTAAGAGTCATCCAGAGCCTAACCTCCTGGTGAATGGTAAAATTACTCTTTAACTTTTTTCTTACACTTAAGAAAAACTCCCTGTAGAAGTCACTGCTGGGGGAAAAAATGATCATCAACTCTCTATGTCATGATATTTTCTTTCACCAATCTTCACAAAAGTCCAACATCCCTTGATAGTTCTAATTATGAATTCTTTAACACAAATACCTACTATTTGCAAAATAAGGGCTCCTTATCGAAAAGGCAGGTTTGCATGTGAAACAGCTTTAATACGGTATACCTTTCTGTATTTTGAAATGCAGAGAATGAACGTTTTTAAAGGTATATGCCAGTAATGATATTAACACATAAAACCAAGCATGACATACTTTTGCACTGTCTCAGAAGAAAGCCAATGTGGAATTCACAGGATCACTATGGAAACATCATATTGAGTGGCTGCTTAACTGTGAATGTACAAGTGAGAAAGAATCTGGACCTTAGAGGATTACTCTGCTTTTCCCAATTTTAAAACCAGAAAGTTTTACTGAAACCACTTGTGGATCTTACGTATAAACTAAGCAGCCTTCCCAACAGATTTATTACAGACAGAGATTACTACCTTTATTTTTTCGGATAAGGATGTGGGGGGAAAAACAGCTTAGAATTATTTGCCCCCAGGGCCATTCTGCAGAGTAAGCAGAAGTGGGTCCCGAACCAGCATGAGCCCAGTCCCCTCCCCTCCTGTCCTGAACCAGCATCTCAGCACCGGCCCCCACACTGGCTCAGCTGCTGGCCCAGACTTTGGGGAAAATGTTACTAAACAAACATGGATTAAAACAAGGGGCAGGAAGGAAGAGAGCTTGGGGTGGGGGGATGTGCATTCTTTTGCTTTAAATCATGGCCATTCATTCTTGTTTCATAAGTACTCAAAAGGTTGTCCATGTGCCTAACCACTTAAACTTTTTAATATCATACTTCCATAAGAGAATTTTAATAATCATTTTTTTTCTATTTATAATTTATTCTCAGCATCCTCTCCCTTTCCCCATTTCCCCTGGAGAAAGGAAACGTGATGAAGCTATCACCTCTGGCATCTTTTGAAGAATTACCTTCTCCAGAGATGTTCTCTGTGTACTTGAATTCACAGTCTTTATTTTCAAAGAAACTTCAGTAAAATGCCTCCTTTGGAACTTACTCTGTGTAACCTGTTTGTCAGTTACACAGACTTCTTCATAGGAAAAGTCCTCTTGTGCGTTTCTGCAAGCCATGGTTTACATTTTTCTATTTCTACACACAACGCTGGCCCCACACAAGGAAGAATTTGTGTCCTAGGAATGATGTCAGACAAACTGATCAAGGTGTGGGAACAAGAGGTTTGGTTTGCCTGCTTAATAAATCAGTTTTTTCATGATGTATGGGAAGGCCCTGTTACACAGCAGAGCATACCGTTTCCTACTTACAGCCCCACAGTAAGTCTTCACATACCAAATGAGGGTCCTATTTGGTGCTCCCCAAGATGTCCTTTCCAGATGTAATGCCACATGTACACGTAGGCACTACAAACCTACTTTAAATTGCTCCTCAGAAAGGGGCTTGCCTCCTTGCCTTATTTTTTTTTCCCTCTCTCTCTTTTCTCTTTCTCTACTTGGAGGCTGGGTTCTCTTCAGCTTCTGGTGTGACCCTTCCTCACTGCCTCCCCCAAGGTGGTTAGTCCTGGCTCTGACTTCTTTCAAAGCTGCTTTTACACTATGCTATGATGATTTCTCGTCTCTTCCCAGGTGTTGAGGTGTACTTGAGGGCAGAAACTGAGTCCTACCTCAGTTATGTATAACTGACAGTAAATGCTGTTGAGCAAACTCTGGAGATACTCCAAAGATATTTCTGTCCGCACACTAGCTTGGCTTTGGCACTGGGGCATTTTAGTGAGATTGAACTAATATGCGGATTCTTGGAGAACTCGCATAGTAGAAGCTTATAAATGCGGAATGTATTCATGAGATCTGTTGCTATTCCACATTAGTAACGGACCGCTTACATTTAGGGGATTCGAGGCTTGGATCTGAGTCCTCAAAGTATGATCATTATAGGATAAAGCTGGAGAATACTACCAGATGTAATCATCTGAAATTGTGGGTGAAAATTAGGGTTCATTCCTGTGCTTTAAAACCACACTTGGAAATCATAATACCTGTTTTCATTACGTTGGTAGGGGTGTGCCCTGATTCTTAGGAGATAAGTACCCAAGCATTTACAGGTGAGAAGCCAGGTCTGCATATAGACACAGAGAGATAGACAGATGGACAGGCACAGAGACAAAGAAGGCAAATGTGGCAAATGTTAACAATTAGTGTGTCGAAGTGAAAGGTCTAGGAGTGTTATTGTTCTGTTGTTTTCACCCTGCTTGCGTTCTATGCCTGACCACAGCAATGTTCCTAGCTGTGCGGGGTCTGGCAATTTAACTAAATTCTGTGTTAGTCGCTTCTTTAAAAATGGAGATAATGATAGAACCTGCTCAAAAGGTCGTTGTGAAGATGAAGCGACACAATGAACACAGAACATCGAGGGGGGTGCTAAGCTGATGCCAGGGCTCAGTGCATGTAAGCTGCGGTCCTAACGACATCAGTCATGAATACCTGCTGAGTACCTGAAAGTGCCCAGACATGTACCGCCTGCTGCACCGGCTGTTTGAAAAGTACAAGACACATTTACACCTGCCTGACTGAATCATTACCTAAATTAGAGGTTATCACATACAATTCAGATGAAAATCATCCTTTGGTATTCGAATCTTTGAATCATAGAGGTACGCCAAAATGTTTCCTCGGAAGCAATTTTCTGAGGTGTCTTACTAGATTTTTTCTGGGTTACGGAGGGAAAAAAATGTATTTTGAAACTGTTAAAAACTCTTTAAAACCAAACAACCTTGTCAAGAACTTCCAGAGGCCGTTTTGCACTTATATCCTTCACTCTCTCAGACTTTTTGTATCTCACTTTCCAAACTGGTTTCCTGAAACACACAAGATCATACATGTATGCACACTCACTGTAAACACTTCTATGCGTCTCTGGGCCACACACTCGTTTGACTTCTTAGTCCTCATAACAGCCTTACAAATGACTTCTATCATCCTCTCCATTTATCCCTGTGGTACTGGGGCTCAGACAGATGAAGTCATCTACCCAAGGTTAAAGGGTAGCAGGGGTGCCGCTAGAATACAAACTTGAGCCATCTGCCACCAGCGTCCATGCTCTGACCCACTATGCTGGCCCCATGGTGGCTAAGCAATGAAAAGGAGCACAGCACTTTGTTAGGAGGGCCAGGAACTTACACCGTGTATAGAGCATTGTCATGGAGAATGGTGTATATGTCGCTGTATGTCATTCGCCTTCTCCAAACATCAGCTTCACAACTTCATCAAATGAGCTGTTTGATATTCTTCACTAATCTTTCCGCCTTTGCCTTAACCCCATCTGTCCACATGTGGGTATTCTTTTCCAGAATTGGTACCGAATTGGCATAATCTGTCTTAAACCATGCACTTGACCGATGTGAGGTCTTTTTCTGGCTAGTATGTCATCGCGTCTAAAGGTGGGAGCTGTGCCTTTTGGCTCACTCTTCTTCCGCACTGCCGAGAGAGAGCCTTGGAGCTGTGAATGAAGATGCTCAATTGCTCAGATGTATGAAGTGTTACTCTGAGGATAAATGTGCTTTTGGCCCTGACTCCTATAAGCCCAAAGACAGGATGGATGGACGCAGCTTTAGTGTTTTGTGGCGGGCGAGACTTATGCAGCAATGAACACATTAACGTTGTTGTTTTCTTTAAGAGTCTGAGATAAAAGGCATATATGTAAGAAAGCTGTAGTCAGTGAAAAAGGTGGGGTAAAGAGGGGCCTTTCCAATTTTAGCATTTTTCCTTGAGAAAAAGTGTCATGATTTTCTGATTCTATTCTATTTCAGCCAACGTGTGACAACTTTGAAGCCAGTAAGAGGGATGAAAGACAAACAGATATTCTCCAGTCAATTATATCAGTACTTACTCACTCTGACTCTCTTTGGGCAGAGGGGATATGAATTCGCTGAGTCCAGCTGTGTCTTAGAAGATGTATGAAAGTGAAGTGAAGTGGTGATCACGCTGGAGTCATAGAGGTTCTTCATCAGTTTAAGAAACTCTAGAGATGACTCAGTCCCTGCCACCCATTTTAGAGATGAGAAGAATGAGGCACAGGAATTTGCACCGAGGTGGGACTAGAGTCCTACCATGGTTCTCAGGTTGGCGCCCTCTCCAAAATACCAGGCTTTTGCTCGGTAGGTTGCTGGTCCAGCACCAAAGCAGTAAAGGTATTAAAATCAACAGCTTGAGCTGTGATTCGCAGGCAGAGACTCACAAAAATGTGGAGACACCAACCGGTCAAGGAGCGACATGCTCTGTCTAGGTGCAAGGTGGAGGTCACACAGCACTCTCCATCTTTCAAGCTGTTCAAGTTCTACTAGGTTATATTGGGATGGATTATGAAAATCCACTTCCGAGGGGCTGTGCCTGAGCTTCAAGGAAGCCCAGAGCCCACTGACACGAATGCAAAATTGTGTGTGAGGATGGGTACTTTTAAAATCTCTGAGGAGTGCCTGGGTGGCTCAGTCGGTTAAGCGTCCGACTTCGGCTCAGGTCATGATCTCACGGTTCATGGGTTCAAGACCCGTGTTGGGCTCTGTGCTGACGCTGTGCTCAGAGCCCGCAGTCTGTTTCGGATTCTGTGTCTCCTTCTCTCTCTGACCCTCCCCTGCTCATGCTGTCTCTCTCTCTCTCAGAAATAAATAAAACATTAAAAAAATAAAATAAAATCTCTGAGAAAAGCACACATAGCTTCCATTAGACTTAAGGTAGGGGGAAAAAGGGGGCTTCAGAACTAACGCTCTAAAATGAAAAACCTTTAGACTGAATGGCAGATCTTAGTCACGACATAAAAGAGCTGATGAAAAAACTCTCCAGAAGTTGAAACCTAGGGGGCTTTTTGCGAGTGGATTTTTTGATTCACAGAAGACTGATTTGATGAGCTATGAAGAAAGGTGAAGGTTATTAATTTTCCATGTGTGCCACTGGAAAGTAGAGAATGACAAAATTCACAGCACATCCTAACTAGTTTAAGTACTTATGTTACATGCCGTTGACATAGCAATGTACGGTTAGCCATTCCTCCAACTTTTAAGATTCCTGAGGGTAGGGCTGTGCTGGTTTGTTCCCTGCTGACTCCTCTCCAGCGTCCAGCACGGTGTTTGGCACAGACAGACCGTGATGATGGCCTTCCCATTTAGAGAACGTGGCACTTAGGGATTTTTTTTTTTTTTTAAAGACCAGGAAGTTATACTTTTCACCTATGATTAGTTAGGTAAAAACAGAGTAGAAATTTGTGCAAAAGCCGCTGTCCGGTCTTGAAACAGTGTAGGTCTCAGCCAGCCTTCATGTTACTGTTTCTTAATATGTGTGGTGAGGAAGCCCTCTGTCCTGTGGCCAAGGTGAGCTGCCCCACCGTGTGAGAGAAGCCAGTTATTACAGGCCATTACAGAGTGGCCTGGGCAGCACAAGTAATGATTAAATGCACTGCGGTTCTTTGCAAGGAATCACGAAGGCAACAAAGTATGATGGAAATGAGCCCGAGCTGAGAGGTTTCATGTCCCAAGTCCCCCACCCACCACTGGCCACCCCCCAACATCCCACATCTCACGTCTGCATCTAAATGTAGGCTTTACACTAAGTACCTAATGACCTTACCAGAGGAAACACAAGTTCTACGAGCCCCAAGTCCCCATGGACAAAGTGGGGATACACCACCTAACTGTGCAGTTTCTTATCGTTATGACTATCAAAGTAGACAATGCGCAGGAAATTGCTTTGTCAACTTTGTAGCTTATATTACTGGTCACATAGATAAGCAATTAAATATACATACCCATTTTAAAAGATCAGTCCTATAAAATTCAAAGTATGGCTGCCCTAGTTCATTTAGATTATACATTATGTTAAAGCCATATAAAAGAGGCACTACTTCTTCAGGGAGATGAATGGAGATAACGAGCAACTTTGATTTTGAAATATCTACGTAACATCAGGGGAAAAGTTTATCTCCATTTAACCTCAACTATTTGCACAAAATATAAATATAATATAAATTATAAGCCTCATTAGGTACTGCTGGTCTCTTCAAATCAAAGGGGAATCCTAGATTTGCTGTGTGGCACTGGAGAAGTATCTTCACCTCTCTCGGCCTCATTTTAAGGACTGGATTCTCATTTATATTTTTGTCAGCTGCCAGCTTCAGTAATTCTAGCTTAAATTTTATTCGTAATTATCCCAATATGCCTGCTTTAGACAATATAAAATTCTAAAAACCTGGCCCACCCTTGGGGGCTGTAAAGTAATGGAGGATAGATGCCCACCCACTGGGGTTTTATAAGAATAAAGACATATCCAGTGTGCTCTGCAAAAACAAAAAGCAAAGCAAACAAACAAAAACCACAAAAAACAAAACACCTCCCCCCCCCCTTGGCATCACGGGAGCAAATCAATCCCCAAATTCAATGACCTCACGTCCATTATAGACACTGGGATCTATAGAAATTATAGATTATAATCTATAGATTATAGAAATTAGGACTCGGACTTTCGTACAATTAAGCTATATTATTATTAGTTGCTTTTCAAGAGAAAATAGAAAGGACACGTGTTTTGAAGGCGGTCCCTTCTGATCTACCCTGTCCCTCCGAGGGTGTTGTGCACACACTTGGCCACCCCGCTGGCTAAGCTCGTCCAGGGCCAGGTCACCGGGGACCTACCTCCTCCGCCAGCCAAAGGAACCTGGCGCAGAAGCTGCGTGCGCGTCCTTCCACCCTCCCTTCCCCGCGCTCCCCCTCTCCCCCTGGGATCCCCCACCCCCACCCCCAGCAGCCTCCGGTCCCGGGCGCGGCCCCGCGCACAGCGCCCCTCCGACGGGCGCTCGGCGGCCACGTGCGCGCCGGGCGGGGGCCGCGGGTCCGGGGGGGAGCTCGGGAGGGGGGCGGCCGGGGCTCGGGGGGCGGCGTACCTGGCGGCCCGGGCGGCGTCCGCTGTGCCCGCGCTCGCGTCTGCTGGGTCCCGAGGCTGCAGGCGGCCCGACGTGGCCGGCCGCGCACAGGAAGCCCGCGCCAGCGAACGTGCGACCCTTTTATAACCCACTTGTGACTCATAACCGAACGGCCGCCTTTTCTGTAAAACCCCCCGCCTCGGCCCCCTCCTGCCTGTTCTTGGAACCTACAGCCTGAAAACTTTTTTTCTTTTTAAAGGAAAAGTCGAAAAAGCCCAGCGCCCCGAGGATTGGTGTTTTCCCCTTTCCCTTTCTCGTGGGTCATTGTGCGCGCGCGCGCGCGTGTGTGTGTGTAGGAGTGTGTGTGGGGGTGGGGGGGTGGGGGTGTGTGTGTTTTTTCTCTCTCTCGACACACGCCGCGTACTTTCCTGCCCCCTCGCAGCCGAGCTCGGACTCCAACCTTTGTTCTTAATGAAAAGGAAACGCATTCAAATGAGCGCTCAGTCGGCCGGAGGGGAAGTTGCTACTTTTTGCAACTGGGTGGCCCGGGTGTCTTTACAAAATCGTGGAGCCGCGGGGAAGCAGATGGGAGACCTTTCCTCCTCCACGGAATCCACGGACGCAAGAGGGTCCCTGGCAGAGGAAGAAATGCCCAAGTGACTCCTCCCTGGGACTCCTCCCGTCTTTACCCGTCAAGAGTCAGTCTTTGGTCGGGGAAGTATCCGTGGGGTTGGGTTTGAGTGCAGTCGTTATCACCCGCATTCGTACTTGGGGATGCGAGGGTACAGGGCTCGAATCTTCTTTCATTTTGACCGCAGCAACACTCTTTCCCTGCCCCCTTCCCACTTCCAGGACATATTCCTGGAGCATGTGGGACTTCAGTCTTTTAAGGTGTTGAGTTCAGGGGGACCTGGGTGGCTCAGTCGGTTAAGCGTCTGACTTTGGCTCAGGTCTTGATCTCAAGGTTCGTGGGTTCGAGACCTGTGTCAGGCTCTGTGCTGACAGCCAGCTCAGAGCCTGGAGCCTCTTTCAGATTCTGTATCTCCCCCTTTCTCTCTCTGGCCCTCCCCTACTCATGCTGTTTCTCTCAAAAATAAATGAAAATTTTTAAAAATTAAAGTGTTGAGTTCTTTGCGTCCCTCTGGAATTCCTCCACCCTACCAAGGGGCAGGGGGGAGGGGGAGGGACATTTTCCTAGAGCACGTCATTTGACACCCTGGATTGACATGAATAAAATAGATCTAAGACATGGCACACACATACCGCAAAACTGCTTGGGTGTAATAAGCTTTTAGGCCTTGGGGAAGAAGAGAGCCATGTGAGGGAGAGAGAGGTGGTGGTCTGGTGTGGATTTAGCCTCATCGCATGTGATTTGTGCTTTTTTTGTAGATAAGACAGAGTCACTGCTGGATCCCAGAGCAACTCTCTCATACTCAAGTCTGCAGCCCAAGGGCAGAAGACATCTTAGAAGAGTTTGTGGTAAGCTGATGTCAGAAAATTCGTTTCTGAAACCTCTGAACGCAGAGAGCAGATAGCCTTTAACTTACCGATGGCCCAGGTTGGGTAAGGAACTTGGGAGCATTTAAAAATTCTTTATTTTTCAGGCTTCTATGGCCTTAATGATAACAAGTAACATTTCTAAAACATCTATAAATTTACCGTGTGCCAGGCCATATTCCGAAACTCCTTATATGAGGGACGCTGAGGCACAGAGACATCAAACACTTTGCTTTAGGTCCTAGTAAGGTCACAGAGGTGAGATTCAGACCCAGCTGTGCACTGTGGGCACAGCCTCACAGTCCAGCCTCACCACCCCCTGGATCCACCATGCCTCCGGGATCTGGGGCAGAGTAGGAATCCTGGTCCTCACCAGGTGCGTTATACCTCCTCCTCCTCATATTAAGTCATAGTGTGGGACACGCAATAATGGTAGACAAATAAATAGTTTTTGAGAGTCAAAGCAATTCTCAGCTCTTTCTAGTACTAGCTGTGGGACCTGGGTTTAAGTTTCCTGTGCCTCAGTTTCTTCATGTGTAAAATGAGGATTATAGTCTCTTCCCCTGGGGATTGCAATGGAGTGAATTGTGTGTCCCTGCCTCCCTCCACTCCTATGTTGAACCCCTAACCTGTATCGTGAGGGTATCAGGAAATAGGGCCTATGAGGTGGTGACTAGGGTTAAATGAGCTCATAAGAGTGGGCTCTAGGCCTTATAAGAAGAGGAAGAGACCTGAGCACCGTCTTCACATTTGCAAAGAGAGATCATGTGAGTACACAGTGGGGTGGTGGCCACCTACGGACCGGGAAGAGAGTTCTCACCCGAATCCTGCTTGACCTGGAACTTGGACCTTCCAGCCTCCAAAACTGTGGGGAAAAACAAAAATCAGTGTTTGTCGTTTAAGTCCCTGGTCTATGGTATTTTGTTTTGACAGCGTTAGCAGCCAAGACAGAGACATAATGATTAAATAAAATGATGGATACAAAGCGCTTGATCCAAATAGGAGATTACAAAAGTAGGAGATATTTGCTGGGGCACACAGGGTGTTGTTCCCTGGATGTTGTTATGGGTTGAATTGCATCTCCCCCTAAATTAAATATTAAGTCCTAACCCGTAGTGTCTTAGATGGTGGCCTTATTTGAGAATAGGATCATCGTGGATGTAGTTAATTAAGGTGAAGTCTTGGGGTGGGCTCCTAATCGGATCGGACTGGTGTCCGTATTTTGAAAAGTGCTGTGTGCAGAGAAAGAGATACACATGAGGGGAAATGATAGGAAGAAACACAGAAGTTGGCAACCTATAAGCCAAGGTCAGAGACTGGACAGGATCCTTCCCTCACAAAGCTCAGAAGGAACCCACCCTGCTGAAAAGATACCCCCCCACCCCCACCCCCCGCCAATACATTTCTGTTGTTTAAGGCACCCAGTTTGTGTTACTTTGTTGCATGAGCCCTAGCAAATGTATCCAGATATTGCCTCTGATTGGGTTGGTGTCCTTAGCCCTGATCAGGTTCACCAGAGAGAGACCCAGCAGGTCAATCCAGTGACCTCCCAGATAAGAGCCGCCCTTGTTGCTATTACTTTTTGCAGAGAACTATTAGTAGATTGTGGCAGCTGGTGTAATTACATACTAATGAAGAAATCTTGCTAAAAGCACCGTAAGTTCATGAAATTCTGCAGAAAACTCCGTAATCACAGGGAATGGTTAGGAACCAGCCTCCAGTCTCCCTCCTTAAAAAATTAATCACGAAGAAAAAAATAAATTCCTGGGGGCTCAGTTCTAAACTCATCTCAAAGAATATGAGAGACATTTCTGAGAGTGGATAATACTTTTTAGATGGTGGATGAGGAAATAGACATTTCAGGCTTGGCCAGCTTATTTAATGTAGCACAAGGTTTCAGCTCATCCTCTACCCTGTCGTGCAATAAAATGCCTGACTGTAAACTTGTGGATGCTCTCTCCCTGGGGATGCAGCGGGTTGAATCGGCTTCCTCTAGACCCCATTAGTGGCGCAACCATAATTAATGCCCGAGGTTAAAAATGTTTCCTCCATAAGATGTTCAGATTTAATAAATAGTGTTTGTTTTTATTTTTCAGACAAAAAGCATCAGAAGTCTTTTTTTTTCTATCATAATTTAATTTTTATTCCTGTCACTGTTTATAACATCTTGGAAGCTCAAATCTGAACTCTTGTGTTTTTCTCGGCCACATTTCCTCTGTAAATGTGTTACTGGTTGAGAGTGTTATGTGACACTCTCACATGCTGGGGTGCCTTTCCCTTCAGAGGAAAAAGGAGTGGTCTGTCTCCCTCTTTTTTAAAATCTCTTTTTGTCGGGGAGCCCGGGTGGCTCAGTTGACTAAGCATCTGACTTTGGCTCAGATCAGGTCATGATCTCAGGTCATGATAGTAGGTTCTAGCCCCATATGGGTCTCACTGCTCTCAGCGCAGAGCCCACTTTCAATCCTCTGTCTCCCTCTATCTCTGCCCTCTTTCTCCCCCACTTAAAAATAAAAAAAAAACATTAAAAAAATAATTTAAAAAAATGTCTGTCAAAGAGATGGGATTTACAAATTACAGGGAATTAAGCTTTCAACTTTATCTTTCCCATTCACCCGGTCCCAAAGCACAGTGAAATGAAGACAAATCTCGGAATAGGACAGTAGTAATTGCAGTGAGTTACGGGCTCTGATTAACTGTGTCCCAATTGCGTAATCATTTGTATGTACCAATTGACTCATGAGAGTCCTTTGTTTGCATATATGCTGCCTTCTATAGACAATTTCTTTCGTAATCTGAATGTTTAAACTTTTTAGTAGTGAAGATCTTTTGCTCCAGGCTCATTTCTTCTTCTCCTCATCCTCATCCTTCTTCTTCTATCTTCTTTTTTCTTCTTTTTCATGTTTTGGGAAGCCAGGTTGTCATCGTTTGTTGGAAATATTTTATACGATGAGGGAATTGTTAGGGTCTTTGGACTGAACTGAGACCTGAAAGTATTTTGGTTCATGAACAATCCGTATCAGCAGGGACCATTCTGTTTCCCTGTCTACCATCATCATATATAGAGAAAAATTCCTCCACCCACCCCCATCACTCACTTCATCCATATCTGACCTCAGCCTCATTCTTATCTCCCCTGGCCCAGCTCAGTGTTCTCAGCTTCAGTTGGTGAATTGATGAGTCACTCTTCGTAAATCAGTCTCCACTGTCTTTTTTTTTTCCCCCCTTCCTCCCTGAAATGACCAAGGAAACTTCTCTGAGCCCCAGTGCTGTCTGTTCTTGTGTTCTGTTTCTTCTGGAAGGATCAATGTGTATAAATGGGCGCTTGGAACCAGCCGCAAACTCAGTACTACTCTGATGTTGTTCACTGTCTTAGTCAGCTCTGGCTGCTGGAACAAAATACCATAGAGAGAGGACCTTAGACACATTTATTTCTCACAGTTCTGGAAGCTTGGAAGTACACATAAAAGCCAGCCAGTTTAGTTTCTGGTGAGGACTCGCTTCCTGGCTTACAGATGACCACCTTCTTTGCCATGTGCTCACCTCGCCTTTTCTGGGAGTGTGCATAGGGAACATTCTCTCTCCCCTTCTTTTAAGGTGATTCATCTTACTGGACTAGGATCCCACTCTTCTGACCCTCATTTAACCTTAATTTCCTCTGAAAAACCTCATTTCCAAATAGAATCACATTGGGGGCTAGTTAGAGCTTCAGTAAATGTGTTCGGCTTTCTCTTTGTATTCTTTTATGTGAATAGAATAATCATAGTTGTCTCTTTACAGAGATTTGTTTTTAATGTTATAGTTATATTTTAAATATTATTTAAATGTTCCCAGTGACTCTTTTGTATTCTCTTCTGCTGTTTTAAGAACAGTATTCTAATGTTTATTCTGTTGACTATAATAAGGACTCCAGTGTTGGACTTAGGAAATGGGAAAAAGTGGATTCAAAGAAATAGCCTTCACATATTATCCTAACTGTGAAATGATATATAAGGATTCAAGAAGGTACACTCCCATTGGGTCAATTGGTAGGGAACAGAAGATCCAATACCATGTGGAGAAAAGGTATAGATAGATTACTAATCTATAAATACTTTTGGCCTCCTGGGGGGAATAAATTATGTGTAAACACTAATATAATCTTTCTTTCTTTTTTTTTCCTTTTTTTTTTTTTTTTTACAAATAGTTTATTGTCAAATTAGTTTCCACATAACACCCAGTGCTCATCCCCACAAGTGTCCTCCTCCATGCCCATCCCCCATCCCCCCACATCCATCAGTCCTCAGTTTTTGTCAGCATTCAAGAGTCTCTCATGGTTTGCCTCTCTCCCTTTCCCCCACCATTTCCGCCCTTCTTCTCCCCCTTGGTCCTCTGTTAAGTTCCTCCTAATCCTCCTATACGTGCACACATATGATATTTGTCCTTCTCTGCCTGACTTATTTCGCTCAGCATAACACCCTCAAGGTCCATCCATGTTGCTACACATGGCCAGATTTCATTGTTTCTCATTGCCATGTAGTATTCCATGGTATAGATAAACCACATCTTCTTGATCCATTCATCTGTTGATGGACACTTAGGCTCTTTCCATGTTTTAGCTATTGTGGAGAGTGCTGCTATGAACATTGGGGTACATGTGCTCCTATGCATCAGCATTTCTGTATCCCTTGGGGAAATTCCTAGCAGTGCTATTGCTGGGTCATAGGGGAGTTCTATTGTTAGTTTTTGAGGAACCTCCACACTGTTTTCCAGAGGGGCTGCACCAGTTTACATTCCCACCAACAGTGTAGGAGGGTGCCCGTTTCTCCACATCCTCGCCAGCATCTAGAGTTCTCTGATTGGCTCATTTTAGCCACTCTGACTGGCGGGAGGTGGTATCTCAGTGTGGTTTTGATTTGTATTTCCCTGATGAGAAGCGATGCTGAGCATCGTTTCATGTATCTGTTGGCCATCTGGATGTCCTCTTTGGAGAAGTGTCTGTTCATATCTTCTGCCCATTTCTTCACTGGGTTGTTTGTTTTTCGGGCGTGTAGTTTGGTGAGTTCCTTATAGATTCTGGATATTAACCCTTTATCTGATATGTCATTTGCAACTATCTTTTCCCATTCCATTGGTTGCCTATTACTTTTGTGGGTTGTTTCCTTGGCTGTGCAGAAGCTTTTAATCTTGATGAGGTCCCAATCATTTATTTTTGCTCTTGATTCCCTTGCTTTTGGGGATGTGTCAAGTAGGAAGTTGCTGCGGTGGAGGTCAAGGAGGCTGTTTCTTGCTTTCTCCTCTAGGGCGTTGATAGTTTCCTGTCTCACGTTCAGGTCCTTTATCCATTTTGAGTTTATTTTTATGCATGGTGTGAGAAAATGATCTAGTTTCATTCTTCTGCATGTTGCTCTCCAATTCTCCCAACACCATCTGTTAAAAAGGCTGTCTTTTTTCCATTGGATATTCTTTCCTGCTTTGTCAAAGGTCAGTTGGCTGTATACTTTTGGGTCCACTTCTGAGTTCTCAATTCTGTTCCATTGGTCTATGTGTCTGCTTTTGTGCCAATACCATACTGTCTTGATGCTGACAGCTTTGTAGTAGAGGCTAAAGTCTGGGATGGTGACACCCCCCGTTTTGGTTTTATTTTTCAGTATTACTTTGGCTATTCGGGGTCTTTTATGGTTCCATACAAATTTTTGGATAGTTTGTTCTAGTTTTGAGAAGTATGCTGGTGCAATTTTGATTGGAACTGCATTGAATGTGTAGAGTGCTTTAGGTAGTAATGACATCTTAACTATATTTATTCTTCCTATCCATGAGCATGAATGTTTTTCCATTTCTTTGTGTCTTCTTCAATTTCCTTTATAAGTTTTCTATAGTTTTCATCATACAGATCTCTTGTATCCTTGGTTAGGTTTATTCCGAGGTATTTTATGGTTTTTGTGCAATTGTGAATGGGAGCAGTTTCTTGATTTCTCTTTCTGTTGCTTCATTGTTGGTGTATAAAAATGCAACCGATTTCTGTATGTTGATTTTGTACCCTGCAACTTGGCTGAATTCTTGGATCAGTTCTAGTAGGCTTCTGGTGGAGTCTGTCGGGTTTTCGATGTAGAGTATCATGTCATCTGCGAAGAGGAAAGTTTGACTTCCTCTTTGCCAATTCTGATGCCTTTGATTTCCTTTTGTTGTCTGATGGCTGATGCTAGGACTTCCAGCACTATGTTAAACAACAGTGGTGAGAGTGGACATCCCTGTCGTGTTCCAGATCTCAGGGGGAAAGCTCTCAGTTTTTCCCCGTTGAGGATGATGTTAGCTGAAGGCTTCTCATAGATGGCTTTAATGATGTTTAAGTAGGTTCCTTGTATCCCAACTTTCTGGAGAGTCTTTATTAAGAAGGGATTCTGTATTTTGTCAAATGCCTTTTCTGCATCTATGGACAGGATCATATGGTTATTATCTTTTCTTTAATTGATATGATGTATCACATTGATTGTTTTGCAATTGTTGAACCAGCCCTGTAACCCAGGAATGAATCCCACTTGATCTTGGTGGATGATTCTTTTGATATGCTGCTGGATTCGATTTGCAAGGATCTTGTTGAGGATTTTTGCATGTGTATTCATCAAGGATATTGGCCTGTAGTTCTCTTTTTTTGCTGGATCTCTGTCTGGCTTGGGAATCAGAGTGATGCTGGCTTCGTAAAATGAGTCCGGGAGTTTTCCTTCGATTTCTATTTTTGGGAATAGCTTGAGAAGAATTGGGATTAATTCTGTTTTAAATGTCTGGTAGAATTCCCCAGGGAAGCCATCAGGTCCAGGCTCTTATTTGTTGGGAGATTTTTGATCACTGATTCGATTTCTTCACTCGTTATGGGTCTGTTCAGGTTTTCTATTTCTTCCCGTGTGAATTTTGGTAGTGAGTGTGTGTTTAGGAATTTGTCCATTTTTTCTAAGTTGTCCAATTTGTTGGCATATAATTTTTCATAGTATTCCCTGATAATTGCTTGTATTTCTGAGGGGTTGGTTGTAATCAGTCCATTTTCATTCATAATTTTGTCTATTTGGGTGCTCTCTCTTTTCTTTTTGATAAGTCTGGATAAGGTTTGTCAATTTTGTTTACTTTTTCAAAAAACCAACTCTTGGTTTCATTGATCTGTTCAATTGTTTCTTTGGTCTCTATGTTGTTTATTTCTGCTCTAATTTTTACTATTTCTCTTCTTCTACTGGGTTTAGGGTCTTCTTGTTGCTCTGCCTCTAGTTCCTTTAGGTGAGCTGTTAGATTTTGGACTTGCACTTTTTCTAATCTCTTGAAATAGGCCTGGAGAGCAGTGTACTTTCCTCTTTGGACTGCCTTTGCCGCATCCCATAGATTTTGAATTGTTGTGTTTTCATTTTCATTTGTTTCCATATATTTTTTAATTTCGTCCCCAATTGCCTGATTGGCCCATTCATTCTTTAGAAGGGTGTTCTTTAACCTCCATGTTTTTGGAGGTTTTCCAGACTTCTTCCTGTAATTGATTTCAAGTTTCAAAGCATTGTGATCTGACAGCGTGCATGGTATGATCTGTATTCTTTTGAATTTATTGAGGGATGCCTTATGTCCCAGTATGTGATCTATCCTGGAGAATGTGCCATGCGCACTTGGGAAGAAAGTAAATTCCCTGGACTCAGGATGTAAAGTTCTAAATATATCCGTCAGGGGCGCCTGGGTGGCTTAGTCGGTTAAGCGTCCGACTTTCGCTTAGGTCATGATCTCGCGGTTCGTGGGTTCGAGCCTCGCGTCGGGCTCTGTGCTGACTGCCGGCTCAGAGCCTGGAGCCTATTTCAGAGTCTGTATCTCCCTCTCTCTCTGACCCTCCCCTGCTCACGCTGTCTCTCTCTCTCTCTCCTAGAAATAAATAAAACATTAAAAAAAAAAAAAAGAATCTAAATATATCCGTCAGATCCATCTGGTCCAATGTGTCTTTCAAGTCCATTATTTCTTTAGTGATTTTCTGTCTGGTTGACCTATCCATTGCTGTAAGTGGAGTATTCAAGTCCCCTGCTATTAGCACATTCTTATCTATAAGCTTGTTTCTGTTTGTGATTAATTGTTTTAGATATTTAGGTGCTCCCATATTTGGTGCGTAGACATTTATGATTGTTAGTTCTTCCTGATAGATGGACCCTGTAATTATTATGTAGTGCCCTTCTTCATCTCTTGTGATTATCTTTAATTTAAAGTCCAGTTTGTCTGATATAAGTATAGCTACTCCGGCTTTCTTTTGATTTCCTGTAGCATGATATATATTTCTCCATCCCCTTACTTTTAATCTGAAGGTATCTTCCCGTCTAAAATGAGTTTCTTGTAGACAGCGTATAGATGGATTTTGTTTTTTAATCCATTCTGCTACCCTATGTCTTTTGATTGGAGCATTCAGCCCATTTACATTCAGTGTTGTTATTGAAATATGTGGGTTTAGAGTCTTTGTATCTTTTGTAGGGTTCATGTTTGTGGTGGTGTCTCTGGTATCTTTGTTCCTTGCAACCTTTCTTTCAGAGCGTCCCCCTCAGGATTTCTTGTAGGGCTGGCTTAGTGGTGACAAATTCTTTCAATTTCTGTTTATTTGGGAAGGTTTTTATCTCTCCTTCTATTTTGAATGACAGGCTTGCTGGATAGAGGATTCTTGGCTGCATATTTTTACTGTTCATCACATTGAAGATCTCCTGCCATTCCTTCCTGGCCTGCCAAGTTTCAGTAGATAGGTCTGTCACCACTCTGATAGGTTTCCCTTTGTATGTGAGGGCCCTTTTCTCCCTAGCTGCTTTCAAAATTCTCTCTTTGTCCTTATATTTTGCCATTTTGACTATGATATGTCGTGCAGAAGATCGATTCAAGTTATGTCTGAGGGGAGTCCTCTGAGCCTCTGTATTTCCACATTTACTTCCTTCCCTTAATATAATCTTTCAAGGAGTTAAATATCTTGGGATTATGCACTTACTGGACAAATGTCCAAGGATGAATAAGAGAATCCAGACTAGTTACATATTTTTTATTTTAAAGGACTTTATTTATTTATTTTGTTAAAGTTTCTTATTTGTTTTGAGAGATAGAGAGCGTGAGCAGGGGAAGGACAGAGAGAGAGAGAGAGAGACAGAGAATCCCAAGCAGGCTCTGTGCGGACATCTCAGAGCCCAATACAAGGCTCAAACTCACAACCATGAGATAGATCATGACCTGAGCTGAAATCAAGAGTTGGGCGTTTAACCAACTGAGCCAGCCAGGCGCCCCAGCAAGTTCATCTTTTGTCTCTTCCCTGTGAGAGAAGTTGCAGGTGTTCTTGCTACAACTAGTTGCCCATTCCGTTTTACTGCTCCTGTCTCTTCAGTTTGTGTGAATATGAGTTCTGGATGTATTGTGGGTTTTTCTGTTGTTATTCTTCTCCTCTCCATTACAGCATTACTATCTTCTATAATAAAATTTTACTTGAGTTTGCTGAGTGTTAAGTGCTTTCATTTGCTCTTACGAAAATTATCTATTGGAACTGGGTCCAACATTGTGGTTGACCATGACTGATAGCTTTAAGCAGTAGGATGTAGTTGGTTTCCATGGATCCAAGAGCTTAAGAGCACTAAACCTGCTGGATTGGTGTTCACTGGGGAAAAATCATGGGCACAAGGGCAATAGCAGATGTGAAATTTCCTTGTCGTTCATTCCCACTCTGAGGCCGGTCGCAGCAATGGGATGGGGCAAGATGCTAGGTTCTGGGAGACTGACCTTAATCCCTAGGCTGTAAGGCCTTAAGCATGATGATTAAGGAAGTGCTTGCCATTTTGATGTGATCGAGGCCAGGGTCCCAACCTTGTGCAGCTGTACGATATAACAAGCTAGTGACAAAACTCAACACTTTCCCTTTCATACTTGGGGAAGCATAAACCTCTTACCTGGCATGTTCTGAGTGGTATGCTAGGCAGAATAATGACCCTCTCAAAAATATCCTTGCTCTAATTCCCAGGACCTGTGAATATGTTATGTTACAGGATGATAGAGAATTGAAGTTGTAGATGGAATTAAGTTTGCTAATCAGGTGACCTTAAGATAGATTATTCTGGATTCTTCAGGTGGGCCCAATGTGATCATAAGAGTCATAAAAATGTAGAAGTGGGAGAGCAGAAACCTTAATATCCGAGTAATGCAGTGTAAGAAAGACACAACTAACCATTGTTGGCTTTGAATATGGAAGACAGCCGTGAGCCAAGAAACGTGGGCAGCTTTTAGAAGCTGGAAGAGGCAGGAAAACAAATTCTCCACTAGCCTCAAAAAGAACACAGCTCTGCTGATCCATGTTAGAATTCTGACTTCCAGGGGCGCCTGTGTGGCTCAGTCAGTTGAGCATCGACTTCAGCTCAGGTCATGATCTCACAGTTCGTGGGTTTGATCCCCGCATCAGGCTCTGTGCTGACAGTTAGCTCAGAGCCTGGAACCTGTTTTGGATTCTGTGTCTCCTTCTCTGACCCTCCCTTGCTCATGCTGTCTCTCTCTCTCTCAGAAATAAACAAAACATTAAAAAAAAAAAAAGAATTCTGACTTCCAGAACTGTAAAATAATAGATCTATATTGTTTTGAGCCACTAAGTTTCTGGGAATTTGTTACAGCAGCAAGGAAAGTTAATACAGGCGGGGTGCTAAGGTTTAAACTTCATGCTTGACCAGTATTGATCGTCTTAAGAGGCTGGGTCGTAGCCACATGTCACAGAACTTTGCAGAGACCGACTCCTTCTCCCCCTGCTGGTGACTATTCTTGGACAATGCAACAGTTATCATGGACTCTTACCTCTCATTAATATTTCTAACTTAAATGTAGACGTCCACAGTATTACTTAACTTTGATCTTACACCTGCATCACTTCTTTCTCATGTGAAATATTGTGGCTCCCAATAGCATCAACATGACTACATTTGCTTTATCCTACCAAACATGCACACGCACATTCATATGCGTGCATGCGCACGCGCGCACGCACACACACACGCCACCAGAATGTAGAAAATCAGCATTATTACTGGTACTATTACTACTGAAAACAGCTTAATAATTTATATACTTTTTTCAGTCCTCTTTGTCCCACAAAAAATATAGCCCACTTTGGGATGTGTGATCTATCTTATTTTAAAGTCACTTGAACTAATTTCTCTCAGTTTGCTACTAACTTAATATACAATTAAGTTTATTTGTTTAATTCACTTTCAATTGTTAGGTATTGCTTTTTTAGTTTGAGTGGTTTTCATTTGATCTATTTCCATAACCCATTCGCATGGTTTCAAGCTCAATTTACAAGGTATATCTTGGGATTATTGTCTTTCTTTTCCTTAAATATATTTTTATAGTTTATCCTTCAAGTTTTTGAATCTATGCAAATATGTATCTCATCTTCCTTTTATTTGACAAATGCCAGTGTGCTGTCTACACCTTTCTTCATCTTGTTTTTCTTCTTTTTAAGAAAAAATACTTATTTAAATTCAAGTTAGCTAACATATAATGTAGTATTGGTTTCAGGAGTAGAGCTCAGTGATTCATCACTTACATGTGACACCCAGTGCTCATCCCAAGAAATGCCCTCCTTAATGCCCATCACCCCTTTAGCCCATCCCCTCTACCCCACATCACTCCAGCAGCCCTCAGTTTGTTCTCTGTACTTATGAGTCTCTGATGATTTACCTCCCTCTCTGTTTTTATCTCATTTTCCTTCCCTTCTCGTATGTTCATCTGTTTTGTTTCGTAAATTCCACATAAGAGTGAAATCATATGGTATTTGCATTTCTCTGATTGACTTATTTCATGTAGCATAATACATTTTAGTTCCATCCATGTTGTTGCAAATGGCAGGATTTCATTCTTTTTGATCACTGAGTAATATTCTATTGTATATGTAGATCACACCTTTATCCATTCATCAGTCGATGAACATTTGGGCTCTTTTCATAATTTGGCTATTGTTGATAGTGCTGCTATAAACATTGGGGTGCCTGTGTCCCTTCGAATCAGCACTTTTGTATCTTTTGGGTAAATACCCAGTAGTGCAATTCTGAGCCGTAAGGTAGCTCTATTTTTAATTTTTGAGGAACATCCACACTGTTCTCTAGAGTGGCTGCACCAGTTTGCATTCCCACCAACAAAGCAGAGATGTTCCCCTTTCTCTGCATCCTCTCCAACATCTGTTGTTGCCTGAGTTGTTCATTTTAGCTATTCTGACAGGTGTGAGGTGATATCTCATTGTGGTTTTGATTTGTGTTTCTCTGATGATGAGTGATATTGAGCATCTTTTCATGTGTCTGTTAGCTATCTGGATGTCTTCTTTGGAAAAGTGTCTGTTCATGTCTTCTGCCCATTTCTTCACTGGATTATTTGGTTTTTAGATGTTTGTTTGATAAATTCTTTATACATTTTCGATTCTAACCCTTTATCTGATATATAATTTGCAAATGTCTTCTCGCATTCCATCAGTTGCCTTTTAGTTTTGTTGATTGTTTCTTTTGTTGTGCAGAAGTTTTTATCTTGATGGAGTCCCAATAGTTCATTTTTGCTTTTGTTTCCCTTGCCTCCGGAGAAGTGTTGAGTAAGAAGTTGCTGCAGCCGAGGTCAAAGAGGTTGTTGCCTGTTTTCTCCTCTAGGATTTTGACTCTTTTTTGGTCTTACATTTAGGTCTTTCATCTGTTTTGAGTTTATTTTCGTGTATGCTGTAGGAAAATGGTCCACTTTCACTCTTCTGCATGTAACTGTCCAGTCCTCCTAACACCATTTGCTGAAAAGACTGTCTTTTTTCCATTGGATATTATTTTCTGCTTTGTTAAAGATTAGTTAGCCATTCATTTGTGGCCATACTATTCTGTTTCATTGATCTATCTCTCTGTTTTTGTGCCAGTATTCTGTCTTGATGATTACAGCTTTGTAATACAGCTTTAAGTCTGGAATTGTTATGCCTTCAGCTTTGGTTTTCTTTTTCAACATGACTTTGACTATTCAAGATCTTTTCTGGTTCCATACAAATTTTAGAATTATTTGTTCTAGCTCTGTGAAGAATGCTGATGTTATTTTGACAGGTATTGCATTGAATGTATAAATTGCTTTGGGTAGTATAGACATTTTAACAGTATTTTTTTCTCTAATCCATGAGCATGGAATGTTTTTCCATTTCTTCGTGTCTTCTTCACTTCCTCTCATAAGCTTTCTATAGTTTTCAGTGTTTAGATCTTTTACCTCTTTGGTTAGGTTTATTCCTAGATGTTTTATGGTTTTTGGTGCAGTTGTAAATGGTATCAATTACTTGGTTTCTCTCTCTGCTGCTTCATTATTGGTATAAAGAAATGCAACTGATTTCTGTACATCGATTTTATATCCTGTGACTTTGCTGAATTCACATAATGATTCTAGTAGATTTTTGGTGGAGTCTTTCGGGTTTTCCACATAGAGTATCATGTTGTCTGAAGAGTGAAAAATCGTGTGTTGACTTCTTCCTTGCTGATTTGGATGCCTTTTATTTCTTTTTGTTGTCTGATTGCTAAAGCTAAGACTTCCAGTACTATGTTGAACAACAGTGGTGAGTGTGGACATCCCTGTCATGCTCTTATCTTAGGGGAAAGCTCTCAGTTTTTTCCCATTGAAGATGATATTAGCGGTGGGTCTTTTGTACACGGCCTTTATGATGTTGAGGTATGTTCCTTCTATGCCTATTTTATTGAGGATTCAAGATGCTATATTATGTCAAATTCTTTTTTCTGCACCTATTGAGAGGATCATGTTGTTCTTGTCCTTTCTTTTATTAATGTGATGTATCACAACTGATTTGTGAATATTGAACTAACCCTGCAGCCCAGCAATAAGTGCTACTTGATCGTGGGATAATTCTTTCAATGTATTGTTGGATTCGATTTGCTAGTATCTTGTTGAGAATTTTTTCATCCATGTTCATCAGGGAAATTGATCTGTAATTTTCCTTTTCAGTGAGGTCTTTGTCTGATTTTGGAATCAAGATAAAACTGATCTCATAGAATGAGTTTGGAAGTTTTCCTTCCATTTCTATTTTTTTGAATAGCTTTAAAAGATTAGATATTAGTTCTTCTTTAAATGTTTGCTAAGATTCCTCTGGGAGGTCATCCGGCCCTAGACTCTTGTTTGTTGGGTTGTTTTTGATTACTGATTCAATTTCTTTACTGGTTATGGGTCTTTTCAAATTTTCTATTTCTTCCTGTTTCAGTTTTGGTAGTTAATAATTTTCTAGAAATTGGTCCATTTATTCCAGATTGCCCAATTTGTTGGCATGTAATTGCTCATAATATTATCTTATTATTGTTCGTGTATCTGCAGTGTTGGTTGTGATCTCCTCTTTCATTTGTGATTTTATTTATTTGGGTAAATAAATCTTTTATGTTTGTGATGAACTGATTTATATATTTGGGTGTTTCAAGTTGGGGGTATATATATTTACAATTGTTAGATCTTGGTGAATAGACCCTTTATTATGATATAATGGAAACTTCTACTTGAATCTTTATTATTTCTCTTCTTTTGCTAGTTTTTGGTCTTATTTGCTGTCCTTTTTCAGGCTCCTTTAGTTGTAACATTAGGTCTTGTATTTGAGACATTTCTTCCTTCTTTAGAAAGGCCTAGATTGCTATATATTTCTCTCTTATGACCACCTTTGCTGCATCCCAGAAGCTTTAGATTATCTTTTTTTTTCAATTTTATCGACTTGCATGTACTTTTTAATTTCCTGTTTAATTTCTTGGCCAACCTATTCATTCTTTAGTCAATGCTCTTTAATCTCCAAGTATTTGTGGTGTTTCCAATTTTTTTCCTTCTGCTTGATTTCAAGTGTCATATCATTGTGGTCTGAAAATATGCATAGGAAGATCTCAATATTTTTGTACTTGTTGAGGGCTGGTTTGTGAACCGATATGTTATCTATTCTGAAAAACGTTCCATGTGCACTTGAGAATGTGTATTCTGCTGATTTAGGATGAGATGTTCTGAATTTATATGTTAAGTCCATTCAGTCCAATATGTCATTCAAAGCCATTTTTCCTTGTTGATTTTCTACTTAGATGATCTGTCCATTGTTGTAAGTGGTGTGTTAAAGTCCCCTACTATTATTGTATTATTATCAGTGAGTTCTTTCATGTTTGTGATGAACTGATTTATATATTTGGGTGTTTCAAGCTGGGGGTATACAATTGTTAGATCTTGGTGAATAGACCCCTTTATTATGATCTAATGTCTTCATCTTTTGTTACAGTCTTTGCTTTAAAATCCAGTTTGCCTGGGGTGCCTGGGTAGCTCATTTGGTAAAGCATCTTACTCTTGATTTTGGCTCAGGTCATGATCTCACAGTTTGTGAGTTTGAGCCCTGCATCAGACTCTGTGCTGTCAGTGCAGAGCCTCCTTGGGATTCTCTCTCTCCCTGCCTCTGCTCCCCCCCCGTGTGCCCCCTCTCTCTCTCTCTCTCTCAAATAATAAATAAATAAACTTAAAAAATAACATTCAGTTTGTCTGATATCAGAATGGCTGCTCTGGCTTTCTTGTGACAACCATTAGCATGATAGATAGCTCTCCATTCTTTTACTTTCAATCTGCAGCTGTCTTTATGTCTAAAGTCTCTTGTAGGCAGCATGTAGATGAGTCTCATTTTTTTAAAATCCATTCTGACACCCTGTGTCTTTTGATTGGAGCATTTAGTCCATTTACATTAAGAGTGGTTATTGAAAGATATGAACTTAGTGTCACTGTGTTGCCTGTAGAGTTGGTGTTTCTGGTGATGTTCTCTGGTCCTTGTTAGTCTATGTTGCTTTTGCTCCTTTTTATTTTGTCTTGTTTTTTTCTCCATTCAAAGAGTCCCCCTTAAAATTTCTTGCTGGGCTAGTTTAGTGGTCACAAACTCCTTTAGTTTTCGTTTATCTGGGAAACTCATGATTTCTCCTTCTATTCTGAATGACAGCCTTGCTGGATAAAGAATTCTTGGATGCACATTTTTCCAGTTTAGCAAGTTGAATACATCCTGCCATTCCTTTCTGGCCTGCCAAGTTTCTGTGGGCAGATCTGCAGCCAACCTGATCTTTCTTTCTTTGTAAATTAAAGGCTTTTAAAAACCTGTTTATTTGTTTTGAGAGAGAGAGAGAGAAAATGTGAGCAGAGGAGGGGCAGAGAGAGAGGGAGGGACAGAGGATCTGAAACAGAGTCTGAGCTGGCAGAGATAGCTCAATGTGGGACTTGAACTCACAAATTGTGAGATCATGACCTGAGCTGAAGTCGGACACTTAACTCACTGAGCTACCAAGGTGCCCCAGGACTTTTTTTCCCCTTGCTGCTTTCATGATTCTTTCCTTGTATGTACATTTTGTGAATCTGACTATGATATGATATGCCTTGGTGATGCTTTGGTAATGGGAATTCTCTGCATTTCTTGGATTTTAATGTCTGTGTCCTTCCCTAGATTAGGAACGTTTTCAGCTATGATTTGTTCACTTAAACCTTCTGCCCCTTTTTCTTTTTCTTCAAATTCCAGAACTTCTATGATATGAATGTTATTCCTCTTTAATAAGTCACTGAGTTCTCTACATGATCTTTTGCCTTTGTTTCCCTCTTTTCTTCTGCTTCGTTATTTTCCATAATTTTATATATTACCGATTTGGTGCTCCATCCATTTGCTTCATCCATCCTTGCTGTCACAGCATCGGTTTGAGATTGCATTTCAGTTATAGAATTTTTAATTTCAACCTGACTAGATCTTTAATTCTTTTTTCTCTGCAGAAAGGGATTCTCTAGTCTTCTATACTTTTTTTAACTCCAGCTGGTATTCTTATAATCATGGTTTTAAATATTAGTTCAGACATCTTACTTATATCTGTGTTAATTAAATCCCTGGGCACTTCTTCTTCCTGTTCTTTCTTTTGGGGTGATGTCCTCTGTCCTGTCATTTTAGAGAAAGAAATAAACTGATAAAACAAAAATTAAAAATTAAAAAGTTAAACACACAAAAAACCCAGATAAAGGAAACTAGATCCTAGGTGTGCTTTGGTCTGCTTGTTGAGAGAAGCTTGATAAAAAATAAAAGAGAGAGAGAGAGAGAGAGAGAAAGAAAAGAGAAAGGAAAATAAAAGTTAAAAAAAATTTTTAAATTTAAATAGTAGAATAGAATAAAATAAAATAAAGAAAATAAAACAGGAGAAAAATTAAAAAAATAAAAAATTTGCTCTTTCTGTATGCAAGAAAGAGAAAGAAAAGATGTAAAACAAAATAAGACAAAACAAAAATCAAAGAAACAAAGAAGCAAAAACAGAGGCAAAGAAAACTAATAAGCAAACAAAAACAAGAATGAAACCTGAATGAGGTTACATCCAGTTTCCCCTACAACTGAAATTTGCAGTAGAGTGTAGTCTACAGACTAAACAGATGGAAGGATTTGTGATGGTCCTCTGGGGGATTTGCCTGGAGGGCACAGGCGGGTGGGGTTTGGTGTAATGGTTTTGTTCTCCACTTGGTGGCGCTGCTTAGCTCACTGGGGTTGATCTGCGTGTTTGTGTGTGTGCACATGCGCATGCTAGAGGTGTAAATGGCTTCTCCAGCTCTGCAGTCTCTGACGCAGGAATTTTGTGCCCTCAGACACAGGTGGTCAGCATTCCTCCTTTATCTCAGTTTACCATCCACTCCCCGCCTTTACTTTGTCTGTGTCCAAGGTGTCAGCCTGCCTGGTAGTGCCTCCCTCCAGAATTATATCTCAGAAGAGGCTGAATTTCCAACCCCACACTTCAGACACCCCTGCAGCTTGGATCCACACTGATTTTCTGGGGGAGGGTCTCACCAAGCAATGCTGGGTTCAAGCTTGTCCCTGAAAATGTTTGCGCTATCGTGCAGTGGTAGAGGTTCAAAATTTATGGTAAATCAAAACACAAAGCCGGCCCAGCTGCACTCTGGCTTCATTGTTTCAATATTGGTAAATGTGGTAGATTTCCAGGGTCTGCCAGGATGTTTGCTGGCAGGGAGGCTGTATGGCCTCTACCAAATGCACTCCAAGCAGGGAAATCACTTACCCACCGTTGTGGCACCTGGACCCCTCAGATCCTGCTGCCAGCTCCTGAGGATTTGCCCTACTTTCTCAACAAAGCACTGCCAAGCCCTGAGCTCTGAACCTTAAGACTCTGCGCTCTACTGTTTATAGAATCCTAGAGGTATTGAGAGAGAGAGAATTTATCTCTTCCCCATGTGAGGACACAGCAAAAAGGCAGCCATATGCAAGCTAGTAAGAGGATACTCACAAGAACCTGGCCATGATGGCACCTTGATCTTGGACTTCTAGCTTCTAGAACTGTGAGAAATAAAGGTTTGTAGGTTAAGCCACCCAGTCTGTGGTGTTCTGTTGTGGTAGCTGGAAGCAAACTATGACACTGCTCCAGTATTTTCCTGTGGACAGTGGAATGTTAGTGGATGAATGCATGGAAAATCCTTAAGTGTGCCTTAAGTGGGTGGGCTTCTTGTGTGTCTGTTATCTGTCATGAGAAGAGCATGCAGTGAATATTCTCTGGTCCAAGATGAAGACAGAAGACACACTGAACAGAACTGAACCTAGTATTGATCCGACAGCCTGGAACCTAGAGCCTGAATCCCAGAATCTGGAATCCAATACAGTCCAGCATATATGCAGCCAACTTGCAGACCGTTAGTGAGAAGCATGTGGTTTACTGTTTATTAAGGCACTGAGGTTATTTGTTATACAGCACTGTGACTGATATGACTTACTAATACAGGCATATTCCCATTAGTTTTAGTCTACTTTTGTGTAGTGCTTCATAAGATTTATAGTATTGCCATATAATATTTAAAAAATTCTTTTCGGTGTTTATTTTTAATAGTCTTTAAAAATTTAATGTTTTTCTTTTAAAAACTTTTTAAATGTTTTATTTATTTCTGAGAGAGGGAGAGACAGCATGAGCAGGGGAGGGTCAGAGAGAGAGGGAGACACAGAATCCAAAACAGTCTCCAGACTCTGAGCTGGCTGTCAGCATAGAGCCTGACGCAGGGCTCGAACCCATGAACCTGCAAGTTCATGACCTGAGCTGAAGTCGGACGCTTAACCAACTGAGCCACCCAGGCACCCCCCAAATTTAATGTTTTTCATTAACAAATATCTACAGAGTACCCATATGTAGTAGGTAATTTTCTCAGTGCTGAGAATGTAGTGACCAACAAGGCTCTCATGAAGCTTGAAATCTTATATATATATTTTTTTAATTAATGAGACTAGCTTGAGGTTTCTGTATTTCATTGGTCTTTTCCAAAGAATTAGTTCTTGGATTTATTTTCTAAGATTCACTTTCTCTTCCATATTTCCTTACTTTATTTTTTTAGCTCTATGCTTCCTTCTACTTTATTTTCATTTATTTTATTGTTTTTGTTCTAATTCCTTAAGTTGAATTTTAACCTTCCTTCCTTTTAAATAAACTTAAAGCTAAAAATAATTTTTTGAGTACCACTTCAAAACAATTTCACTCGTTCTTATATGTATTGTCATGGTTTCATTAATTTCTAATTAGCCCATAGTTAAAGCTTAGATTTCCTTTTATTCAAGTATTTTATAAAAAATTAAAAAAAAACATTTCTAAGTAGTTATCTTTTGTGTGTGTGGTTTGTTTCATAATAGTCTGTTCTTGTGGTTTTAATTTTTTTCTCAAATCTCTTTCAGAAAATTTTTATTTATTTTTGTATTTATTTTTAATATAATTTATCATCGAATTGACTAACATACAGTGTGCAAAGTGTGCTCTTGGTTTTTGGGGTAGATTCCTGTGGTTCATTGCTTACATACAATACCCAGTGCTCATCCCAACAAGTGCCCTCCTCAATGCCCATCGCCCATTTCCCCTTCTCCTCCCCACCCCCATCAACCCCAGTTTTTTCTCTGTATTTAAGAGTCTCTTATGGTTTGCTTCCCTCCCTCTCTGTTTGTAACTTTTTCCCCCTTCCCTTCCCCTATGGTCTACTGTTAAGTTTCTCAAAATCCACATATAGTGAAAACATATGATATCTGTCTTTCTCTGACTGACTTACTTCACTCAGCA
Organism: Proteles cristata cristata; assembly: GCA_017311185.1. Taxonomy (NCBI): domain Eukaryota; kingdom Metazoa; phylum Chordata; class Mammalia; order Carnivora; family Hyaenidae; genus Proteles; species Proteles cristata. Next base: position 852,400 of record JAESUZ010005579.1, on the reverse strand, counting down.
TAATTACTTCTGGTTCCATCCGTGTTGCTGCAAATGGCATGATTTGATTATTTCTCATTGCCAAGTAGTATTCCATTGTGTATATAAACCACACCTTCTTTATCCATTCATCAGTTGGTGGACATTTAGGCTCTTCCCATATTTTCGCTATTGTTAAAAGCGCTGTTGTAAACAATGGGGTACATGTGTCCCTGTGCATCAGCACTCTTGTATCCTTTGGATAAATTCCTAGTAGTGCTATTGCTGGGCCGTAGGGTAGTTCTATTTTTAATATTTTGAGGAATCTCCACACTGTTTTCCACAGCGGCTACACCCATTTGGATTCCCACCAGCAGTGCAAGAGGTTTCCCATTTCTCCACATCCTAGCAAGCATCTGTTGTTTCCTAAGTTGTTAATTTTAGCCACTCTGACTGGTGCGAGGTTGCATTTCAGTGCGGTTTTTATTTGTATTTCCCTGATGATGAGTGATGTTAAGCATCTTTTCATGTGTCTGTTGGCCATCTAGATGGCTTCTTTGGAAAAGTGTTTATTCATGTCTTCTGCCCATTTCTTCACTGGATTATTTGTTTTTCAGGGAGTTTGGTAAGTTCTTTATAGATTTGGATACTAGCCCTTTATCTGATATGTCATTTGCAAATATCTTTTCCCATTCTGTCAGTTGCTTTTTAGTTTTGTAGATCGTTTCCTCTGCAGTGCAGAAGCTTTTTATCTTGATGAGGTCCCAATAGTTCATTTTTGCTTTTAATTCCCTTGCCTTTGGAGATGTGTTGAGCAAGAAATTGTTGCAGCTGAGGTCAAAGAGGTTGTTGCCTACTTTCTCCTCTATGGTTTTGATGATTCCTGACTCACATTTAGGTCTTTCATCCATTTTGAGTTATTCTTGTGTATGGTGTAAGGAAGTGGGCTAGTTTCATTCTTCTACATGTTGCTGTCCAGTTTTCCCAGTGTCATTTGCTAAAGAGGCTGTCTTTTTTCCATTGGATACTCTTTCCTGCTTTGTCAAAGATTAGCTGGCCATGCATTTGTGGGTCCAATTCTGGGTTCTTTATTCTACTCCATTGGTCTATGTGTCTGTTTTTGTGCCAATACTATACTGTCTTGATGATTACAGCTTTGTAGGAGAGGCTAAAGTCTGGCTTCTCGCTTTGGTTTTCTACTTAATATTACTTTTGCTATTCGGGGCCTTTTGTGGTTCCATACAAATTATAGGATTGTTTGTTCTAGATTTGAGAAGAATGCCAGTGCAATTTTGATTGGGATTGCATTGAATGTGTAGATTGCTTTGGGCAGTATTGACATTTTAGCAATATTTATTCTTCCAATCCATGAGCATAGAATGTTTTTCCATTTCTTTGTGTCTTCTTCAATTTCCTTCATAAGTTTTCTATAGTTTTCAACATACAGATCTCCTATATCTTTGGTTAGGTTTATAGGTACACACACACACACACACACACACACACACACACACACACACATATGTATAAAGAATTGCCATAGAATTAAATCAGGCAATGCAACAGTGTTGGTCTGGAGGAAGGGCCATCTGGTTCCTCAGCATCAATCAGCTCCCCTAGGTACACACTTACCAGGAGTGGAGGGGCGTGGTTTGGTGCAGGTCCCGATGACTTTCCTGAGGCCTCACCTTGTTGGTGATGGGGAAGAAAATGGTGAGACCCCAGTCTCTCCTCCATGGGCCAGGTGTTCCAAACCACTCTGGTCAGGCTGTCCTCACTGTGCCGCGGGCACGAAGGAGGTGGTTTGTCCCACTCTACTGACTCCCGTGTCTCTCTGGTGCTCGGCTGGGACTTAAACCCCAACATCTTAAAGGTTCCTGCTTTGTATGCTCTGGTTTTGGGGAAGTGCTGCTCCACGCCACAAATATATGGTCTCTGGCTGGCAGGCGCAGGCAGTCTTTGTCCTTTGAGCGGATACAGCCCTTCTCACAGCACTCCTGGGAGGGGACCGCTTTTTCCCACTGCAGACTGGGCCTCTGAACTAGTAACTGAGCTCCCCTCCTCTCCAGGTGGGGGAACAGGGCAGCCGGCCCCTGTCTGAGGGAAGCCCCACAGCTAGATATTGGATCTTTCTCTGTCCCAGTCTGTGGTTTTTTTCTTGTCCTGATACAGTCTTAACGCTTCCCCAGCCTCTTTTTCTCTTCCCTTTGTCTCTCCATAGAAGGGGATCTCTTCCCTCCTGATATGTGGGCCGTTTATCTCTCCCAGTTTGCAATCACCCACCCATGACCTGCTGGGTTGTCCCCGTGGGTTCCTGGAGGCGTCTCTGTCACTTCGTTGCTCAGACTCTTGGAGTTCAAAGTATGTTGGCCTCAACACTGCTGTGTTTGAGAGACGGGGGAACTTTGGATCCCCCTACTCTCCGCCATGTTGGATTCCAGTTTCTAGTTATGGAGCCATGAAGAGATTGGGCATTGGAAATCAACCGAAGGCAGATAACAAATTGAGGAGCCTTTATTCTTGGAAAGCTGCTTCAGGTAAGAATAGTAGGAATATGTCCTAGTGTAGTGGTATTGCAACCATCCTTATCTTCTTCCCACCAACTCAACTTGGCTGGCAAGAATAATAGTTTCATTAACATGGGGAGGACCATGAAAACCAACAGCTTTGCTTCCAGAGGGGATGAACTCAATTTGGGTGTGTGTGTGGTGTGTGTGTGTGTGGGGGGGTGGTAAAAATATTTGGCTTTGTTGTTTAAAAGGGGTGGGCATTGGGGCGCCTGGGTGGCTTAGTCGGTTAAGCGTCCGACTTTCGCTTGGGTCACGATCTCGCGGTTCGTGGGTTCGAGCCCCGTGTCGGGCTCTGTGCTGACTGCCAGCTCAGAGTCTGGAGCCTCTTTCAGTCTGTGACTCCCTCTCTCTCTGACCCTCCCCTGCTCACGCTGTCTCTCTCTCTCTGTCTCCTAGAAATAAATAAACATTTAAAAAAAAAATAAAATAAAAAAATAAAAGGGGTGGGCATGGTTGGGGACAAAAAAGGAAAAGAGCAGCTTTGCAAGCCTGACTGTATGGTTCCGGTTGGGGTGAATGTGAATGGTAGACCAACCAGAAATTTAATGGGGAAATCCTGGAAATGAGAGATCCATAGAAAGGCTGAGATAATCTCTCCATATGTTCTTGGCCGACTAGAAAACTGTATGTGCTTGGGGGAGACCTGAGGCTGGTGAACATTGAAAGCTGAGGGAGACTTGAGAATTGGCTGTAACGTGGAGCCCATTTTGCCAGCAATATAAAATATATTTGCCAGCAATATAAAAATCAATCGACAGAAGTGGAAGCTTTGTGGAAATGAGGCATTTGACCTCAAGCTCTGCCCAAATCACTAGCTTACCACTAAGCTATGCACATAAAAGGGACATCTTTAGGAAAATAGTCTAAAAACAAAAATAAGAATTAAGAAACTGAGCAGAGACATCAGTGATTCCACATTTTAATTGCAAGTAAGTTACTAAAAAAATTATTTAAAAAACCTCTCAACCTTAAGAAAAGAATCAAGAAGTAATGCCCTCTCATTCCATTTATTAAAGAAAAGATACAATGCAGGAAAAACACCAACCATCCTTTCACATCAGGCTGAAAGAAACACAGTGATTTTTTCTTTCCTTCCCCAATTCCCATATTCCCATCCATATCAGTAGAGGAAAAAAAAAGAATTACTACAATATTTATCTAAAAATGTTTATTTTCAAAACAAAATTAGTAAGCATACAAGAAAGAGGAAAATATAATCTATACTCAATTTAAAAAAAAAGGTACTCAATAGAAATTGCTCAGGGTGAGCCCAAATATTGGGTTATAGATAAAGACTTCAAAGCAGCTATTGTAAATATGTTCAAAGAATTAGAAGAAATTATGGGGCACTTGGGTGGCTCAGTCGGTTAAGCATCAGACTTCAGCTCAGGTTATGATCTTGTGTTGCGCGACTTTGAGCCTCATGTCAGGCTCTCTGCAGACAGCCTGAAGCCTGCTTTGGATTCTGTCTCCCTCTCTCTCTGCCGCTCCCCCACTCATGCTACCTCTCTCTCTCTCTCTGAAAAGTGAATAAACATTAAAAAAATTAAAGATTTAGAGGAAATTATGTTCAAATAATGAAAGGAAAATTTGATGACACTGACTTAATATACAAGAAATAGAAGTAGAGAACTACAAAGTATAAAAAAAGAACCAAATGTAAATTCTGGATTTGAAAAATGCAATATGGTAGTGTTTCCTTATCCATAGGGGTTATGGTCCGAGAACTCCAGTGGAGGCCTGAAACCTTGGGTATTTAGGATACCAAACCCTATATACACTATATTTTTATCTATATAATCATACCTATGATAACACTTACTTTATAAATAAGCACAGTAAGAAATTAACAGCAATAACTAATAACAAAATAGAACAATTAGAACAATATGCTATAATGAAAGTTATATAAATATGTCTTTGTCTCTCAAAATATCGGTTTTTAAAGTTTATTTATTTATTTTGAGAGAGAGAAGCAGAGAGTGAAGGAGAGAGAGAATCCAACCATTCTGTGTGCTGACAATGCAGATGTGGGACTCAGTCCCACAAACCATAAGATGACGACCTGAGCTGAAATCAAAAGTTGAATGCTTAGTCGACTGAGTTGCATTCTTGCGATGAAGTGAGATGATAAAATGCCTGAATGGTGAGATGAAGTGAGGCCAATGACATAGGCATTGTGACACGGTGTTGGGCTACTATGGAGCACGTGACAATACATCAGAAAGAGGATCATCTGCTCGTGCACTAGGCTTGCCTGAGACCATGGCAAGGAAACTTTGGAGGAGGGGGTGACTACTAAACTGAAATAAAAATTTACTAGATAGGCCCAATAGCATATTTGAGATGGCAGAAATAAAAATGAGACTTACAGAAAGATCAATAGAAATACTCCAATCGGCAAAATGTAGAGAAAAAAGATGGAAGAAAAAGGAAACCTTAGAACCATGTAAAGTGTGTAACATACATGTAATGGGAGTCAATGATAGAGAGGCAAGATAGACAAAGGTATAGAAAAAAGTATTTGAAGAAGTAATGACCAAAAACTCATCAGATTGGATGAAATTTTACCTACATATCTAAGAATCTCAGCGAATCTTACCTAACTATTCTAACATAAAGAGAACCACAGTTAGACATATCCTAGTCCATCTACCAAAAGCCAAAACCAAAGGGCAATCTTAAAATCAGCAAGAGAAAAGCAACTTCCCTCACACAGAGCATTAACAATACAGTAGTAAACAACTGGCTTCCCATCAGAAACAATGGAGACCCAAAAGCTGTGAAATGACAGTCAACGTGCTGAAGAAAAAACAAACCTGACAATGGCCAACAAAAATACTCTTCAAAAATGAAGGTAAAACTGGGGCATTCCCAGATGAACAAAAGCTGGCAGAATTCATTGCTAGCCACCGTTCACTGCAAGAAACACTACAGGAAGCGCACCAGAAAGGAAGGAACTGATCAGAGATCATAACTGGGATGCATAGGAAAGATGAAGGCCATAGGAAATATTAAGTATATAGGTATATGTGAAAGACCACATTTATATTTATTCCTCTTTTCTTTTCTCAATATTCTTAAAAAACCCCACATAGAAATGCTTAAATCAACAATTAATGAATTATAGCTCCATATGGTTGAATATATATTATATGTATAAAAGATATACATTTGAAAAATATATATTTGACACCATGCAGCATAGGATAATAATAGCCTAGAAGGAGGTAATGAGCAATATCGGGGCAAATTTGCTTTACTTACCCCAGAGGTAATTACAGCAGCAGCTGCCATGAGGATGGTGGTGGTAACTCTATTCTGGATACAGTTCAGTTCAATTCATATCATCCATTTTATTTCATTTCAATATGGCGGTTAATAAAAACGTTGCTACTCATTTAAAGAAAACATTTACCAAACCCTTTGTTTACAAAATCAAATACAGGGACTTAACTTTAAAATTTCTCTTTCTTTCTTTCTATTAAAATGTTTTTTTTAACGTTTTATTTATTTCTGGGAGAGAGAGAGAGAGAGAGAGAGCGTGAGAAGGGGAGGGTCAGAGAGAGAGGGAGACACAGGATCCAAAACAGGCTCCAGGCTCTGAGCTTGCTGTCAGACCCCATCGCAGGCCTCAAACCGATGAACTGTGAGATCATGACCTGAGCCGAAGGCCACTGCCCAACCGACTGAGCCACCCAGGCGCCCCTAAAATTTTTTTAAAAATGTTTATTTAGTTTTGAGAGAGAGATAGACACAGTGCGAGCAGGGGAGGGTCAGAGAGAGGGAGTTACAGAATCCAAAGACGAACCCACGAACAGTGAGATCATGACCTGAGACCTAAGTCTGACGCTTAACCGCTTAATCGATTGAGCCACCCAATCGCTCCCACAGGGACTTAAGTTTAAAAACCACAATTCTACCCCATCCCTCCCACTCCCACTTCTGCTTCCCAGAGAGCAATTTTAAACCCCTTTACCTGTTTTTCCAGGTGATTTCAACCATATCCCTAAATGACATATTATATCACTGTCCTTTACTTTTTCAGATTTAGACATTTTGCTTATTTACACCACACATTTCCTGTCTTCTTAATGTGATCACATCATCCCCTTTGATTTCTGTATTGGTTACCTTCCACCCCTTTATTACTTGTTGTATCAGAGCTATGCCTCATTTTGTAGGATGAAGATACTACGAGAGGAAGTTTTCTCTTAAGTCTCCTCTCCCTTTAATCTTTCAACTTCTTTGATCTGTACATTTACTTTTACACTGTAGTGACTGATGACCTTTACTTTCTGTTCTGCAGCCATGGTTAAATCTTTCATGTTTGCTTACAGATGGATGCTACAAGTTGAAATTCAATATTCGGTGTTTACGTTATTAGTGCACAGTATTAGAGGTAATAGAGTTCCCTCCTTGAGCAGGTTTGCCTTCACAGTGGCCTCATTCCCTGTGGAATCTCTACATCACACGATCTAGTCTGTCAAATTCTGTTTCCTAGACATGGCTCCTTTGCCTTCCCAATCTTCTATGGACTAGGGGCCCCTAACTTATTGGACAATGGTCATCTTGACACCTTAGTTTTCTGCGAGGTTAGAGCCATTGCTTCCTGGATCACATGTCCTTTGCTTCCGTGTGTTATGTCCCCACTTCATGTAACCCATTTTCTAATAACTTCCGAAAAATGCATGATAGACTATTAATTATGACATGTGTGTGAATGTCTTACCCTCAAGCTCTCATGATGATTTGGGAGATTGTAGGTTGAGAATCATCTTTTTGAGCAAGGGTCAGCCCACTTCTGAAAGGGGCCAGATAGTAAATATGTTAGACTCTGTGGGTCACAGGACCACTGTTGCAACTATTCAGCTCTGCCTTTGTAGCACAAAAGAAGCTATAGACAGGAGGTAAATGATTAAGTCTGGCGGTGTTCCAGTCAAATTCCATTTTCTTTTTTTTTTTTAATATTTTTATTTATTTCTATAAGAGAGAGAGAGAGAGACAGCGTGAGCAGGGGAGGGCCAGAGAGAGAGGGAGACACAGAGTCTGAAATAGGCTCCAGGCTCCGAGCTGGCAGTCAGCACAGAGCCCGACGCGGGGCTCGAACCCACAAACCGCGAGATCATGACCTAAGCGAAAGTCGGACGCTTAACCGACTAAGCCACCCAGGCGCCCCTAAACTCCATTTTCAAAAGAAGCAGCCGGCCGGATTTGTCCCACGAGATGGAGTTTGTCAGTCCTTGCTTCAGAACTCTGAAGACATGTTTTCATTGTATTTCTCATGATGTTCAACTGACCCTTGTTCCTTTGTATGTGGCTTCCTTTTTTCCTTTTCCTTTATTTCTAACTGGGAGCAGTTAGGATCTTTAATTCTTGCATTCTACAGTTTCACAATAATATGTATAGGAGAGGGTCTTTACTCATCAATTTTTGACTATTGTCTCTGTCCTTTTTTAACGGAACCTTACTTGATCTGATGAGAGGCCACCTGGATTAACCCTGTTTTGTGTCACATCTTTTCTGTCTTTTTTGGAGGCAGGTTTCTTTGTCTTATTTTTTGAAATATATTCAACTATATCTCTTAGAACTTTTATTGATGCTTGTTTTTCGGCAGCAATTTAGATCATTTTTTTCCCCTTAATTTTAGAGAGAGAGAGAGAGAGAGAGAGAACAGGGAGAGGGAGAGAGAGAGAGGGAATCTCAAGCAGGCATGAAGCCCAATGTGAGGCTTGATCCCATGATTCTGGGTTCATGACCTGAGCTGAAATCAAGAGTCAGACGCTCAACCGACTGAGCCACCCATATGCCCTATCAGCAGTAAATTTTTAAAATACTTCTTTTTTGTTCTCTAATCTTCCCCACCTTCCCTTTTTCTGTGTCTGTACTAGAGTAGATTTGTCATGAAGCTGATGACCCCACACTCAGAGGTCCTGGAAGTTTCTGGGAGTTATAGAGTGTTCTCAGTGGGAAGGTACAGCTAGATTACAATCAGGAAGAATTGCTGTGAAAGTGTTTTGGCTAAATAGATTTCAAAAGAATGGGATTGGAACCTCTAAGATTCTGTAACTTAAAGTGCAAGATAGTTTTTCACATATCAATATTTATTTTTTGTACCTAATTTTACATTCTAATTTTGTATTTTTTAAAAAGCCCTAAATATTGATTAAACTTTAGGGTTAAACAAAATCTAGATTTTCATTTTAGTTTAATTTCTCTGAGGGCACTAATTAGCATTTTTCTAGATTATTTTCTGTGTTTTGTTTTGTTTGAGTTTTATGTTTCCTTGCGGTAATTTTGTGGTTTGTATACTATTGTTCCCCCAAATGTCTGGTGATCCTTGGTTTCCATTCTTATTTAAAAGTGAGAAAATAGACAAGCTGACCATGGGGTCTGTGAACACGGATGGGACATGTCAGCTGGCGCGGTTGCCTTTAGGGAAGCTGGAAGGGGATCTCTGAAGTTCTGCTCCCCAACTGCGTTTGTTCTCCCAAAGAATTCATTCATTTTTTTTTTTTTGAGAATTCATTCAATTTTTTTAAAAAATTTTTTTAATGTTTTATTTATTTTTAGGAGAGAGAGAGAGACAGCGCGAGCAGGGGAGGGTCAGAGAGAGAGGGAGTCACAGACTGAAACACGCTCCAGACTCTGAGCTGGCAGTCAGCACAGAGCCCGACGCGGGGCTCGAACCCACAAACCGCGAGATCATGACCTAAGCGAAAGTCGGACGCTTAACCGACTAAGCCACCCAGGCGCCCCTCAATTTTTAAAGAGAAGAATTCCCCATGTTCTCTTCCTTAGGGAGAAACACCTGGCTGTTAGGGAAGGCTTGACTGTTTCCTCTGTAGCCTCTTGCTTTGGGGCCCATACTTCACTTCCGCTCTCAGACAGGGGTCCTTCTGTCCCCGCCGCCTCTGTCTGTGTGTTTTAGGCTGTCCCTTCCTCTGTCACAGCATTAGTAAGTATTCCTCCTCATCCTTTGTGTCTTTGAGGCATTTATTGAAATTTCTTATTAACTAATAGTCACCTTCCGTTCTCTCAGCTGAAGGCCTGGGAAGAAAGAGATTAGCGGATACCCACTGCACCTCGATTTGGAGCCCTGGGGGGCTTGAATCTCACCAACAAACTCATAGCATACTAGATGGCGCGGGGTTTGCTGCTTATGCTTTTAGGAGTTTTGCAGGGTTTCTACTGAAAACACACATACAAAAATCCTACCAACCTCACTTTTTGAGCAAAACTCTCATTTGTTGATATTTGATACCTTCTTTTAGAGGACATCTGGCTCTCAAGTTTCAGCATCCATCTTTTTTTTTTTTTTTAATACATTGCTTTTAAAAAATATTTATTTTTGAAAGAGAAAGAGACTGAGTGCAAGTGGGGGAGGGGCAGAGAGAGAGGGAGACACAGAATCTGAAAGCAGGCTCCAGGCTCTGAGCTGTCAGCACGGAGCCTGATGCAGGGCTTGAACTAATGAGCTGTGAGATCATGATCTGAGATGAAGTCGAAGTTTAACCGACTAAGCCATTCAGGCTCCCGCAACATCCACCTTAACTCATATCGTCAAGAAATTCCTCACTGTTTCTGTCCAAGCCTTCTGGCTTCCCTGAATTGCCGTATTTGTTCATTTTGTAATATCTTGTCATTTTAAAGGGATTTGTGGTGGGAGAAAAGTAAATGTGTGTGCTAAGTTAACCCTCTTCATCTGTAAGCTGGAACTTTCAAATTTCTAAACGATATAATTAAATGGTCTTTTCTTTCTTAATGAAATCTTCACAGTCTATAAATCAGGAAGCTTTTAGAAAAAGTGCTCTAAAAATATAATTAGGCACACCCGCTTATAAAGCTTTTCATTAACTTCTCTTTAAACATATTTGATCTTGAAGACATAATCTCAAACTTCTTATCACTTACATTCCATTTTTGACTTCTTTTCTTCTCACAAGATATTCTTATCTGTCCCTTCCTCTTTTGGTTGGATATTTAACTCCTTGAGTTAACAACCTATATGATTTAAAATCTCCCTATCTTTCTTTGAAATTGTACTGTACTTTTAATTCTTTTCTTATATGACTCTTCTGTCAAATATTGGTATTTTAGATGAATGAGAATCCGTGAGCATTATAAGAAATACTGTGTGTTATTTAAACTGGAAGGAGAATACAGTGTTTTTCTGAGTATTTTCAGATCTACATACACTGATGAATTAATCCAATAAGAGATTTTTTGAGGGGTGCCTGGGTGGCTCAGTTGGTTAGGCGTCCAACTTCGGCTTAGGGCATGATCTCACACTCTGTGAGTTCAAGCCCTGCATCAGGTTCTGGGCTGACAGCTCGGAAACTGGAGCCTGCTACAGATTCTGTGCCTCCATCTTTCTGTGCCCCTCCTCAGCTTGCACTCTGCCTCTGTCTCTCTCTCAATATAAATAAACATTAAACAATTAAAAGAAAAAAGATTATTTTTGAATGCGTACAATGCACCAGACAACTTTCAGGCTCTAAAAGTGACTGAGTGATCATTGACCAAGACAGAAAAATCCTTGACCGCATCATGTTTTCTTTCTGGTGTGAGACAGACGATAAAGAGAATAATTACGTAAAAGATATGTGTATTAGGATTCTCCAGAGAAACAGAACCAAGAGGAGCATATATATAAAGATTTATTATAAAGATTATGTAATTATGGAAGCTGACAAGTCCCAAGATCTTCTAGGTGAGTCAGCAAGCTGGAGACCCAGGAGACAATCTGGGTCCTAAGGCCTCAGAATCAGGAAAGTCAAATGTCTAGTCTCAGTCCAAAAGTTGGCAGGCTCACAACCCAGGAAGAGCCTAGGTTTTAGTTTAAGCTTGTAGGCAGAAAAAAACCAATGTCCCAGCTCAAAAGTCAGTCAAGTAGGAGTTCCCTCTTTAGGGGAGGATCAGATTTTTATTCTGTTCAGACCTTCAGCTGATTGGATGAAGTCCATCCATCTCAGGAAAGATGAGCTATTTTACTCAGTCTGCCTATTAAAATGTTAATCTTGAAAATGAAAAAAACATTAGAGATGAAACTGACCATGAGGCTTAGAACATATTCTACTCATGCAATTGTAAAATATGCTTGGGGAACTGACTATAACACCTTGGAGATGCACAATGGAAGACTATAACACAAATCTGACCGTGGAAGTGGCCCTGGAATTATCTCTGTTCTAAGCATTCAAGTCAGTAATGGGCTGTGTGACATGTAGTGTCTCTTGAAGTGAATGGAAACTATACTAGGTTGGTCCTAGATCTAGATACAGTCCACACTCCTGCCTCCAACTTGCCGCCTCCTCCTTCAAACTCTCCTTCTGACAGCAACTCAATCCAGAAGCCCAACCGTGTTACTGAAGGAGTGGATCCTGATCTCTGCGTCTGCAAGGAAAGGCCTTCTCATCTGTACAGTGCCCAAGACAGCCTGTCTGAAGTGCAATCCTTGACTCCTTTTAAAGGAAAGTGTGTGATGACAATGAGTATCGCTGGGATATATCAGATTCAATGCCAAGTGTACCTCTGGCATCCCCAATTATATACAAGAATTCCCCAATTATAAAGTTATTGATGTGAAGACACCCTTAGACTCAGCAGATCCAAATACTATCGATACAGACTATTACCTGGAGGTTATGACATTGAAAGTGATTTTCTACCACCAGCAGAAGAATTTCCTGTGCCTGGTGAGTTACCATCACTGCCTCCAGAATTCGGTGATGAATTTCAATCCATAGACCCTCCTGGAGACATGCTTCCTGCAGGTCGTTTGGGTTTTTCATTGGGAAACTGACAGGAGTTCAGCTTAAATCAGTTTATCTGCCCAATATCTAATGTGCCAATATGTCTGAAATTCCCCAAACAGGCACTGGTGAGAGAACAGTGCTTGTAGAGAACTATTCACAGCATCAAAGAAACCTTGAAACCTCTTCTGTAGAAAACATACCCACATCTGTGTACTTTCACAACTTTTTGCTCCAATGTGACTACACGCTGTGGAGTCTGAGGTCATGATGAGTGACCATGAGAGAGGAGACAGTGGGCACTTTGAAGAGGGGACAATTCCTCCACCAGATTTGCAACAACTTAGGGAAGTTTGAGGCTCAAAACCCCCAAAGTGCCTGCACTTTAATGAAGTTTTATAGACATTATATAATTAATATTCTGCTTTGTTCTGTTTTTCTTTAATGTTTTTACATTTATTTTTGAGAGACAGTGAGTGAGTTAGGGAGGAGCAGAGAGAGAGAGAGAGGGAGACACAGAATCTGAAGCAGGCTGCAGGCCCTGAGCTGTCAGCACAGAGCCTCACCTGGGGCTCAAACTCAAGAACCGGGAGATGGTGACCTGAGCCACAGCTCAACCGACTGAGCCCCCCCCCGGGGCACCTGTTTTGCATTGTTCTTTGTAGCAGTGCTTAAGCTACAGGGAGCTCTCAGGGAGCTAAAATGGTCATGGCTACACTGCTCCACCTGCCTCTTGACATGTTAGCCATTTTCAGTGTCCTAACCCACTTTAACTGGATGAGATTTATGTTGGCTCTGCCATTTCTGAACATCTTTTTGTATTAATATTTGTGTTAAAATAATGAAATGAAAATCAGTCTTGCTATCTTATGAACGTGATTCATGGATTTATATAAACTTGATCATTTTAATTTTCCTATCTTCTTGGGGGGTAAATTTTATGTACAGATTTAACTTTTCATAGTTTCAACTGGATTTTCAAAATATTTTATGCATTTGTTTTGGACCGAATTTTGGTGCTGTTAGTGTCATTACCTAGCACCCTAATTTTTAAATATAATCAGGATTTCATTAATTGCCTTTTTTCATTGAAGTATGATTATTTCATTAACACTTTTCTATACACTCATTCATTTCTAGCTGTACATATGATAAGGAAAGATCTGATATATTGTCATGTCTTAAATGCATTGTTTAACTGGATTGTTTAGAATTGTAAACAGTTTTCATTATTGGAAAGAGTAATCAGACCTTCTGTATATCTGTTTATAAGCCAAAACCACCATGACAGACTTTTATTAATTGTATCTGTATATTTTGATGCAATGGTCTTGTAAGGGTTTTTATTGAAAACCACTATTAGCCAGTCTTTCTTACTGACAATAAGTTGTAAATAAATAAAATAAAATAATAAAAAATGAAATGAAATAAAATGTTAATCTTATCCAGAAACATCATCACAGACACATTTAGAATAATTTTGAACAAATAATCTGGGCACCCCAAGGCCCTGTCAACTTAACACATAATTTAGCATTACAATGAGGTATATTAGATAGAATGTGACTGTCACATTAAGAAGCAGCAATGTGTCTGGAGTGGGGTGAATGCGGGGAAGGAGGAGATGAAGGCAGAGAGGTTTTGGGGGTGCCAGATATACTTGATCTTGGTAGGCTCTTACTTAGAGTGGGAGCCAATAAGAGCGATTGGAACAGAGAAGTTTTGTTGTTGTTGTTCGTTTGTGTGTTTCTAAGTAAGCAGTATGCCCAGTGTGGGGCTTGAACTCAAGACCCTGAGATCAAAAGTTGGACCTGAACAACGAAGTCTTGATCTGATTTAAATGTTGAGTCCTGCTGGCTGCAGTATTGAGAACTGACTGAAGAAAGCAATGGCAAAATCAGAAAGGTTAGTTAGGATGCCTGTAATGAGTCGAATGGTGCCCCTTTCCCCCAATATGTCCATATCCTAATCCCCAGAACCTGTGAATGTTACATTATTTTCAAAATGGGTCTTTGTAGACATAATTAAGCAAAATATCTTGAGATGATAGATCATCCTGGATTAATCAGGTGGTCCTGATATCCAGTGATAAGTATCCTTACAAGAGAAGCACACAGGGAGATTTGAGATGGACAGAAGAGGAGGACAGAATGGAGGCAGAGAGGAAGTCATGTGGTCACAAAGGAAAGAATACTGACAGCCTCCAGGAGCTGGATGAGACGAAGAAGGATTCTCCTTTAGAAACTCCAGAGGGAGTGCAGATCTACCCATACCTTGATTTTGGACTCCTGGTCTTCAGAGCTATGAGAGAATACATTTCTATTGTTTTAAGCCATCCATGTTGTGGTAATTTGTTTACAGCAGCTACAGGAAAGGAATGCAAGGCTTTTGTGATAATCCTGGTGCAAGAGTTCTCTCCTTCAACAATTTCCCATGAACTCTGGATCCTGACTGCTTAATGGCTGTCACCAGGATTAGCCAACAAGCCACTCAGTCTCAACTTCAAGTAGAAAACATTATTGCTTCTTTCCTCAGATTCTTTTCCATGTCTTGAATTCCCTATATCAGTTGATGGTACCTCATTCTTCTTAGAGTTTTACTCTGACTAGGTTTATGTATTACTCATTTGCAAGGAAAGTTAGACATTGTCTTTCTTTTCTCCCCATAAGACATTGCCTATGGATCTCTAATAATATTTGATATGTTTTATTACATTCTTGCCTCTTTCACTACACACTCTGGAGAGCAGGGACTGTGTTTTGTTTATTTATCTTGTGGTCTTAGCACCTGGCATATTGCCTGGTTAGAGGATAGGCTTATTAGGACAGAATAAGTGATCCATCTTCCTAGTGACACAAGCCAGGAGTCTTAGAGGTGCTCTTGGTTCTTAATGCCTCATTAACCCTTATACTTAACTGGCCATTTACTTCAATTTACTTTACTTTCCAAATATCTTTTGTCCCAGCCTCCCACCCGCCATCCTTGGTGTCATCAACTTGGTTTTCATAGTTGTTCACTGGTACCATTTCAATGTCTCTTGCTTCCTTCAGTTCTTTCCTTCTATGGTCTATTCACCACATGACCACGAGGCTGAGGTTTCAAACATGCACGTTTGATCATATAATTTCCTGTTAAAGTGACTTTGATAACTTTCAAAGACCTTATCTGGCGTACACGATTTTTCATGTTCAAGCCATTTTCCTGTATGTCCTTATAATACTTCTATGCCTAACTACTTGCTCTTCATTCATGTAAATTTGTATATCTGTAAATTGATCACAGGGCACTGGACCCACAGGGTAGGGACATTTATAAGACATGATTCCTATCCCCATTGAATTCCCGTTGCTTATCGGAGACAGTAATGTTAAATAGCATAACTATTCCAATAAAATTGATTACAACAATGATATAAACATTTGAAAATAATATGTAACCTACAGAGAGGGATGGAATTGTCAGACACAGCCTTCTGATAAGATGAGTGGGAATTGAGTCAGGTCAAGAAGGAAAGGTAAGGTTTAACATTTTTTTTCCAGGTAGAGCTACCTATGCAAAGAGAGAGTGTCTTGGTAGGGAAAATGGTTGTGTGAGGCTGTGTATATGAGGTGGGTGGTGATAAGACTGCAGTTAAGGGAAGGGGCTAGATCAGGAATGATCTCGTATAGCAGATTAAGAGGCCTGCATGTTATATCCAAGGCAGTGAAGAGTTATTGCAAGATATAAGTGTGTAAGTGCCATGGTCATATTTGTGTTTTAGGGAAATAATTCTGTGAGGAATCTAATGAATGGATTGGAGTGGAGCCGAAATGGAGACAACGGAAGACCTTGACAACTGTCTACCTGGTAAGTTAAGTAGGAAGAATATTTATATGCTGAAGGAAAAGGGCTGGAGAGAGATAGAGATATAGTCAAGAAAGGATAATTAATTTAGTGATGTCCCTAAAGACATGGAGGAAGAATTAGATACAGAGCTCAGGGGAAAATACTTAACCAGAATTTTCCAGGGAAAATAATAACTGAAGAGTAGGGAGATAACAACTTAAAAGGCCTGGATGTGAGCACTAGAACTAGTTGAAATAAAGATACATCTAACTTATTTTATTGGGAATCTGAGAAAAAAAAATCAACACTGTCTCCTGAAAGTGAAAATATAGGATGCAATAATATTAAACTAATGGCAAATATTTAAATATAAAATGTAAGATATTATTAATAACAACTGACAAATAATGGCGGTAGGGCTGGGGATTAAACATGTTCTAAATTAAATAAGACAGCTGAAAAGATTTTGACTAACTCCCACTCAGTTCTTATGGTCCCCACGTAGATGTTGCTTCCTCCATAAAATGTATTCGAGATGGGGTCTCTTCTATGTGTGTCTGTAGCATCTTTTGCTTTCCCTCAATTGTCCTTAAAATGCTAAGTTGTAAACACCTTTTCACTCTCTTATATTTCAACTAGATTTTAAGCTGCATACAGACAAGGACTAGGTTTATCGTTTTTGGCATTTGATTTTCAAATTTTATCACAGTGGTTGGCACAGAGTAAGGGCTAAATATGTATTTGTTGACTAAATATATGAATTCCACTTTGATTCTAAAGTTTGGATTTGTAGATTAAAACTTATTTTATCCAGAGGTGACCTGAAAAGCTGATCTGACTTTGGCTCAGGTCATGATCTCCTGGTTCCTGAGTATGAGTCCCATGTTGGGCTCTGTGCTGACAGCTCAGAGCCTGGAGCCTTCTTTGAATTCTGTGTCCCCCTCTTTCTCTGCCTCTCCCTCACTCACACTCTGTCTCTCTCTCTCTTAAAAATGAATAAACATTAAAAATTATTTAACATAAGCAGAACTACAGAATTTTTAAAAATAAAACATATTTTCCCATATATTAAGACTAACAAAAATAGCTGACTCATGGTAAGAAATGATTAAAAGCTGCATTAAAAGAGAGAATTAATATAACATACATACATTATAACAATATTTATAAATAAGTTCAACTTCTCTATTAAAAGAACAAGTTCGTGTAGGATTTAATTAAATTAATTAATTAAAGTCTTTATAAACTTGATCAACTTTATTTTTTTCTTTTATAGTTTATTGTCAAGTTGGTTTCCATATAACACCCAGTGCTCATCCCCACAAGTGCCCTCCTCCATGCCCGTCAACTCCTTCCCTTCTTCCCCACCCCCATCAGTCATCAGTTTGTTCTCAGCATTCAAGAATCTCTCATAGTTTGCCTCCTTCCCTCTCCCCAACTATTTTTTCCCCCTTCTTCTCCCCCATGGTCCTCTGTTAAGTTCCTCCTAATCCATCTATATGTGCAAACATATGGCATCTGTCCTTCTCTGCCTGACTTATTTCACTCAGCATAACACCCTCAAGTTCTATCCATGTTGCTACACATGGCCAGATTTCATTCCTTCTCATTGCCATGTAGTATTCCATCATATAGATAAACCACATCTTCTTGATCCATTCGTCCGTTGATAGACACTTAGGCTCTTTCCATGTTTTGGCTGTTGTTGAGAGTGCTGCTATGAACATTGGGGTACATGTGCTCCTATGCATCAGCATTCCTATATCCCTTGGGGAAATTCCTAGCAGTGCTATTGCTGGGTCATAGGGGAGTTCTAGTGTTAATTTTTTGAGGAACCTCCACACTGTTTTCCAGAGGGGCTGCACCAGTTTGCATTCCCACTAACAATGTCATGTAGGATTTTAAAAAGTGCACAAGTTAATGTTGAAAAAAGACAAATCACCATAAATCAAGAAAAATCACCTAAAAAGTTAAAGAATAAGCAAAGGTCAATGCAAACAAGAAGAAAGCTGGCATACAAAGCAAAATTCATACTGATAAAAGGTAAAATTCACATTTTGTCTATTTAGTTAATGAGTTATTGGCATTGTGTTTTAAAGCATATTCTAGATATCTTACTCTTTCACTAATAACCCTTAAATAATGTGGATATTAGGAATTCTTGTATCCTGTAAACAGAGAACATATTTATAAGACATTAAAGCATGATCACACATCAGAACATATAAAGCTCCATATATTATTTTAAAAAGCAGATACTTACATAAGTAGGAGAACAAAAATATAAACAATATAAATTTGACTTAAAGAGTCAATCACTTGGAAATTAAAAGAGGTTATAGCTAGTAGCTTCGAGGTCTAGAGGAAAAAAAATTGCAGTTACAAAATATTGAGAATGGTGTGACAGCCAGAATAGTAAGAGTATACTTAAGATTTTTGAATGTGTTATTTATTAAAGAAGAAAAATAAAGATTAAAGAGGCTGAGTGTTACTCTAAGGAGCTAAAAAGAGAAGTATAAGGAGTCTAAGAACATCAGTAGGATGGAACAAAAATGATTAGAACAGAAAATTAGGAATTAAAAAATTTCTAGGATATACTTTCAAAACAGTTCATTGAGAGGCTCAATTACTGGAAAAATCTAAAGCAAAACAAAGAAAACAATAACAGCAACTTATTATAAATGAAAATGGTAAACACCACTAATATGAAATTTCATTATTATAGGGATAATAATTTTTCCCAAATCCTTTATAAATATTATGCATTTCAGTTAAAGTTGTAAAACTTTGTCAATGGCAGATTTGACAAAATGATACTAAAGTCATCTGTAAAACTTGTGTTTTCTAAAGTTAAAAAACAAGTAAAATAGACAGTGTTTGGTTAAACATAATATGTAAACATTATTTTAAAAGTGGGAAAATTATAAAGACAAAATTGAGAATTGTGGTTATGTCCAGGAATGTGGAGGGGGGGCGAGGGGGATATAAGTTACTTTTTAAGGTTCCTGATCTTGGCTTGGGTGATGCATTTTTTTTTAGTAGGTTCTATACCCAACTTGGGGTTCAAACTCACAACTCTTAGATCAAGAGTCACACGTTCTACAGACTGAGCCAGCCAGGTGACTTATGGGTGAAGGATTAATGGTATCCATTTCTTTATTACACAATCACTGAATAAATGTTAAATAAACAAAATAGTAAAATAGATCTATTTTAAGAACTAAGGTTGAGCAAGAAGTATGATTAATCCAATTTAATGCACCCAAAACTCACTGTGAAAATTTAGTAAGAGACTAGCTAAAGAAAACTTTAAATTGTGTGTATGGTGGGGGAGAGGGCATTAAGGACTAGGACTTAAACTTCTTGGTATTAAAATATACTGTAAAGCTACCATAAAAAAATGGTGTATTTCTTTCTGGTCCAGAAATTACACAATCTAGTGAAACATAGTTTGAAGTCCAGGAATAGATGCGTGCGTGTGTGTGTGTGTGTGTGTGTGTGTGTGTGTATTAATTATGATATGTGATGTATTGAAGAGAATCTAGCATAGTGATCCTGGCTCATCTACTTCTTTATAGATATTTTTATTGTCTTAATTATGTTGGTATTTTAAATCAAATGTAAGTTAGAATAAATATTTAAACATTATCTAGAGATGATCATTACAAAGTAAAAGATTAAATTCCATCCCTTGCTTCCCTAATACTAAAATAAATTCCAGTTAGATTAACCTTAAATAGAAAAGGGAAACATGGAGATTTTGGAAAGCAATATGAACAAATATTTAAATAATCTAAAAGAATGTGAAAACCTTTCTAGTTTTAATGTCAAAGAAGTAAGCAAAAAGGCTTTTTAGTTTTACCTCTTCTGTGAAACAGTATCTCAGAGCGTGCCCTCACTTTCTCCCTTAGGATTTTGTGGATAGTTGCCTTCAGGAAGTCTTGGCTAACCTTGTTTCCATGCCTTTTTCTAAGAGGTTTGCTTCTTCTGTGTGGATATATGAATAATACTGGATTTTTCCTTGACATTTCATCAATTAAAAAAGGATAGTTATGAGTAAGTAAAGTTTGCAACAGACATACCTGAAACACACACTCTTTTGCTTGGCATATTGAAGTTTTTCTTCGTTCTAGAAAGATTTTTCTGTCTTATGTCTCTTTGGACCCATTGTTTTCTTTACCGCGTTTGAAAGCAAGCAAGCAAGCAAACTCAGGAGACGGGTTAATGGAGTTTAATAGTATTATTGAAAAGCTGGAAAATATGACCTAAGAGCTGAGGTCAAGTGGATTCATGATATTCCTTCTGAATCCGACAGTTGTACTCACCTCGTCTTGTGCCCCACCCACAGCCCATACCTCCCCACAAATAGGCAGACCAAAAGCAAGGGCCAAAGGGTACTCACTCTCCCATTTTCAGTCTTTTATTCTAATTCTACCCATCAGGTAAATCACTCTTTCCTTGGGGAAAAGGGAAAAAAGCACAGAGTAAAGATGAAATTTTCGTTCTGCAGTTTTTCTTCTTAGAGAATTGAGTCGAGCTTCCCTCCTCTCTGTAGAAAGATGAGGCAAGCCCAACAGGAGACTGACAAAGGTTCTGCCCTTGACCAGACTTCAGATAGGCTCCTGAACCTTCTCCTAGACCCATATGTGTCCCTCCTTGTAAAGTCCAGTTTTAGAAGAACCATGCTGAATTAGTTTAACTAGAGCCCCCACCCTCAGTATCTGATCACCTTCAATATCTGAACTGGATCCCCTCCTCCACTCCCCCTGGGTTATCTGGTCAACCTGGTCTGTCTTCAGCAAAGAATCCTGTCAGGTCTGTTTAGCCAGAATCATTCCTCACTCCTGATATTTCCACTTAGTAATTTTCTGTCCACTGACCCCCACCCTGCTCCTTGGCTGTAAATTCTTATTTGTGGTGTATTCGAATGTCTCTCCTGCACTGTAAAATCCAATTACAGTGGTCCCTATACCTGTCACAGTGGATGGTCCTGGATAAAGTATACCTTACCATCTTTCACAAGGGTCAATGGATATATTTTTTCACTAACAGAGTTACACCAACATTATTGGGGGATTTTCTGTTTCAGACATTATTCATGCCGTACTATGTTTACCTGGATTTCATCATTCTTAGCTTCTTTCTTTCTTTTTCATCTGCCTTCAGCATGACTGTCATCTTTCCTCCATGTCAATTATTCCATCTATATCCATGTGTAATAGTTTCCTGTTTTAAAATCCATCCATCAGGTCTTTGATAATAGTATTTAGGTCCTTAAATAGTTTCATTAAACCTACAATTTTCTCAGGATGCCTGCGTGGCTCAGTTGGTTAAGCGACTGACTTTGGCTCAGGTCATGATCACACGGTCCATGGGTTAAAGCCCTGTGCCAGGCTCTGTGCTGATGGCTAACTCAGAGACTGGAGCCTGTGTTGGATTCTGTGCCTCCCTCTCTCTCTGATCCTCCCCTGCTCACGCTCTTTCTCTCTCTCTCAGAAGTAAACAAAATATTTAAAACAATTAAGCCTGCAATTTTCTCATGTTCTCCTTTAAAAATTTTTAATGTTTATTTATTTTTGAGAGAGAGAGAGAGCGCGCGAGCAAGCGGGGGAGGGGCAGAGAGTGAGGGAGACACAGAACACAGACTCCAGGCTCTGAGCTGTCAACACAGAGCCCAATGTGGGGCTTGAACTCGCAAACTATGAGATCATGACCTTAGCTGAAGCTGGATGCTTAACTGACTGAGCCACCCAGTGCCCTTCATGCTATCTTTCTTTTAAAAACAATCTCTTTGAGCAAATTTGTTAATGTTCTAAATAATTTGAAGCACTTGTGGGGGAATTCTTCTCCCTTAGATTATACATATTTTCTCTTGTCTTCTACATGTTAGTTTCTTCCCCTGTCTTTCTCATCCTTCCCACCTTTCCTCCGTCCCTTCCTTTCTTCCTTTCTCTTTCCTTGCTCTGTGTAGTGTCCGTGCTTGCCATGACATTCCTTTTTCTAGCTCAGGTGGCTTTTCCACAAAATTTTATCAGATCTGGGATAGTGTGAGAAGATTCTTACTTCTCTCTTCACCATACCTTTGACATATGTACTTCCTACACTCTCCACAGCTTGAGTTCTGGATTCTTGGTGATCCTTCTATTTTTCGTAGCACCAAATCATGGAGGTGGCTAGGAGGATGTGCTCAGCTAGCTCTCACCATTATTGGAACACCTCAGCTCTTCTGTCACTTCCAAGATCACATAAATCAATGGAGCCACTCTAGGACCCCCTCGACCTTGTAGGGGCTAGTATTCCATTCCCAGGGAAGAATGTCTTTGCACTTCAGATGGGATCTTCAATTAGGTTATACGTAGCTCTGGATCTTGTTTTCTGACAATTTTCCCACCAATTTCTGTCTATAAATCATTTGTAGTATTCTTGACTTGGAAGAGGGGAAAGATGACATCTCCAGCCCTTCACATTTAGTTCCTTTTAGATGTGAGTATGGCCAACAGAATGTGTCTCTACCCCAAAGATGTCTATGCCCTAATCCCTGGAACCTGTGACCATGTTATGTTACTTTGCAAAGAAGACTTTGCAGATAACCATCCAATAGGGAGAGTATCCTGGATTATCCAAATAGCCCAACCTGATTACATGAGTATTTAAAAGCAGAGGACTTTCTTTAACTAGAGGCAGAACAGATATGGCATTTTAAAAGAGAAGTCAAAGAGATTCTAAGTATGAGAAGGACTTCACAGGAAGTTACTGGTTTGAAGACAGAGGGCAACATGAAGAGAAATTCAGGTGGCCTTACAGACCTGAGAGAGGCTCCTGGCTGACAGCCAGCAAGGAAAGAGAGACCTCACATCTGCAGCCTCAGTGACTGAGTTCCATCAACAGCTTGAATGAACTTGGAAATAGATTGCCCCTCAGAACCCCCAGATAAATGTCCAGCTTGCCAACTAGTTGATCTCAGCCTGTGCAGCTTGGGCCAGAGGAACCAGCTGAGCTCACCAGACTCCTGACCTGCAGAACTGGGAGATAATAAATTTGTGTTGTTTTAAGCTGCTGAAATTGTAGTAATTTGTTACGGCAGCTATAGACAATAAGCATATAGAGGTATTAGTAAGAAATGATATGATTTTGACTTGCCTGTGATCAGCATGTGAAGGGTAAGGGCAGGAGTCACTATGCTGTGCTACCTGATTCTGCTTCTGGTTCTTCTCAGGCATGTTTTCCTTGGGGATTGATATATTTAGACTTTGCCATGTCACTTCCTCCCCACCTCAACTTTTTAAAGTATTACTGGTGAGGGGCGCCTGGGTGGCTTAGTCGGTTAAGCGTCCGACTTTCACTTAGGTCATGATCTCGCGGTTCGCGGGTTCGAGCCCCGCGTCGGGCTCTGTGCGGACTGCCAGCTCGGAGCCTGGAACCTGTTTCAGTCTGTGACTCCCTCTCTCTCCGACCCTCCCCTGCTCACGCTGTCTCTCTCTCTCTCTCCTAGAAATAAATAAAAATATAAAAAAAAAAATAAAGTATTACTGGTGAACTTATGTTGTTAATTTTGAAGTATATGTGCTTTAATTAACACAGCACTGCAAGAGGGAGAACCAATACAGCCTCATTCAGTCATCTGAATCCAGAAATGTCTTGCTCATCAAATTGTCAGAAATGAGAGTGAAGGAGCATTCTGTGACTCTAGAATCAAAATATGTTAGTAAAAACAAGGGCTATTTGAAAATAAAATGAATTATATATATGTATATATATAATATATACATATATAATATATATATATGTACGGGTATGTGATAATTATTTTTTTAAAAAAATTGTATTTATTGTTGAGAGGGAGAGACAGAATGCGAGTGGGGGAGGGCCAGAGAGAGAGGGAGACACAGAATCTGAAGCAGGCTTCAGGCTCTGGGCTGTCAGCACGGAGCCTGACATGGGGCTTGAATTCACAAACCGTGACCTCATGACCTTAGCTGAAGTTGGATGCTTAACCGACTAAGCCACTGGGGCATACCAAATTTTTTGTATCAACTTTACTGGGCCATAGGATGCCAGATATTTGCTTAAACATTATTTATGGGCATGTCTCTCTCTCTCTCTCTATCCTCCTACCTATCCATCCATCCATCATCTATCATCTCCAGTTGGTTCTATTTCTCTGGAGAACCTTGACTGTTAAACTAAATGTATATATTTATATGTACACAGACTTATGATGTGATATGGTTTTAGGTTATTCATATATTAAAGCTGAAAATACAAGTTATAAAATATTTTTAATCTTCCTCCTCGAAAGGAAAAGTATAAAAGGCAGTATTGCTTTATCTTTGAAGAGAACATCAATAATATATTGATCTATTGGTATCAGAAATGAAAACATTAATCTTGGTGACAGGAGTGAAAATTGGAATATAAGAAAAAATATCTTGGAGTGACCTAGATTTTATTGTTTGGGCTTTAGTTTTTACATCCCACAAAAATCTGCTAGGCACCCATCTTATGTCACGTACAATAATAGATGTAGTGGAGTCAATGATGGCAAGGTGGACATTATGGCAGTCTTTTTAGAGCATTTGTGGCAGCCCAGGGGAGCCGGTTTGGCCCATGAAATCAGCAAAGGTGGATTTTTACGGGTATGAATATGGTTGACACAGGTGCTCTTCTGGATCTTTGGACTGTACCAGTGTTCCCGCTTTAGGGTTTACTGGGAAACACCAGTTGCTAAACAAATGTCATGGAGTATACAAGAGTCTATGGAAATATGCAGCTGGGGACTAAATCCAGTCAGTAGCCAAATGGATATTTCTTTAAGGAAGTCCATAAGAGAGATGGTGATTAGAAGTTAATGAGTAGTGGCGATTCAGTTGGTTGAGCTTCTGACTCTTGATTTTAGCTCAGGTCATGATCCCAGTGGGATCAGGCCCTGTGTGGGGCTCTGTGTTGAACGTGGAGCCTGCTTGGAATTCTCTCTCTCTCTCTCTCTCTCTGTCTCTCTCCTGCTCATGCATGCTCTCTTTCTCTCCCTCTTGCTTTCTCTCTTAAGCAAGAAGAAGGTAATGATTAGACAGGGGAGGTCTGGAGAGCCTGCCAGGCTGAGGCAGCAGCAAGCTCGAAGACCTGGTGATAGCATTTTTTCAGTCTTGATCAATTGCCACAATAACTTGAGGAATTGGGGGACAAGCCTGATTTTTATTTTTATAGCTTCTTTGACATATAGTTAGCATATAGCATTGTATAAGTTTAAGGTGTATGACATAGTGATTCCATATATATATATTGCAAAATGATTACCACAATAAGGTTAGTTGACACATTCATCATATCATTAGTTACATTTTTTTTGTGCATGTGTGTGTTTGTGCGATGAGAACTTTTAAAATATGCTCTCCTATACACAATATGGCATTTTTCATTTTTTCATCATGCTGTATGTTACATCTCCAGAACTTATTTATCTTAGAACTAGAAATTTGTACCCTTTGACTACTTTTACTCATTTTCTCTACCCCACACCCTCCACCTCTGGCAACCACCTGTTTCTATGTGTTTGACTTTTTAAAATTCCACATAGAAGTAAGATCATATAGTATTTGTCTTCTCTGTTTAACTTATTTCACTTAGTATAATGCCCTCAAGTTTCATCCATGTTGTTTCAAATGACAGGATTTTTTTTTTTATGGTTGAATAACATTTCATATATATGTTATATATATGTATATATAATAAATGTGGTATATATGTTATATATAAGTATATATAAAATAAATGTGGCATATGTATCTCTATATTCTATCTATCTATCTACCTATCTATCTATCTATCTATCTCACATTTTATTTATCCATTCTGATCAATACTTAGGTTGTTTCTATGTCTTGGCTGCTGTAAATAATGTCGCGAAGAACATGGGGGTGCAGATATCTCTTTAAGATAGTAACTTAATTTTCTTCAGATACGTATTCAGAAATGGAATTGATAGATCATATGGTTGGTCTATTTTCTAGTTTTGGAAGAAACTTCACAATGTGTTTCATAGTGTCTGCACTGATTTACATTCTCAGCAACAGTGCACAGACAACCCTTCTCTCCACATCCTCACCAGCACTATTGCCTCCTTCTTATCTTTTTGATAATAGTCATTCTAACAAGTGTGAGGGGGTTATCTCATTGTGGTATTGATTTGCAATGCCTTGATGATGAATGATGTTGAGAACCTCTTCACATATTTGTTTAAGTCTGTCTGTCTGTCTCTCTCTCTCTCTAACACATAATTTCTATGAGACAGGTTTTATCCACACTCAATAGAATAGAAAAGTTCCTGGAAGATGATGAGTCTCTGAGTCACTTGTTTGTCATCATGTTATGTGGCTGGTGAAGATTCTCTTAAGTTTGAGGGAACTTGGAATGTGGTTGCTAACTGCCCCATATTTCTTTATTCATTATTTTTTTTTTCATTCTTTCAACAAACATTCATTGAATACCTTATTTGTTCTTAATTCTTGGGTACAGAATCTGTGTTGGTTTTCTATCATTCTCTAATAGAATGCCACAAACTTAATGGCCTAAAACCACAGAAAATTATGATTTCATACTTCGATAGGTCAGAAGTTGGATACTGACCTCACTGGGCTAAAATCAAGGTGTTGATAAGGCTACAATCCTTCCTTGAGGTTCTAAGGAAGAATCTGTTTCTCTGCTTTGTTTAGCTTCTAGGGGCTCATATTCCTTGGCTTGGGGGCCTACTTTCCATCTTCAAAGCCAGCAACATAGTGTCTCTCTGACTCCCCTCCCCTGTCGCATCTCTTTTTCTGATTCCCTTCTTTTTGTTTCTTTTTTTTCCGTTTCTGAAGAACCATATGATGCCATTGGGACTACCCAGATAATCCAGAAAATATCTCTATTTTAAGGTCACCTGAAAAACAACCTTAAGTGTTTTTGTCATGTAATGTAACATAGTCATAGGTTCTAGGGATTAGAACACGGACATCTTTGGGAAGCCATTATTCTGTCTACCACATGGTCTTTGGGAATCTACTTCTTTTATTACTGGATGACACAAAACTGATTTATTGGCTTTTTTCCTCTGGACATTTCTCTAGAGTACTTTGTATCTTGCTTGTGGTTTCCTTACCCCACACTTTATCACTTCTGTACCTCACACATTCCTGTACCCATCAGCTGAGTTGACTACCAGTCCCGATATTTTCTGGCCTATTTTCCCCACCATTTAGCATCAGCCACAGTTTTTCATTTAGGCACTTCTTATCCTTTGTGTTTGGGCAAGCTATCCTGTTAACTTCTTCCTAATGCCGAGAGTTGCATGGTTAAAATGCACTGAGTTAATCACACTTAGTGATTCTAATGATCCCTCCTAAGGTTTTTGCTATGGGAAAAGACAGATATCACCCTTCTGTGTCTTGTTATGCAGTCATAGCTGCTGTTCTTAAAATTTCAATGCTAGCACATTTATCACTTTATTTTTCAATTAGCTTTACCATAGTACGAACAATGTTAGAAGGAGAAACTTAACAGAGGAGCATGGGGGAGAGGAAGAGAAACAATAGTTAAGGAGAGGGAGGGAGGCAAACCATAAAAGACTCTTAAATACTGAGAACAAACTGAGGGCTGCTGGGGGTGGGGGAGAGGGGAAAATGGATGATGGGCATGGAGGAGGGCACCTGTTGGGATGAGCACTGGGTGTTATATGGAAACTAACTTGACAACAAACTATAAAAAAAAAAAGAAAAGAAAATCTAGAAAGTGATAAAAACAGATTTCAAAAGAAAAAGAAAGAAGAATGTTAGATATGGATTATGAAGAAGGATTTACAGAGCTAGAGAGTATGAGAAGCAGTCCAATTATCCTTTTAAATTTTTGCATGGTGTGGAAAGCTCTTAGAATCAAGGAGATTATCTCTATTTGTATTTAGAGGACAGGTTAGTAGAGAAAACATTTTTAAACATTTTTTTTAGTTTATTTATTTATTTAGAGAGCAGGAGGGCGGCAGAGAGAGACAGAGACAGAGAGAGACAGAGAGTGACAGAATCCCAAGCATACTCTGCCCAATCAGAGCTGAGCCCAATGTGGGGCTCGAACTCACAAATTGTGAGATCATGACCTGAGCTGAAACCGAGAGTTGAACGCTTAACTGACTGAGCCACCCAGGCACTTCAGAGAAAACATTTTTAAAGAGAAAATATCAGCCAAATAAACTATTAGTCATGTGAAAACACTGAAGAAGCTTTTAGCTTGCACTGACAAATTAGGTGAAAATTTCACGACAAATCACCAAAACCTATTAAGTTCTTGGCTGCAGAGGTTTTCAGTGGTATGAAAATATTTTGTTACACAATTTAGGCATTTTATTTAATTGTATTAGAAATCTAAATTTATTATAAATGAGAAAAATGACCTAAAGACACAACGATGATACTAACTTTCTGACATGGCAACTCGCACAATTTGGTTATATTCTATTTTAATTGCAGGTAATACTCATTTTCCTTTACTTTTTGTCAACAGGATAAACAATATTCATTCTAATAAATTAATTTCTTAAATCTTAAGTTTCTTGTGGACAAAATTAAACCTACCTAGAAATGTTTAAGTTTTCTTTCTATAAGAAACCAGTTTTAAGATTCTTGAAAATATACAATAACATTTCAATGAAAAGTGATAAAATAATATGTACTTTCATGGTGTTTGAAAACTTTCCTTTTTAAAAAAACAGGTCAGGATATCAGCAGGAATACATAGTGTAACAAGTAGTCAATGAAAAAAGGTAGAACTGCTTTTGTTTTTTTGATGACTTTCAGGCTGAATTATCTCCCTCGGAGATTAAAGCTGGGTTTCATAATCACATGAGGTGGAAGAATAGTTATTTAACAGACTTTTGGGTCATTTTGCCAATAAAGAGCAATTCAGAAAGGAGAAAGTTAAGTTAACCCCTGAAAATGGAATGTCTGCACATGACCTCTCAGAAACCTACCCACTTGCGTTTTCCCTCCAGCAAACAAATTCTGTTTGGTTGCAGTGGTGGGTGTTTGAGATTACAGGTGTTTGAAATCCTGAGAGTGGTAGAGAAATGTTGGAGCAACCTGTGTTTTTAGTTTGGGTTTTTCTCCTAAGGATCAGAACTGAACAACAGGTTTATGACCAGCTACCTTAGGCATTCAGGCGAATTTATTTTTGCTTCGCTGGTTCAGTAGAGCAGATGGAATTACAACGTGCTGATACAATACATTTTAAAAGCACTGAGTAAATAAGGTACTTCAGCAAATCTTAGTGCCCCTGAAGTTCCAAATCAGCCATTTGTAAAGTAATTTGCTTGTAACATTGGCAACAAATTCGATTTGTAAATATTAACTTCTCTGACAGATATAATGTGCTTCTATAAAAGTATAATATATTAGGAAGACAGACTTTTATTCAGAATCTTCTCTGTCCAATATGAATCATGCTCAAATTTTCTGAGCCCTGCGTTGGAAATAGTTCAAGAGGTCATTGGCA
The DNA here is from genome assembly GCA_017311185.1 of Proteles cristata cristata. Lineage (NCBI taxonomy): Eukaryota > Metazoa > Chordata > Mammalia > Carnivora > Hyaenidae > Proteles > Proteles cristata. The sequence continues at coordinate 822,780 of JAESUZ010005579.1, read as the reverse complement.
GGTCCTATAGTTACCAGAAATCTGGGGGCAGAAAACAAGAGAGATGTAAAAAATATAGGCCCTTGTTTTTTAAGATATTGACAAAGTCTATTTAAAGAGATGGTATTTAAGAACGAACATGAGCAGTATGGAGAGGGGACTTTTTTTTTTTAATGTGTGTGTGTATTATGTTGCAGAAATGAGAAGAATCTAAATCATATTTCCTGTAACATCCCGAGATTGAACATTACATCTTTGACTTTTAAAAAAGCACATGTTGAGAAAAAGAAACCAACACGTATTCTATACTAAGGAATAAGAAGGTTAGGACTTTGAGACATGCTTCAGAGAACAATGTGGGTGGGGAGTTTTTAAAATGAATTATCCACTTGCAACGTATTCAGAAAATTTTGATCAAGACAGTCCTTTGATTTTAGTAGCACATGGGATTTCACACTTTCTCTGAGCAATTCAAGTTTCCTTCTCAGAATCTTTTGACTGCTTAGCTTGAATTGTATCATATCATAAACTGAAAATTTTATGAGCTCTAATGTAAAATGATTCTCAAAAATAAAGTAGAAAAACAATTTTAGTAATAAAACTTTTTGGTTTGAGATTTGAAAATTCTTATTCAATGTCATATTCAGTGGAAGAGAAAAGACTTCCCAGATAGAAAAATAGATGCTAGGGCCTCACCCTTCTATCTATGCTTAAAAGTCCTTATGTAGGAGAAGATGGACAGAGATTGAATTTTAAAATTAGTTAATAAAAATGCTCCTTATTTATGTAATTAAAAATTCAAGTGTGGAAAATTGTATTAGGTATGTGGAGAAGAGCATAGGACACAAAAGTAGTTGGTAAAAAATGAATTAGCATCAATAAAAAATAAAAATCATAAAGAAATAAAAATAAATAATACAAAGTAAAAATCATAGGATTTAATGGGTCTTATTAACTTAAAGCATAGGATTACATATTTGTTCTCTTCTAATTAACACTTTAAAATGTACGTAGTCTACCAGGGTTCCTGGGTGGCTCAGCTGGTGACTCTTGGTTTCAGCTCAGGTCAATGATCTCATGGTTTGTGAGTTCAAGCTCCGTGTTAGGCTCTGTGCTGACAGTGTGGAGCCTGCTTGAGATTCTCTCTTTCCCTTTCTCTCCACCCTCCCCTGAGTGTGCACTCTCTCTCAAAATAAATAAATAAGCTTTATAAAAACATAAAATGGACTTAGTATAAACTAGAGCTCTGTTAGATAAAAACTGAAGTTTGTGGAAAACATGATAGTTTGACTGAGATAATTGGACATTTTGGATGATTTTGTTTCTGCACAACCTCTTTCTTCCAAAAATTTTCACTGAAAGAAAAATGTTTCTGGAAGTAGTAGGCAATTATGCTTTTACCTTAAATATTTACTTTGGAAAAGATGGTTTGAATTTTATTCATAAATGGATTTTGAAAGTGCTTGATCTTACAATAATTGGGCATGAGTCAACATGGATTTTTGACAAATAAATCCCGTCAAATGAATTGACTTTTCAAAAACTGAAATAATCATGGTCATAGATACATATCTCCTCCACACTTGGAAAAAAAACCCTGTCTAGACAGTTTTTATATAGTTACAGTTTGATTTCAGGATTCCTGGAATATAGTAATAACACCTACCATTTGCTGGGCAACTACTTTATGCCAGATACTTTTCCAGGAACTTTTCATGGTTTCTCATTAAATTCTCAAAAAGTTATGGGGCCATTATCTTCATATTACAGATAAAGAAAATGATGTCTCAGAGGTTAAATGACTTGTCCCAGGTCATACTGTAAATGGCAGGGGCAGAATTGGAATATAAGTTTCTTTTCCTGAACACCCTATTCTTTGCCTCAACCTTCAGCTGCCTTGCCCAAGGCCAAAGATAGCACTGTCTCTGGGATGGCCGATGGTCCCCAGATTCCCAGAAAAGAGGGCTTCCAAGAATATGGGACTTTTAGTGCTAAGCTCGAGAAGGTCTTGGGCAAACCCAGGGGAGCTGGTCTCTTTATAAGTAGTTTGTTCTTATGGCTACTGCCTGGTCAGCAAGGCCATACTCTTCTATTAGAAGCTTCCTATCTCTACTAAATTATCTGCACTGGTGAGGCTATTTCTCTAACCAGGCAGATAAAACGCAGAGAGCTGCCTCCTGGGATACCTGGAAAACTGTGCTGGCCAGCTCTTGACACATGGGAAGAATTAAGCCTGCTTTTTAGAAATCCATCCTAATTTCTAGCATAACTGTAGAGCTCTTAGGTACAACTTGGAAATATTTTGTCACTCCATGATTCTATAAAGTTAAAGAGAATATTGATCAAAGATATATTTGCATCTTTTGTCTCTAATAAAAGCAGCATTGGGATGTTCTCTGCCTATTAAAATGCTTTTCTTGTAAATAGAGTGTGCCACTTACCAGTCCTTTACCTTCAGTCTGATCCCTTACTGGGTGAGTATTCTCACATCTTTTTCATCTGATGATTTTTTCCCCCCAGTAGGATTCTAAGTTTCCTAAAGGTGGAATGCATACCTTGAGGTCAGCATAATAGGTAAGATCACAGACTCTGGGGACAGACTGCTAATTTCTTACCGTTGACCATGAGCAAGATTGCTTAACTCCCCTGTTCCTGGTTCCTTCGTCTTTAAAACAGGGACAATAGGGGCTCCTGGGGGCTCAGTTGGTTAAGCGTCCAACTTCGGCTCAGGTCATTATCTCATGGTTTGTGTGTTTGAGCCCCGCGTCAGCCTCTGTGCTGACAGCTCAGAGCCTGGAGCCTGCTTCCGATTCTGTGTCTCCCTCTCTGTGCCCCTTCCCTGATCATGGTCTGTGTCTCTCTCTCTTAAAAATAAACATTAAAAAAATTTTTAGGGGCGCCTGGGTGGCTTAGCATCCGACTTTCGCTTAGGTCATGATCTAGCCGTTCGTGGGTTCGAGCCCCGCATCGGGCTCTGTGCTGACTGCCAGCTCAGAGCCTGGAGCCTGTTTCAGTCTGTGACTCCCTCTCTCTCTGACCCTCCCCTGCTCACACTGTCTCTCTCTCTCTCCTAGAAGTAAATAAAACATTAAAAAAAAATTTTTTTTAAATAGGGACAATAATAGTTCTTACCATACAGGCTATTGTGGAGATTGAGTTATTTACATTAAAGCACTTATAAGAATACCTGGCACAAAGGAAGTGCTATGTCGGTGCCAGCTGTATTAATTATGTTTACTTTTACTGGTCTTAGATGATGCTGTGCTGCCGCTCTTTGTATTGGGTGCACTCATGGTCATGGCTGACAAGTTGGCTACAGTTGGGGAGTATTTGGCATGTAGCATGTGTGCTGAAAGTTTCACAGCCACTTTTTCCAAGAAATAGGGATTTGTTATTGCTCTCTGTTTTTGATGTACTAATCAATCCTATGTTGGAAAGAAGAGTACAATGGTTCTTATCAGGAATCAAAGAGATAGCTGTCTTAAATTTGAGGCTAGAATGTTCTCTGTGTATAAACCGAAAACAATCTCTGGTCATTTAAAAAATATTTATTTTTACGTCTTTATTACTGAGAGACAGAGCATGAGCAGGAGAGGGGCGGGGAGGGGGGAGGGGGGACACAGAATCTGAAGGAGGCTTCAGACTCTGAGCTGTCAACACAGAGCCCAACGCAGAACTTGGGCCTGAAAAGCTTTACCTACTGTTACACCAAAGTGGTCCCATTAAAATGTAAATTTCAAGTGAGAGAAATTACACTTCAGAGCTTTACTGTCCAGAGACTCACACACACTTTAGGAGGTGTGCCTTTTAAGCCATACAACTCCACCGATGTCTGCCATACCCCCTTGATTGTGTCCGTGGTTCAGAACACTTACTGACATAGTGAGTCATTCTACTCTTGGTTAATCAAGAGAAGTTGCAATTGCTTGAAGAGGGCATGGCTGATAGTATGTATGGAAAGCAGCTGGGTTTTAGCAACAACTCAAATGCGTACATGTAAAAATAGTAAACAGAGGTACAGATTTGAAGGCATCTGGATTCTCATTGCATGGCTTCTCTGTTTGGTTTATAATGCCAAGTTATCTAACATAACAATATTAATAGTTATTTACTACATTTTAATAAGTACCAAGAATTATGCTTAACAGATTAATAATAATTATTGTTTGGAATTAAAGGTGGTGATCAATTTTGTGAAATACAACTGCAAATGTGAAATAGTGACAGAAGTTATTAAAGGTATTTTGGTTGAATATTTATTTTATATGTTCTATTGCAGTAGAGCAATAATTCTGGAAAACACCAAGGTAATTCTATCTGAAGGTGTTATAATGTGAAAAATCAATATATCTTTTCTGAAATTAGGGCTTCACCTTCTATAAGAGGCCTTTGATCTTCCAATTTCCAAGTATCTCCTTCGTCATTATATTAGAAGTGATGTAGTAATCTTTGAAATGCAGGAAGTCTTTCTGGAGTATTGACCTCAGACTATTTCAGACCAGTGTTGCTGAACTATCCATCCTTGGTATCTAAGTGTTGGGGTGCTCCCCTCAATGAGGAATACTTAAGTATACTGAGATGCTTAGAAAAAGCCAGGAACCAGGGGCTGATTCAGTGACAAAGGCCTAGCTTTTTTACTTGCTTGTCTTCTATTCCTCTATCTTGAATACTGTTTTTTGTGCTTGGGTATTCCTTTATTTCTTGAGATATAGGGAGCAACTGCCTAGAGAGCTGATTATAAAGGCCGCTAAAGGGCCAGGGGAGTAACTTGGAAGTCTGAGGCCAGTTAACTTTCTACAAACTGCACTCTAAATAATTATTAAGACATAGTAATAAGTAAATATATAAATTTGTGTCTCTCTCTGGGGACTGAGGAGGGCTTTTCCTGTTCCAGAAAGCCTATCTGGACATAGATGTGATGCTTGGGGATGAGGCAGCTATTATGTGAACATAATGACATTAGAAATCTTGAGAGAAAAAAAGGACATATGTAATTACTTTAGAATTTAGTGCTTGTAAGTGCAGATCATACCCTATAATTACAGGTAGTATCACCAGCTCGAAGACCAGCAGTTGATCATTAGCTGAAGGTGATAGTTATCAGCAGCTCAGATTCTGAAGTGAGATATGCCGTACACATTATTTCATGTATGAATGTTCCCAGACTTACATTTTTCTCTGCCTGCCAGGAGGATTCTAGCTTTTTGTGGGCCATTTATGTTCCTCTTTGCACGCTTTGAGGGTAGCTGCCTTGACAGAAGGATTCTTTTGTCTCTTACAATGCAGAATCAAAACACAAGGATGATTACAGAAAGGACAGTAGTCTTGCAGGTGGGTCAGGAGGAGAAGTTTCTTTTTTAGGGGCTGTGCATAAAAAGAGATACAAGAGCAGCTGTGGCATGGGAAGAAAGTGGTTATAAGGTTCAAGAAATCCATGTATGGCAGGGGCTGAGGGTTTAGAAATTCCAGCCACCTAGCCCATGAACCCATTGTCTTTCTCTAATGTAGAGCCTGGAAAGCAATGTGCTCAGTGTCTCGAGCACCCTTGCAGTTTGGAGGGCCATAAAGGTGATTCTGACCAGGATGATATGGGATAAAATGAATGGAGAGGCAAAAATTACTTTTCAGAATAAAGCCTTGCTGGGTGAAAGCTCTTGATCCATTTCTTGTTATTGCTCCAGAACATGGAATATCTTGGAAACATAACAATGGAAGTCATTCGTCAAGGGTGGCAGCATAGGGTGAGGAAGGAGCAACATGGCGCATCTCCCACCCTGAAATGGAACTGCCTCCCTCTGGCCATGGTGAGGTGAAAAGAGAAGAAAAAGGAAAACCTTATGTATCAGATAGGGGCCTGGAAGACTCAAAGGCTTTAAGAATAATGTAATGAAGAGACTCTTTACAGAGACGTGAGGGAGGATACAGGAAATGTGTTATGGCTCTTCAGAGAAATAAAACCACTAGGTTCTTTCTTTCCTCCTCCTTTCTTCCTTTACTTCTTTCCTTCTACCCGTCAACCACCCACCTTCCCTTCCTCCCCCCTCCTTCCTTTTTTCCTTTCTCCCCTTCTTTCTTTCTTGGTAGTGGTTTATATGATTATGATTATATGATTATAATATATTATGTGATTATAATTGGTTATAATTATCAATTATTACTTGATTATCTCAAGTCTGCAGAACTGATGTCTCAGTCTCAGTCCAAAGACCAACTGGTTGCTACAGATAGCTTAGCCTGAAGACCGCCAGGCAGGAGGATTCTGTCTTACTCAGAGAAGAGTCAGCTTTTCTGCTCTATCCAGTTCTTCAACTGATTGGATCAGGCCCACTGACATCAGGAAGGACAATCCACTTTACTTGGCCTACCAATTTAATTGTTGAATCTCATCCAAAAACACCTCCACACACACACTCAGAATAGTGTCTGACAAAATATCTGGACATCCCATGACCCATGCAAGTTGACACACGAAACTGACCATCATAGGAGCTAAGAAGAGATAGTACAACACCCAGGGGATAGAAGCAGTGGGGATTCTGACAGGTTAAGGGAAGGGACAGTATTCAGTGGAGCCAGAGCTTGAGTCAGAGAAGAGATGCTACCTCATATGACTTGTGATTCCAAAGGACAGTAACTCTGGCAGAACTGTAGCTGTGTAAGTAAGGGGTTGGGGGCGGGGATTATGGGAAATCATTATGGGATCCTTTCACTTGCCACCTAAGGCAGAGGGATGTACAGCTTGAATGTTGCTGTCCATGCAGGTCAGAGCAGCTCAGAGATTGGTGAAAATGAGGGAGATTAGGATTAACCAGAACACTTTAATAATTTAAGCTATTCTGTAAATAATGTCTTCATTAAGTTAGTTTTAAAAAGCCAACGTAGGGCGATTTGGCCACTCAGTCAAATGTAATCCTCGCTGACACAGGTGACAAATGAGTTTTTTGGTTGCTGGACTTTGTGTCTTTGATTGAAATACTATTCAGATTGGACCGTATAGATGGTGATTTATGTGTCTTTGCCCACACAGGCATATTTTGGTCCAGTTTGTCAGGAACAAATTGGACTACAGTGGTTTACCTTATTACTTACATGTTAAAGTGTTTGCATATGTTTCTTAAATTTTCCTCACTGGAGTAAATACAAATAACAAATATAAATTAAATAGTTGCATATGATTTTTGAGAATCATAAAATCAGTTCCAGATTCTTGCTAAAGGAATGTTGGATAAATATTTAAATAATATTGATGTAAAGGGGGAACTGAAGTATTAGCCTCCCTTGCTCTTATGTTGGATCTAAGGTTCTAGCTAATTCCTACTTTATGGACCGAGGTGTTTCCAACATTGGAAGAGACACTTTGGGCATGTGGTTATGTAACACATGATCCAGCTATTTCTGGTGCTTTCTTGGAGTTGACTAAGGTAGAGATTCATTTCAGTTGGGACTCAGCACATGGGGCATTATCTGTGTCTTTAGGATTTCAGCTGATTCTGATGGGCCTTGTAGTTTGGCTGAAGAAGTAGAAGGTGGCAGCTCTAGATTACATGACGCAGACCTTCTGGGGTTGGGACCGCTGGCCTTTCTGCTCATGGAGGAGACAGACTGTTTTCGGTAATCGCACCAAGTGGTTTATCTGAAGGGTGGGCAAATGTTTACATCAAGTCAGCCATTAACTCATAATTCCTACTTGAAAGCAGACTAAGTGCTTATCTGACTCTGCTCTGATTTTAAAGCTAAATATCTTTAAACATGTGGGTGTGGCAGTCCAGGATGCAAACAAGCCAACCATCTGAATTGCACAGAGAAAATAACAACTCTACTGATCCAAGCTTGGCAACACTGTGCACTGCTATTAAATAGCAATGACTCATAGCAGCTGCGGTCATTTCCAAGTGTGGCCAAAAGGACTGGATGAAGGAACAGGAATCCCACAGTGTGTGACGATCACCTGAATTGCATTGGTGCGGCTCCTGGTGTGCTTTCAACCTGTCTCAACCATACATACGTGTGTCCCTTTGAGATGTCAAGGCTCCGTGGCACATAGGGACCCCCATATACTGGAGAGTCCAGGTTTTGTTAACAGACCATAAGATTGGCACAGTCCAGCTGCTGAGAACTGGGTATTCTGTTAAGGATAGTACACCATTTGGGGGTTCTCAGTTATAGTACACTATAAGGATAGTACAGTGAAGTGGTTGGTGGGTAGTGCTTTTGGGGGTACTATTGAGATAACCATGGAATTTTGACTATTTGTAGTCACTATAAATTGAATGGATCACTGGAGACTTTTTCCAGTTGTATTTTCTTTTTCATTTTGTCATATTTTTAATATTTTGAGTTGTTATCATGAAAATCCAGGACTTTTTGTATGGGTATGAGAAGCATGAGTTTGTCCTGATTACTCAGAACTTCTAGTTGGTATTACATGTATTGTCCATGTAAGGCATATATATATATACATATATATGTATATATATAATGTTTATTTTTGAGAGAGAGGGAGAGAGGCAGAGAGAGAGGGAGACAGAGGATTTGAAATGGGCTCTGCACTGATAGCAGAGAGCCCAATGTAGGGCTTGAACTTATGAACTGTAAGATCATGTCCTGTGCTGAAGTTGGATGCCTAACTGAGTATGCTACCCAGGTGCCCCTGTTTTGTTTTGTTTTTAAGTAAACTTACCCCCAATGTGGGACTTGAACTCACAACCCCAATATTAAGGGTGGCATGCTCCAGTGACTGAGCCTGCCAGGCACCCCAGTATAAGGCATTTATATCTCACTGCTCTATCTCAACACTAAGCTGACATCTAGAAGTAATTGAAAAGCAAATTAATTCTTTTCAGTGCAATCTCTTGAGAACACAGAGAAAATACATTCATAACGTTCAGTTAAATGTCTTAAAAATCTTCCTTTCCCATGTTTTGGGTATCTGCTGCTGTATAGCAAACCACCCCCAAATTTCGTGGCTTAAGATCAATAACTAGGTTAATGATATCATCTGGATGGTAGTTCTCTTCTCATGCCGTTGGCAGGTACTGCAGTCATTTGAAAACTCATTTGGCTGGAACACCCAACACGGCTCGTTCCCGGGGCTGGCCGTAGATGCTGGTTGTCAGCCAAGAGCTCAACTGAGATGGTCAGTCAAGATGTCTTGATTTCTTTTCACTCTCTGACTTTTGAATTCTCACAGCATGACAGCCAGCTTCTGGGAGGGACCCTTCCAAGTTTGTGTAAGAGACCACTGCAGATCTTAGACTCTGCCTTGAAAGTTACACAGTTTCACTTCTGTCACATTCTATTGGCCAAAGCACGTCATAGATTAAAGCAACTGAAGAAGACTCTCCCGCTGGGTAGGTGTAGTGGCAACATTTGTGGCCACTTCTCTTCTTCTATACCTGTCTTTCTCAGTATCTCACCCACATAGTAGCTGCTTCTGAATCTTTCTCCTCTCTCTCTCAGCTCTCTCTAGACCTTCCTTGCTTTGGTTCTGTCTCCCATATTGCTTTTCTCACTTTCTTCTTGTTTCCTTTCCAACCTATACAATCCATCCTGCTGGTATACCTCTGCTCTTTCCAGTGCTGACCCAGCTAGCCTTTCAGGGTGTCTGCTATTTCTTCCTTACTTATTTACCTTGGTTTTCATAATAAATTGTTAGTTTTTTTCAGGATTATTAAGAGCATTCTTAAATGGCTTCTTAAAATACTTTTTAATGTTTATATATTTTTGAGAGAGAGAGAGAGAGAGAGAGAGCCAGAATGCAAGCAGGGGAGGAGCAGAGAGAGAGGGAGACACAGAATCTGAAGCGGGCTCCCGGCTCCCAGCTGTCAGCACAGAGGCCAAACACCGGGCTGAAACTCACAAGCCACAAGATCATTACCTGAGCCAAAGTCAGATGCTTAACTGACTGAGCCACCCAGATATCCACCCTGCCCTTTTTAAAAAAGTTTATTTATTTATTTTGAGAGAGAAGAGAGAGCACAAATGGTGGAAGGGGAGAGAGAGGGAAACAGAGGATCCAAAGTGGGCTTGTGCTGAGAGCCAGAACCTGTGGTGCTTGAATCGATGAGCCATGAAATCATGACCTGAGCGAAGATCAGATTCTTCACAGACTGAGCCACCCGGGCACCCCGTGGGCGTAATGCTTCAATGCTTCCTAGTGGGAGCAAGCAGGAGTGGAGAGTGGATGTAATTTTAAATGTTATTCATGTTATATCCACGTCTAGGAGACACACAGCCCAATGGGAATAGATTCTGCTTTAACTGAAATGATGTCAGCGGATTTTTAGCATGTGACAGAGAGGAGGGCTAGCAGAGAAGATACTTGATTCAGGACGGAGTTCTGGAGATTACCTGAGGCACAACCTAGTGGGATGGACGGCAGTGATACTTACTGGGTACCATGTTATCTTGAAAAGCAATGTTGGTCCCTGGGAAGTCCTAAAGAGTTTAATTGTGACTTGAGACTTAGGAGTAGATCTCTTGCAGGGGTTAATTTCTTGAACTTTAGACAATGAACTTTAAGCATACAGGCCTTTCAGCAAGTCTGTCCTTAATATTGTCTGCAGAACAAGAATGCAGACTGAGGTGCACAAACCATGTCTATTGAAAAATTATAATTCAAGTGAGTAATCTGTTAAATAAAAGTTGTTCTGTTCTCCTTCCTTAATGAATACACCTTTACATTGACCCGGGAGGCACAAATTCATAATTCTCAGACTTCTCAGAGTTCTGTGCTACAATGTGGCATCTTGACGCTCTGAGAGTTGGCCTGCTCCCTTTCTCTCCCCTACCACCAGCACCCTCCTGGGCTAACAGGGACCTCCCCACATATCAGTGGGCACTTCAAAGCTGTGTCCATAGTTCCTAAATACAGCAGCCCCTTAGCTACTCTTCTGCCCCGAGAGGAGCAAAGGGCCACTGACATCTGCCTTCAGGAATGAAGCACTTCATCCTGGCCTTCGAAGCAGGCTTAGTGATGGCTGGGGAAGGAATTTCAGAGCTCCAGATACCCAGAGTCTGGTCTACAAGGGGAGACATAGGTTCTGCACGAGCAAGTTGGGTTCCATGAGCTTCTTGACTTGGGAGGGGGATTGTGGCAAGGGGCCAGCATGAGACTTCGAAAACATAGGTCTCAGTGTAGGGGCCCCACCCAGGTCAAGGGCAACACTGCTTTTAGCCATGGTTGTGCAAACATTCAACCTATGTTTTTTCCCACAGGTATAGCAGCAAGAGTCCCATCCTGCACTTTTCTTCCGCTGGTAGAAGTCCATGAAGGAATGAAAGAGTTGCGGGTTCGGTTGGGGCATGCATGGATGGAAAAACCTGAGGTGAGTGAGAGAATGAAGGGGGCCGAGGCTGGTTGTGGGTCTCTGCTGAGAGGGAATTGGGTGCCGAGCCAGTATAGAGGCACAGAATGGGGCCATGTGACCTTGGTAGAATATAGTTCTTGTCCACTGAGGCCACCTTACATACATGGCCACACTGGGACTGAAAGGGTTTAGATTTTTGGAACAGGTTGGTTATCATAGACTCCCCATGTGTAAGCTGTATGTAAGATGTCCAAAATGTTAGAGTTTTAAAAGGCATTTCAGGCAGTCTTTTCTTCCCAGGGATTAAAGGAAGGAGAAAGTTCCGTACTGGATGTCCTGAACCACCTTTTATTCTTGACCTGATTCAGCTTCTTTGGAAGTGCTTTCTGTGCATGGGTAATTATTTATATTTGCTACTTTCTGAGTCTTGGGTTAGTGCAGGTTTGCACCAGTACATACACCGTTTAAGTTGATATCTAGAATGTTTTCTAGTCACTTTTTGTGATTAGGGTGTGTGTGTGTGTGTGTGTGTGTGTGTGTGTGTGTGTGTGTGTCTGTGAAGGTGTGAGAAGGGCTAGACGTTTGGACCCCTGAAATTAACCACCACTGAATCATTTCCTAAAGTTCGAGACTCCCTTCTGTCAATGCCACCTCGGACTAAAGTACAGGTGCAGATGAAGAGAGCCATCCCGAAGCTGCAGCAGCATACTGCCTGGGTGGCTGGCCTTCTGAACCGAACTGGGTTATCACTCTTTTTTATTTCTGGGATCCCCAAGCATCATGTAGTCAATAAAGGCTGAGCTTTTGCAACTCAAGCTAGCCTCAGTTTTTAACCAAATTCTTTTGTGACTCCATTCAGGGCTACCAGTAAGGCCTAGGTTGTGCATGTTGGATCAGAATTGTCCCATTTGGGAAAAGGGGCTATGGGGCTAGAAAAGAGATGGCAATGCAGTTGTATGTATGTATGTGTGTGTTCATGTGATTGTGCACATATGTGTGTACATGCTTGTGTGCCATGTGGCTGCCCCTGGAATCATTCAGGGAATCTAAGGGTGGGCTTGAGGTCAGACTGTCTCCTAGGCTTGCAGAGTACTGGGAAATACAGAGTTTTTCAACATGGGAGAGAATGGGCTGCACATAGTAGCTTTGTGATCACTGTGGTAGGAAATTAAAACTCAGTAGAAGAATCAGAACATATTCCTTCTCTTAGTTTTCCACTTTTCCTCCTTTATCTGGATCTGAAAGTGTATAAAAGGGAAAATCATTTGTATTTTGCAATTTATAGCTCCAAAAAAAGTCAGGGTATAATAGCTATACCTTCATGTATTTGTTGAATCTAAAACAACAAGATTTTTCTGATTGAAAATATATCTCAGTTGGCATGAAATGGTGTTGGAAGTGTACCATTCGTCTCACTTCACTAGGTTAGGAGGCAGATATCAGAAACCTCTGTTAAAATTAGAAATGTTATCTGAGAGAAATTCACCTGTTATTATCTCTCCATAAGGATTGCATTTTATTCCAGATTGAGTGGAATGAACCAGACAACACAAGTACATTCTATCTATCTATCTATCTATCTATCTATCTATCTATCTATCTATCTATCTATCTATCTATCATCATCTATTTATTTTCTTCCAAGACTTTATTTAAATTAAAGCTAGTTAACATGTAATGTAGTATCGGTTTCAGGAGTAGAATTTAGTGATTCATCATTTACATATAACACCCAGTACTCATCACAAGTGCCCTCCTTAATCCCCATCACCCATTTAGCCCATCCCCCTACCCACCTACCCTCCAGCAACCCTCAGTTTGTTCTCTGTAGTTAAGAGTCTCTTAAGGTTTGCCTCCCTCTCCAATTTTATCTTATTTTATTTTTTCTTCCTTTCCCCATATGTTCATTAAATTCCACATATGAGTGAAATCTTATGCTATTTGTCTTTCTCTGACTTATTTCACCTAGGATGATACATTCTAGATCCATCCATGTCATTGCAAATGGCAATAACAGCTTTTCTTATGGCTGAATAATATTCCTGTGTGTGTGTGTGTGTGTGTGTACACATATTTATCCATAATATCCATAAATATCCATAGATATCACACATTTATCCAAAGGCTACAAGGCTACAAAAATACTGATTCAAAGGGGCATATGCACCTCAATATTTACAATAGCATTATCAACAATAGTCAAACTATGGAAAGAACCCAAATGTCCATTGATGAATGATAAAGCACAAGTTATTGTCTTTTTTTTTTTTGTGTGTGTGTGAGAGAGAGAGAGAGAGCAATCTGGGGAGAGGGGCAAAGGGAGAAAGAGAAAGAATATTAAGTGGGCTCTGCACTGAGCATGGAGCCCAGTGCTGGGCTGGATTCCAAGATCCTGGGATCATGACCTGAGCTGAAATCAACAGTTGGGTACTCAACTGACTGAGCCATCCAGGAGCCCCACAAGTATGTTTTATAAAGATTCCAAGGAGAGGATCTGGGTTGGGGAAGAGGCAGGTATGTGGGGGTATTTTTCAGGAATGGCTCTGGGTTACCATAGAATGGCTTGTGTGCATTGAGGGTCTGGAAGGAACAGGTAGAAGTACAGTACCAAAACCTTGGTTTGTGAGTGTAATTTGTTCTGGAAATGTGCTTGTAATCCAAAGCACTTATGGGGATATGAAAGCAAATATCCCCATAAAAAATAATGGAAACTCAGATGAATCATTCCTCAACCCCTAAATATTCATATAAAATGATCACATACTGTAATATAATAAAAAATAATAAAGAAAATAAAAATATAAAGGAAAATAAACAAATTGACCTGCATTTACCTTTGAAAACCTGCATGGCTGTGTGAGGAAGACAAGAGAGAGGAGGGTTATTGTGTAGAATAATTTACACTATCACTAATGGGATCAGGGCTGCCTATTGGCTCAATAGACTCTTTCTATTCAGGCAACTTTAATAAGGAACCTATCTAATGACACACTTTTGTCTCCTTTTGAGGATTACACTGAAATGTGATGTTGCATTGTCGTTAAACGGATTCATCACTTGCACTGCTACAGTCTTATTGGGTGGTGCTTTTCTATAAAATTGTGCACTGTTCCCCACATTTTACACATCTCCCTAATCTCATTTGAGGTGAGGGATTCCTCTGCTTTTTTCTCCTCCTCCTCTGCAGACGAGATACAGATGTAAACTTCTTACAAAATCTTGCCATTTTGGCCACTCGCATACCTCATCTGTACTTCTCAGTGATCTCCTTCATTTCCACTGTAGTCATCTCCTTCTGACCATCTTTCTTTTCAACCTTTCTCTGCATGGGGGCCATTGTATACTCTTGCACGGATGTTGACTACAGTACAGTATTAACAAACTCTGTCATAGACTGTACTTAATGTAACTGGCAATAAGGCAGCAGAGGAAAGGGTCTGTATCTGTAGACAGCCTGACCTAGAAGGAAGCATTTCTAAGCTTACTTTTGTATCAAAAAGCAAAAGACTGTCCATAGGTACTTGGGAGTGACAAAAAAATACCCTAGTGCCAGTTGTGGGCATGTTCCAACATTCTGATTTCTGCCAAACACTGTGGCCTGAGACCGAGCATCTGGACATGCAAGATGATCACCCACAACCCCGCAGAGAGAGAGAGAGAGAGAGAGAGAGAGAGAGAGAGAGAGAGAGGGAGGGAGAAAGAGAGAGAAAGAGGAAAGAACCATTGACCTAGTTGTGATCGTGTGATGTTAGGTGTCATGAACTACTCGTATAGCAAGACACTATTTACTGTCTTTCACAAATAGTTGTTAGTGCTGCCTATATGCCAACAATTACAAGTTACTTAACTGACATCAGTGGCTACAAACCTCAAATTATGAGGTGGTTGCTACTAATACAACCCTTATCACACACAGGTGAGGACACTGAGGAAGGGAGATGTTAACTGCCCAGGTCTTCAAGTGGCCATGGCTTAAGCCTAGGTGCTCCAAGCCAGCAGTCTTACCGCGACACAAGCCACCGGCCATGTACACACAATGCAAAGTCATAACGAATGGCAGGGTTGGTTGAGAAGCAGAGGTGTACTTACCCCTGTACCTTGATTTTTCTTTTAGAAAATCTGAGGATGATGATGTATCTTGCTGGTTTTAAGTTTGCTTACAGTCTTTCCATTCTCTAGTCCACATCTTCACATGCTGGGATGGCATTCCTCCCTATGTCATTCAATTTTCCTTCTTTCATTCCTCTCATTTGTGCGTTTGCTCCTGTGCAGAGCACAGCATGGTGCTCCTTTTTTTTTAAGTTTCTGATATCGGAAGGCAGAAAGGCTTGTGGACTATGTTCACAAGAAATGGGTATTTCTAGGAAAGACAAACCAGAGACTATAATTCAGTAAAGGTTATTGAGCACTTGTTACATATCAGGTGTTACGTTAGGTACAAGAGCTTGCTCATTTAATACCTCCAACCTATGAAGTAGCTACTGTTACTGCCTTCGTGTTGTGGGTAAGAAAACAGGATTAAAGAAATTAAAAACAGGAGAAACAAAAGCAGCAAAAGCAAAATAAAACACCTAGAAATTAGCGGAGACGAGATTTAAACCAGGGCTCTGTCTACATTAGAACGCTGGCTTTTGCTTTATTACCATAGATGAAATAAAAATGAGATAGATAAACACCAGATGATACAAAAACAAGCCCTCAGTATAGAATAGCAATTAGGATTTTTTTTCAGTTTAAAAATTTTTGTATGTATTTTTAGTTTATTAAACTTTTAAAAAATTAACGTCTTATATAAAGTGCACATACCCTAAAGTGTAGAACGCATTGTTTTATACGAACTGACCACTCCCATGTAATCAGCACTCAGATCAGGAACGTAATGTGGCCAATATCCAGGCACCTTTTTTGTCCGCTTCCTGGTGCTACCCGTTAAGCCCTCGGGATAACCACTATCTTGACTTCCAACGGCATTGATCTTTTCCCTCTGTTTTTATTCTTCATCTAAATGGAAACATAGTTTTATACTTTTGTCTTGGGCCTTTTTCACTCAATTTATGTTTGTGATATTCACCCATATGATTACATGTAGTTAAGCTTGTTTATCTCATTATATTACATTGTGGAAACACACCACATTCTTCTCATTTTACTGTTGACAGGCATTTGTTAATTTATAGTTTGGGACACCTGCAACAGTGCTATCTTAAAGGTTCCAGTACATGTGTTTTGAATTTTTTTTTTAAAAGCTTATTTATTTTGAGAGAAAGAGAATGAGCGGGGGAGGAGCAGAGAGAGAAAGAAGGGGAGACAGAATCCCAGGCAGGCTCTGCACTGTCAGCGTGGAGCCCACTGCAGGACTTGAACTCACAGACCGTGAGATCATGACCTCAGCTGAAACCAAGAGTTAGATGCTTAACTGACTGAACCACCCAGTCACCCCTCTAGTAGATGTCTTTTGTTGAGCATATATTACCTATTTTTATTAATTATTATGTATGCGAGAGACAGTACAGCCTAATGATTTAGTCAGGAAGGGGTCAGGAAGAAAGTACTGAGATATTAGCATGTATTAGAAACTAATGCCAAGAGTGAAAAGATATAGTGAAACATAAATTAAAGAAAAAGTAATCAGAACTTGGTAGAGCTGGCCATCAGTTCTTTGGTTCAAACCATGTGTGAATCTGTGCCTTCAAAAAATAAGAAGCACTCCACAACTCACAGATAAAGAGAGGACCAAGGATGTTAGACCATGGCAGGATTCTGCTAGAGTTTCTAGAAGTTTGAGAGGGGCGATGGCACTGCTGAAGTGAGGGCCATGATTGCCCACAATAGATTCAATGTGGTCATTCAGGAGGTGTGTTTATTTTTCAGGGTCACATCTGAGTTGGGGGAAAGAATCTTCCAAGACTCATCAATCCACTCTACACAGACCAAACAGTTTAGTGGAAAACAAGTAATGTTAAATAGGAGCAATTGGTAAGAAGTACATGCCCATGGTCCCAAATAATCACAGCTGGATATATTCAGCATGTATGTCACATGGGAACAAACAACATAATAGGAAATAGGGTGTGATGTGCTTCTAAATGTGATTTTAAAGTCTGGGGTGGGAAACTAAGTATGGGATATTAATAAGTTCTTCTAATTGAAGTTTGCAACTTGGAAGGGACAGAGGATATGGATAGAAAAAAGTGGAGATACAGATATTGCCAAAATATAAGAGTTGGGTTTTAGACTCATCAACTACTCATAAGAGACAGAGTTGAATTGGTAAGTACTGGGAAAAATATGTAGGTCAGATTTGTTGACCTGATAAAACTAGCTTTACTTTTATTTTAAGGGGTGGGGGAAACATTCAGCTACAATTTTTAAGATAAATAGTGTGCCTTCAACTAACTACACACACACACACACACACACACACACACACACACACACACACAAGTAATGGGGACAGTTTTGCCCAAATCAGAGCATTGAAGATGGACATGTCATCTTTGAGAAGGGAAACCAGGCAGTGAAGGTGTCAGAGAAATTTAAGGTTAACAGACATCTTAGAGATTGTCTGGTCCAACCCGCACATTTTATAGATGAGTAAAATGGAAATTTGGATAGGCTGAGTCAGGCTCTCAAGTCAGGCTGTCTGGGTTCAAATCGCAGCTATCAGCCTTAGTCTGTGTACCCATTTTTTTTTTTCCTTAAAATGGGCTAATAATTATATCTATTTCTGAATTGTTTTGAAGATTAAATGACATAATCTATGTAGTGCTAAATGAGTGTCTGACATACAGTAAGAGTTAGCTACTGGTTTTAAGTGCCTGACCTACATTTTCACAGCTGGTTAGCAGTGGAGTTGTAACCAGACCCCAAGTCTAGCAGACTATCAAACTTCCAGTATAGTGTCATCGGCTGTATCACACTGTTCATTGCTGGCATTTTAGAAATGCTTTTTTCTTTGCTCTGAATTCAGAACCAGTTTTGGGGTAGACATGAGAGTCCAGTTTATTTATTTCTGAGAGAGAGAGAGAAAGAGAGAAAGAGCAGGGAAGGGTCAGAGAGAGAGGGAGACACAGAATCTGAAGCAGGCTCCAAGCTCTGAGCTGTCAGCACAGAGACCGATATGGGGCTCGAACCCACGAACCGTGAGATCATGACCTGAGCTGAAGTCGGATGCTTAGCTGACTGAGCCACCCAGGTGCTCCAGTTCTCATAGTCCTGAAAGTGGATGGTAGGTTATGACTTAGATATAGGACAACAATCGCATTCCTGCCCAATTTACTTGCCTCTGCCCCTGCTTGTCCTAATTTAAATGGGTAGAGCACAGCTAAAGGAAAATTTATCAACAACTAAGACTGGTATCATGCTGGGTTAGGGGAGAACATACAAGAGAGGGGGAGAAAGGCAGCAAGATCTTAAATCCCTCTTGTGTAGAGTTTTGAAATATTAGTCCTCTTCAGTCAATAAATATGGACCGATGACTGTCATCTACCTACTACTGATGAAGTCTACCTTCAGAGGTCAATTACTCAGAAGGTTTCTTTGGGAGATGACCAAAAGTTGATCAGAAAAAGAAGGGGAGGAAAGACATTGTAGGCAGTAGGAGCCATGTATGAATAAATCGCTCTTGGAGATCAAAACAATGAAGTGAATGAAGACTCTGGAAGGAGGGATGCCAGCAAGTCAGGAGCAAATCACCTTTCTTCTCCAACCTTTTCTAATATGGAAAGAGCAATTTGAGGCTTAAAAATTACCCCACAGAACTCAATGATACAGAAATGAAGGGAACACAATTTATTGAATTCATTTAGCATGCAACCATTGTGTTTTTCAATGCAGGCCACTTTGCATCACTATGTTTAAAGCCCTTCAATGGCTTGTATTTGCACTAGAATAAAATCCAAACCTTTACCATGGCTTTCAAGACCATACCCGATCTGTCCTCTGCCTCCCTCTCTTTCTCTCTTCATATGATCTACTCACTTAGGCCTCTTTCTGTCCCGTGGGCAGGCCAAGCTTGCTCCTGCTATAAAGCTGTAGACACTATATCCAGATCTTTTTCTTTTTTTTTTTTTAAAAAAGAAAATATTTCAGAATCTTTTCACATCAAGCTTTATTGAGATAATATTGACATATGATATACGTAAGTTTTGCGAGAATAACATGATGACTTGATATACATAAAAGTTGCAAAATGACATGACCACAGTAATAAGGTTAGTTAACATAATTCATTCTGTCCCATAATTACCATTTTTGTGTATGTGTGTGGTGATAATGTTTAAAATCTACTCTCTTTAACACCTTTCAAATATACGATACAGTACTGTTATGGGCACTATGCTGTACATGAGATCCCCAGAACTTATTTATCTTATAGCTGGTAGTCTGTACCTTTTGACCACCTTCCCCATCACACATGCCTTGGTCCCTGGCAACTACCATTTTACTCTGTTTCTTTGAATGCACTTTTTTAGATTCTTTGTGTAAATGAGATCATATAGTATTTGTCTTTTTCCGTCTGACTTATTTTAGTTAGCCTAATGCCCTCACGTTCCATTCTATGCTGCTGCAAAGACTAGAATTTCCTTACTTTTTAATGGCTGAGTAATATCCCATTGTGTGTGTTATGTGTGTGTGTGCTTGTGTGTGTATGTGTGTTTGTGCATACAGATATCTCTTTGAGATAGTGCTTTCATTTCCCTCCAATACATACCCAAAAGTGGAATTGCTGGATCATATGGTGGTTCTATTTTCAATATTTCGAGGAACCTCCAAGTTGGTTTTCTTGTGGCTGCACCAATTTCCCACAAACGGTACATAGGGCTTCCCTTTTGTCCACATCCTCACCAGCACTCGTCTCTTGTCATTTTAATAATAATCATCCTTACAGGTGTGTCATGCTATCTCATGATGGCTTTGATTTGCATTTCTCTAATCAGATGTTCCTAATGTTGTTTTTGCATCCCGTGAGGATTGCAACTCAAGTATCATCATGGAAAAAGGATTTGTCTTACCACCCTGTCTATTCTGCCCTTCCCATCACACTATTACTGGACTGTTTTATGTATTTTACTGATAGCAGTTAACAAGGGAAGTTATCTTGTTCAATTATGTGCTTACTTGCTCATTGTCAGGCTTCATCCCACTACAATAAAAGCTTCCAGAGAACAAGGATATTGTTTATTTCATTCACTGCTGAGTTTTGGAGCCCAGAAGACTTCTGGCATACAGAAGTCTCTTGAAAAGTGTTTCTTAATGAATGACTAAATGAGTAAATAAATGGCTGAATGAATATAATGGAGAAGCACCAGGGACTTCCAGGTCAATAGTGTTTCCTTCAAGAACTCATGATCTACGTTACTGGTTTTAGTGCAATGTGCTAAGCGTTAGTAGAGGCACATGCAAATATTATGGAAGAACAGAGCTGAGGACTGGAAGGCTTTAGAGAAAAATGTTTACTAAGTAGATTTCCTTAGGGGATGACAGAGAGTTGGCCAGAAAAGGGAGGGGAGTAAAGACGTTCTGGGCAGAGGGAACAGCATGTGAATAGCCGGTTCTTGAAAATCAAAACAAAGAAGAGAGCTCAATTTCACACACTTGAAAATGTCATTCTGGCCTTTCGTGAAACAAATTTCAGATACAACTAAAACAAAAAAAAGTGGAGTAATCCATAGCAGGGATCCTAGTGCATAGATAGTGTGGTTCAAGAGGGATTAGAAGAATCTTTCTAAACAATAAATCCCTAACAAGAAAGGAGGGGCATCTAAGAGATTCTTGGATGTATTTAGGTTTTGAAAGAAGAAAGAACAGAACATAGACAAAGAAGTGCCATGTTCTTGCAGATGTGGAATGAAGGAGTTAAGCCTTAAGAATTAAGGACTTTGTGAAGTGTGAAGTCAGAAAGAACTGCAGCTTAGGAAACCTCTAACAGACAAAAAGGACTTTCAGACCCTCTGCGAGAGAGAGAGAGAGAGAGAGAGAAATATAATAATGAAGAGACTGTTACTTTACTTATGGAAGTTGACAGCAAGAAGGCACATTTTTCAGACTGAAAGTGATACAAGCAGTAAGAAATAAAGGTCAAGATGGATGAGTGCCAATTCATATGCATTTGTGCTTCCAGACTAAAAACACTTTCAAATTAAAGAAATAATTGAAAGTTTTGGTAATGGAGAGATTTGTTAATTTCTCTGAAATATGGAGAATGAGTGAAGGAAGTATCAGAACAAATAATGTCAAGGACAGAAGAAAAAAATTATTGCCCCAACCAGGAATGACTTATATAGTACATTATAGTTAATTCTGGTTTAAGAGCACACAGACATTGCTTTTACTGCTCCCTTGTCCCAGCAAATACCCATTTGGATTGTAGTAACTGTATCTAAATTCAGACATCTCCTTGCTGAGCTTTGTTGTAAGGATTTGAGTTTAGATTATTTTTTAAAAATATATGTATATTTTCTATTACATTTCTCTAAATCTTAGATACTGCTCCCAAATGTGCCCTTTGGCTGAACTGTGAAATGTAGAAAATCTTTCAGAACCACAGTACTCTGATTTGGACGTTGATCCCTTCATGGATATTAAAGAGTTATTGTGAAATATTGAGATTTAAGGAGCTTGTCCTCAACAATAGGGAAAAACTTCATTCAGCTCACAGAGACCTGCTTTTCCACTCCTAATTACTTAGCCGGAAATACACGTTCTGAATACCTCTGGTACCCATGCACACTTCTGACACATAACTGGATTTTTTTTGATGTCTCTAAAAGGCAAAAGACAGAAATGATGAAAGCATCCCTGGGGAAATGTGAAGAACTCTTTGAGTCACAAAATTACCCCCAAATAGAGCATGTTCAAAGGGACTTTTTGTCCACATAGTGAATAAAATTATTTTTTTTTCATGCAAACTACATATACTTTTGCAACTTAGAATTTAGCAACTCATCTAAACCACGAACGTTAGGAAGTATTCCTGCCCAGTTTCTTAGAACTTTCACTGTTCCCTTTTCTTCTGAAGCCTGTTGTTATGAGCATATATGTCAGAAATGATTTATGTGCTTCAGGATAAGTCTTGGGCCACGCTGTTATTCAAAATCTTCCTGTGCTGATTCAAGACTACATCGAAAACGAATTTATGGGTTGACATAGTTGAACTGTACAAAACTGATGTTAAGGTTTTAGGTTGTTGCAAATAAATTGCTTCACTGAGTTTCGCACCTCTTTCTGTTCAAGTGGTGTAAGTTTACATTGCATAAAGTCCATACACATGAAGGTATTTATCATTAGCACTTACGAGATTTAAAATAACAAACCAGGAGGAAGTATTTTTTTGCCATCGAGATATAGGTAATCATTTAGCAATACTAATTACACTCCAGATGATTGATATAAATTTTGCCTCAAAAAAGAATTTTTCCAATCAGTGGCCTTTTAAGTTAGACTTTCTAAATGCATACATTCCCAAACTATAAGAACATGCGTTCAAGATGTGTCAAAATCTGTTTTTCTGCTAAGTCCAGGAACTATACTAAAGAAGAATCTATATGTATTAGAAAAATTTGTGAACATTCTTTAACTGTTTCCTGTCAGCTTAACAGTGAGAAGGGAAGACTTTCTAGGAGGGTATTAAGAGGCCCTGTAATATATTGAAGCAATCCTAGAAATGCTCTCAGTAAATATGACCAAGCATGTTGAAGTGTTCAAAGAAGTAAAGATTATTTGAGGGAAGATATGAAATAAGAGGAGAGGGGAACTGGGCTAAAGTCAATATAAATGTAAGATTTATTATATGAAACAAGATGTTTATATACTTCTGTAATGGCTATCTAAGACCAATCTCTTGCTGTAGGGTAGCTAGTGGTTGTTTCTCTTTCAGTTTTTATTTTAAGAGGTGTGACAGACGACTTGGGTCTATAATCCCTACCTTAAAGGACAAAGGCCGTTCTGAACTGAAAGCAGCTAAGAGGTGGAGCTATGGCTAGAATCTCTCCGTGGAGGAGGGAAGATAAGGTGAGGACTTGCTCTGTCAAAATAAGACAGAGGTCTTATCATATGCTCACTTAGCTCTCACCCTGTAGACCACTCCACTATCAACCAGAAAAGACCCTGAATAGCCAAAGTAATGTTGAAAAGGAAAATGAAAGCTGGAGGCATCACAATTCTAGATGTCACGTTATAATCATCAAGACAGTATGGCACTGGCACAGACACATAGATCAGTGGAACAGAATAGAGAACCCAGAGATGGACCCACAAATGCATGACCAACTAATCTTTGACAAAGCAGGGAAGAGTATCCAATGGAAACAAGAGAGTCTCTTCAACAAATGCTGTTCAGAAAACTGGGCAGCAACGTGCAGAAGAATGAACCTGGACCACTTTCTTACACCATACACAAAAATAAACTCAAAATGGATGAAAGACCTAAATGTAAGACAGGAAACCATCAAAATCTTAGAAGAGAAAATAGGGAACAACCTCTTTGACCTCGGCCACAGTAACTTCTTACTAGACACGTCTCCTGAGACAAGGGAAACAAAAGCAGAATTGAACTATTGGGACCCCATCAAGATAAAAAGCTTCTGTACACCAAAAGGAAACAATCAACAAAACTAAAAGGCAACTGACAAAATGGGAGAATATTTGCAAATGACATATTGGGTAATGGGTTAGTATCCAAAATCTATAAAGAACTTATTAAACTCAACACCCAAAAAAACAAATAATCCAGTGAAGAAATGGGCAGAAGACATGAACAGACACTTTTCCAAAGAAGATATCCAGATGGCCAACAGACACATGAAAAGATGCTCAACGTCACTCATCATCAGGAAAATACAAGTCAAAACCACAATGAGATATCACCTCACACCTGTCAGAATGGCTAAAACGAACAACTTAGGAAACAACCTGTGTTGGTGGGGATGTGGAGAAAGGGGAACACTTTTGCACTGTTGGTGGGAATACACACTGGTTCAGCTATTCTGGAAAACAGTATGGAAGTTCCTCAAAAAATTAAGAAATAGAGCTCCCCTATGACCCAGCAATTGCACTACTATGTATTTACATAGTAAATTACAAAGGATTTACAAAATGCTCATTCAAAAGGGCATATGCATCCCAATATTTATAGCAGCATTATCAGCAATAGCCAAATTATGGAAAGAGCCCAAATGTTCCTCAATGGATGAATGGATAAAAAAGATGGAATAGAATATTACTTGGCAGTCAAAAAGAATGAAATCTTGCCATTTGCAACAACGTGGATGGAACTAGAATGTATCATGCTAAGTGAAAGAAGTCAGCCAAAGGTAAATATCATATGATTTCCCTCATATGTGGAATTTAAGAAACACAGCAGATGAACATAAAGGAAAGGAAGGAAAAATAAGATAAAAACAGATGGAGGCAAACCATAAGAGACTCTGAACTATGGAGAACAAACTGAGGTTTGCTGGAGGGGAGGTGGGGGAGATGGGCTAAATGAGTGATGGGCATTAAGGAGGGCATTTGTTGGTATGATCATTGGATGACATATATAAGTGATGAATCACTAAATTCCACTCCTGAAACCATTATTATACTATATGTTTACTAAATTCGATTTAAACAAATACATTTTAAAAAAGGATCTTTATTGCTCCAGCTCCTCTTACCTATAACAGCTTGTTGTTTTTAATTTTTTTAAATTTTTTACTTATTTTTGAGAAAGGGAGAGAGAGATATAGAATGTGAGCAGGGGAGGGGCAGAGAGAGGGAGACACAGTCTGTGAGGCAGCCTCCAGGCAGGCTTTGAGGTGTCAGCACAGACCTGATGCGGAGCTTGAACTAGTGATTCCGAGATCATGACCTGAGCCGAAGCTGGATACTTAACCGACTGAGCCACCCAGGTGGCTCACCAGGTGTAGCCACCCAGCCCCTACACCATCTTGTTGTAAGAATAAGCCCACAGACTTAACAATTACTCGAAAATCTGTACACAGAGAGAAGTGAGGAGGCTGGTCTGCCATCCAGGAGCTAAGGATTATTTTAGTTCTCTTTTTATATGTGAATAAAACCCACGATGCCCCTGATCTTTCCGGGTGTTGTTTTTGGATCCAAAGAGGAGAGAGTCCCTTGTACTCACAAAGAAATACACTTATAAACTTATACTTTCAAGAGATTCAAGTATATATTTTGAAAACTGGGTGGAGATGATATCATGGAGGTAATATGTATATTTACAGATTCAAATTTATAGTTTTAAAAAATTTATTTAAGATTTCTTAAATGGTTTGTTTATTTTTGAGAGTGAGACAGAGCAGAAGTGGGGGAGGGGCAGAGAGAGAGGGAGACACAGAATCTGAAGCAGGCTCCAGGATCTGAGCTGTCAGCCCAGAGCCTGACCAGAAGGTCATGACCTGAGCAAAAGTCGGATGCTTAACTGACTGAGCCACCCAGGCACCCCTGAATTTACATTTTGAAAACAAAGGGAGGGGCGCCTGGGTGGCTTAGTCGGTTAAGCATCCGACTTTCTCTTAGGTCATGATCTCGCGGTTCGTGGGTTCGAGCCCCGCGTCGGGCTCTGTGCTGACTGCCAGCTCGGAGCCTGGAGCCTGTTTCCGAGTCTGTGTCTCCCTCTCTCTCTGACCCTCACCTGCTCATGCTGTCTCTCTCTCTCCTAAAAATAAATTAAAAAAAAAAAAAGAAAAAGAAAACAAAGGGAGTTGTAATAAGCAATGCAAAATATACCCGTGAAAAGGTGTTCGGGTTTATTTAAAAAACAAGACAAAACAATGGAGCCACCTTATTTGTTCCAGAGAACAAAGGGAATGATGACACCGAGGGAATGATGACACCGAGAGAATACAGCATATAAGGTATTGTCTGTAGGCTGAACATTTTTTTTAAAAAGGAGAGAGAAGGCTCAAGTGAGTGAGAGGCAGAGAGAGAGACAGATAGAAAAAGAGAGAGAGAGAGAATCCCATGAGCATCAGAGAGAGAGAGAAAGAAAGAGGGAGAGAAAGAGAAGCAGGGCTTCTGCTCACACTAAGCCAGACTGGTGTTTGCCCAAAGCTGGGCTCGAGCTCACCGGAAGCGGGGCTTGAGCTCACCCGATGTGGGACTTGAACTCACAAACTGTCAGATCATGACCTGAGCCAAACTCAGATGCTTAACAACTGAGCCACCCAGGTGCCCCTGAACTAAATTTTGAATACATGAAATCAATTTCTGTTGATTATGATGGGGGGCCCCTGATTTTCCTCATCAGAGGAGAGAGTGTGAGTGTAAATTACGAAGAGGGATATAGCAAGCTTTATAATAGTATTACAAACAATATGGGAACAAAAGAAGAGAGAAAATTTTAACTTGGGGGGAAGGGGCAGAAGATACTTCATGGGAAAGAAGTCAGTGTATGAACATAGAGGAAGAAGCAAAATTTCTAAAGGTAGGGGTGGGGAGGACAATAATCTGGGATGATCCTAGCTGAGGGGGTATGGACAGTCATTTGCTTATTCAGAAAATCTTTACTGAGCCTCTACTTTATCTCAGGTAATGGTTTTCACTTACTAAGGGCATTGTGTGATTGGAGCTTAAGAAGTGTATAAGAGGTTTAAAAGGAGATAAGATTGGAAAAAGGAGGTTGAGGCTTGGTGACATGTAATTGGCTTTAGTTTTTAGGCAACGTTATATAACTTTGGTCAGTACTTGGTGTCTTATTTAAAGGAAAGATTGTACAGAGTCCCAACAAGGGAACTTCTTTTTCTTGGTGGCGGAGGGGGCTTGGAGCCTAATGCAGGGCTTAACCTCCTAACCCTGAGATCAAGACCCGAGATGAGATCAAGAGTCAGATGCTTAATTGACTGAACCAGCCAGGCACCCCTAAAATAAAGGTTGTAAAAGCAGAGGTTGAGAGTTGAGGGGTTGGCTCTATAATGCACTAGCTTGTTTTCCTGCTGTGCTCTATTTTTTTTTTTTTTTTTAAAAAGCTCCTGTTGACCATATATTTTAACCTCTAGAGGGAACTCAACCCCCCTAGAAGGAAATCCTTCTGTCATCCCCCATCCATTCTCCAGGAGAAAGATGCACAACACAGGATGTAAGACAAGGTTATAGAATTGGACTTGGGGGACGAGGAAGGAATTAGCAGTAAAGGAATTGACATTTGCCTTCAGCATGGACTTTTCTTTGAATTTTGATCTCTTTTTGTTTCTTGTCCCCACTTCCAACTTGGATCATCTCCCTTTTTGTTTTACATTGCCTCTTTTGGAGATATTTCATTTTTAGGTAAGATGTCTGGCTGCAGACCAACTTTCAGAGGAATCTGACCCAAATCAGAAAGATTTGGGTCACAGGTGGTCCAAATTAGGTGGCTCTTTAGGTGGTGAGCAAAGCAACATTGGGAGGTCAGAGTCCTAGCTTTCTGTCATATATAGGAATCTCTTTGAAGATCACCATGCCAGGAGCAGATGGCTTGAACAATAAAGAATTCAGAGACTTGACTGCCTTTTGATCAAACACTGGGCTAATTTCTCCTTTTATTCTACTGGTTTAGGAACTTCAGGGCAATTGACCATGACTGTATACTATGTTCTAGGTATTACATACCTGAGCCTTTACCTACTTGGAAATCCCTATCTCCTACATTCTAGAAATCTGAGCATAACTTTTAATTTAATTTTTTTATTAAAATATAACATACATGGAGTAAAGTGGGTGAAGTAGTACCTTAAATGTAAAGCTTGCTGAGTTTTAAAATTATCCATGTCAAGATATTGAATATTTCAAACATCCTGTAAGTTTCTCTATATTTTCTCAGATAGTAACTGCCCCCTCTTCAGAAACATCCACTATATGACTTCTAGTATTATCCAGTAGTTCTGTTACTGAACTTCGCGTACATCAGAATCATATCATATGGACAATTTTTTGTCTGGCTGCCTTCACTCAACATAGTGGCCATGAGATTCATTTGTGCCTTGAGTGAGTATTTGTTCTTTTTAATTCCAATGCGGTATTACATTGTGTTAGTCTACTTGAATTTACTTATCCATTTTCCTTATTTGGGACATTTGGATTATTTCCAGTTTCTGGTTATTTTGAATAAAGCTGCTTTGAACATTCTAATTAGGATTGGTGTAGGAATAGGATTATGGATACAAGTATGTCTAACTTCAGTAGGTTCTACCAAACAACTTTCCAAAGTGGTTATGTAAATTTACATTCCACCAGCAAGGTTTGAGAGTTCGATTTGTTTCATGTCCTTGCCAACACTATATATGGACAGTCTGTGAGCCTATAAGGTTGTCTTATAGGGCTTCAATTTGCCTTCTCCTGATGAGTAGTGATAGTGAACACCTTTTCAATTTTTATTGCTCTTTCCAGTTCCTCTTTTGTGACATACTTTTTCAAGGCTTTTGCCCGTTTTAAAAATTGGGTTATTTGTCACCTTATTATAGATTTGTAGAAGTTACTTCTATATTCTGGATACAAGTCCACTGTGGGATAGACTTATAATTAATACCTTTTTTTTCAGTCTGTGTCTTGCCTTTTCAATCCGTGATAGTCTTCCCATAAAAAGGTCTTCTTAATTTATAATGAAACCACATGCATTTGTTTCGTATAGCTGCTGTCACAAATGTAGTGGCTTAAAACAATGCATTTCTTATCATACAGTTTTGCATATCAGAAGTTGGACACAGCTCTCACTGGGCTAAGGAATACTGTGTTAGCAAGACAGCATTCCTTTCCATGGGCTCTAGGAGAGAATTCACTTCTTTGATTTTTCCAGCTTCTAGGAATGCAGCTCTGCATTTCTTGCCTTCTTCTCCCTTCCTCCATCTTCAAAGCCAGCAACTCTAATGCCATTTCAAACTTAATTGTCTTTTGCAATGTAGTCTAACACACGCACAGGTTCTGGAGATTGAGACCTAGACATCTTTGGGGAGCTATCATTCTGCCTACCACATAATATTTACCGATATTTTATTTTATGGTGAATGTGTGTGTGTGTGTTCTTTTTAGAAATCTGACTGTCCCAAGATTATGAAGATGTTCTCCTATGTTCTCATCCAGAGGCTTGATTTATTTTAGTTTTCATGTTTATGCCTATCATCCATATAAACTTAATTTTGGAGATAAAGATCATTTTTTCCCACTCATAAATATTCAGTAGACCTAAACACATTTATTGAAAAGATATTCTTTTCTCAACGGAATTGCATTCCTGTATTGTTGTTCACGTTATTCTGTGAAGGTAGATCTGTGTTTGAGATCTCTTTTGTTTCCTCTTATATTACTTTCTTAGGGTTGCCTTAAGAAATTACTACAAACTGGGGGCTTAAGATGAAAGATATGTGTCCCAGTTGTGGATACTGGAAGTCTGAAATCCAGATGTTGTGAGACTAAGCTCCCTCTGTGGGCTGTAGGGGAGAATCATTTCTTCTTCCAGCTTCTGGTGGCTCCAGACATCTCTTCTCCTGAATTCAGTCTCTGCTTTCTTCCTGGTGGGTCTGAAGTCTGAAATGTCCCTCTGCTTTTCTCTTATAAGGATGCCTGTGATTGGATTTGGTACCCACCTTAACTACATCTACAGTCTGATTGCATCTGTTTTTTCCAATAAGATCATACTGGTTCTGGAATTTGGAACATAGATATATCTTTTTGGGGCTACCACTAAACCTACTGTGCATTTCATTGGTCTATTTATTTATTCTCATACCACTGCTCAATACCTAACGTCAATTACTGTAGTTTACAGTAAGTGGTGAAATTGGATTATATAAACATTTCAATTTCAAGTGCAAATCACTAGGGTCAGTTTCAAAGCAAAAGGATAAGTAGCTTGCAGTTTGAGGTTAACGAAAAGGATGCTTAAGTGCCTCTCTCTAATATAGGGCTCTACACAGCCTCATTGTAAGGGTCCTCTTGGGACATAGTTGAGTTCTTGTATGTGGAGTTTTCACTGCTCTTTTGCCTTGGGAATATTGAACACTTCTTTGCTCAATTATATTTAGCACATGCTTTGAATGTGCAGCTGAAGTCATTTCTACTTTTATGATTGCTGGCTAATTATATGAGTACTTCTGTTGTTCTTCCAGAAATAATAGGCAGAAGTATATGTGTGTGTATATGTATATATAAATATATATATATATATATAAATATATATATATATATATATATATATTAAAGATTTTATCCCTTTTCACCCTGGTATATATTTATTTTGAACTATATATTTGAACTATTTATTTTGAACTATATATTTATTTTGAACTAGCTCCCAACAGAGAGGAACATCCCATTACATTATTTTATAAAAAAATCCACAGGTAATTCCTAAATATGATGTTATTATTATTTTATGGGAGGAGGGACAGAGAGAGAGGGTGCACTTGTCGGGGAGAGGAGCAGAGGGAAAGAAAGAGATTCCCAAACAGTCTCTACTCTTACTGCAGAGGCTAATGCAGGGCTTGATCTGAATTGGCTTAAGATAAAATAAATAAAGACATTTTTGACAATGCTATTACTTTCTATTGCCCTCTATCTGGCAGTCCATTCATATATTGTGTCCAGTGTTACTTAATATAGTAATATTAAGACTTTGGTCTCATTAGCCATAATGATAGACAGATCTTGGTGTATCCAAGTAACATTTTTGTCTAGTTTGTCATGTGTGTATTTGTTTGCACTAGTACTAAAGTATGCTGTTGCATACCTGGTCTGCACCACTGGTTTCTATGATTATATGCTGCCCCATTCACCTGATATATCTTTGCATCCTACGCAGGGTCTACATAGGGTCATAGAAGGACTAGCCAAGGAGTACTTAACTTTATAGCCTCCTTGGCCCTACATATTCTATGGATGCAGTGTATGTTGCTGACATCCATGATTCTCAGCTGACCAAGACTAATACGGAGACTAAAAACCAAAAGACTGAATTAACTGTGATGCTTGCAGAGCTACTTAGGTCCTTCTGATGGGTTGAGAGGGGATGAAGCAATGTTATGCATTAACTGGATCTCCAAGAAAAAAAGAAAGAAGAGCCCTGATTTGTAGCATTTTCTGATTTCAACTCATCAACATGAAAATGTGTACAATTCATTTTTTTGGCATACTGGTGGGCTATATGGAAATGATTTTTTTTTTAAAAGAACCAACCCCAATGTTTACTTCAAATGCTTTAATAACAACCAGGGACTTAGCAACAAATAAATACACAACATATTTCAAATATAATGTTTTGATTTTGGTTAAAACGTCATCCTCTGCTAGTCAATACAAGAATTGAAGGTTGAAATTGAGAAAAATCTCTTTAAATGTCTATTTCAGATTTGTCTCAAATAGGTACTTATCTCCAAAAACTAATTTTTTTCACTTACTTTCTCCCTTGAAGCCAACTTTTACCACAATCTTTGATATAGTCAGAATCAATAGAATCATTTTTCATTCTCCAGCCAATGTGTGGACATAAAACTTTCAGATATAGTTTCTGTGGTAGTGTAGGAAGAGATGGGGACTGAGGCCAGAGAGTGTATCTTGTTTTAGTTTATGTTCAGTAAAATCTCTTAAACTGTGTATCAGTTAGGTTCAGAGGAATGAGTCTGACCAATGAAATCTGGTAAGAATCTGAACAGAATGAGAAGATGTATTGATGGTAGAGGGGTAGTGGGTATATTTTTGATGAGCTAAAGCTAGTGATAAATTTTCTTATCCAATAGATGCAAATATCTGAGGAAAAGGAGAACATTCTTTGTCTTAATGTTTTGCTCCAAATGAAGAAGAAATGTTTTGTCATTTGTCCTGAAATATGCGCAGTCATTTTTTTGTCCTCAGTGAGTAAATAACTTTCTGGAATTTATAAATGCACAGAAATGTAAACTTTACTAAAAAGAAATTTTTTTGTGAGTCTATTATGAAACCTATGATCATAAAGGAAAAATCGAAAGATGCAGACCAGCAGAAGGTTCTCAAACTGGCCACACTTCGGTGCATATGCTTTGTGACATTCGATTGTAATGATATTTTGTTGCCTAACTTTTTTCCTTGAAAGACTTTCACATGCTAACAAACACTATCTACCACATGATTTGTACTGGCTTTATAAAATTTCATTATGTGAGTGTCCTATTTTGTTGGATGTTTAGATTGTTACCAACTTTGCTCTTCTATGCTGTGCTATGATGATCATCTTTAGAGCCTAATTTTTCTTCACAGTGTAATATTTATTTTCATATAAAATACATCTAAATTATTTTCTTGGTAGAGAGATGTGGGATCACTGGGTCAAAGGTAACAAATACTACTGGAATTATTTGCTTGAAAAATAGATGTGGAATTTTAGGTCAAACGTGTTATCCTAATTTCTTATACACATTACCAATTATGCTCCCAAAACTTTGGACCAATTTATATGCCCATCAGAAGCTTATCACACGTGATGTAATGCATTTCCCTACCACAACGTCTTTTTATGTATTTTCCCAGTATAATTAGTAAGACATTCTAAGTATTTCTCATTGTCTTACCTTTCATGTTAGAAATGTCTTTTAAAATGTTCAGAGGTGCCTGGGTGGCTTAGTCGGTTGGGTGGCTGACTTTGGCTCAGGTCATGATCTCATAGTTCATGAGTTCAAACCCCACATCAGGCACTGGCTGAACCCCACATCATAGCCTGGAGCCTGCTTCGGGTTCTGTGCCTCCCTCTCTCTCTGCCCCTCCCCCACTTATGCTTTATCTTTCTTTGTCTCAAAAAATGAATAAATGCTAAAGAAATTTAAAATGTTCAGCTATTGGGTCTTTTTTTAAATGTTAAGTAGGATGTATTTGTTATCTATTGCCACCTTAGAGGTATCACAAATTTAGCCATTTAAAATAACATGAATTTATTATCTCCCAGTTCTGCAGGTCAGGAGTTTGGTGAGCTCAGCTGGTTCCTTTGGCCCAAGCTGCACAAGTTGATATTAAGTTGTTGGCAAGCTGGACATTTATTTGGAGGCTCTGAGGGGGAATCTGTTTCCAAGCTCATTCAGACTGTTGACAGAACTCAGTTATTCAGACTGCAGAGGTGAGGTCCCTGTTTCCTGGCTGGCTGTCAGCCAGGAGCCTCTCTCAGCTCTGTAAGGCCACCTGAATTCCTTACCATGTTGCCCTCCATCTTCAAACCAGCAACTTCCTGTGGAATCCTCCTCATGCTTTGACTCTATCCGACTCTTCTGCTGTTGTGTCTCCTCTGCCTCCAGCTGGAAAAAGTTCTCTGCCTTTTTTTTTTAATGTTTATTTATTCTTGAGAGAGAGAGAGAGACAGAGTATGAGTGGGGGAGGGAGGGTCAGAGAGAGAGAAGGAGATATGGAATCTGAAGCAGGCTCCAGGCTCTGAGCTGTCAACACAGAGCCCGACGTGGGGCTTGATCTTGGGAACAGCAAGATCATGACCTAGACCAAAGTTGGACACTTAACCTACCGAGCCACTCTGTCGCCCTGAAAGTCCTCTTCTTTTAAAGGTTCATGTGATGATATTGGGCCCTCCTGGATAGGATAATCCAGGCTATTCTTCCTGTTTTAGGTCCAGAAACTTAATTATATCCGTAAAGTCCCCTTTGCCACATAAAGTTGGTGTATTAGTCAGGATTTTTCAGAGAAACAGCTAATAGGATACACATATATATATCCTATTAGAATATATTTGAATATGTTCAAATACATAATGATTTATATATATTATAAACAAATACCTGCATTATGCATAGATATTTAAGCATAATATTGATTTAACAATGTATATTGATTTATTATGAGGAATTGGCTTATGTAATTAGCTTATGTAATTCTGTGGATACTGAGGAGTTCCCTGATCTACCGTCTGCAAGCTGGAGGTCCAGGAAAGCTAATGATAGGATAGATATAGTTTCAGTCCAAACTCAAAGGCCTAAGAACTGAGGCATCGGATGGTATGAATCCCAGTCCTATGGCAGCAGAAGAGAAGATGAGATGTTTAAGCTCGAACAGTGGGCAGAAAAAGAAGTCCCTTCCTCTTCTCTCTTCCTTCTGTTCTCTTCAGGCCCTTAGTGGCTTAGATGCAGCTGCCCACACTGGGGAGGGTAATTTACTTTACCAAGTCTCTCCATTCAAATGCTAATCTCATCCAGAAATACTCTCACAGATTTGCCAAGGCATAATGTTTCATTTGGGCATCCTGTGCCAGTCAAGGTGACACAAACTTAATTGTCACACAGGTAATACATTTATCCATTTCAGAGGTGAGGGTATGGGTATTTTGATGGGGCCATTCTGTCTACCATATCAGAAAAGGTCTTCACTGTTTGATTTGCCTACCACATTCTTAGGCAGGAATATGAGGCTTTTGTCTTTGGGAACCAAGGGAAAATGTTCACAAACATTTCTAATAGAATTATTTACTGCTATTTTTTAAGTGTCTATTTTTTTGAGAGAGAACGAGAAGAGGAGGGGCAGAGAAAGAGGGGGACAGAGGATCCGAAGCAGGCTCTGTGCTAACAGCAGACAGCCCGATGTGGGGCTCAGACTCATGAACTGGGAGATCATGACCTGAGCTTAAGTTGGACACTTAACTGATTGAGTCACCCAGGCACCCCATATTTATTACTTATTTATTTTAAAAAGAACATACTCAAATATATTCAAAAATAGAATGAACAGTACAAAGAAGTCCACATTCCCGTCACACAGCTTCAACAATTATCAATATTTTGCCAATTTGATACAGCTAATTGTTCACACCCTGCTTTTTTGTTGTTTTTATTGTTTCTACCTAAAGGGTGGAAAAGAATCTTTATTTGCAAGGCAAACTAAACTTCATATTTTATTGGGAATTGTAATATTTTCCTATAATACAAATTAGAGAACAAAACAGTAATAATTCAACAAAGACAAAAGAACACTAGTGCTTTCCTCTCATTTACTGGATGGGAAATCATGTGTGCAGTAGTAAAAATCTTGCCCAACTTACACAAATGCCATTCTGATTTATTGACATTTGTATTTGTCTCACATTATAGGAGTCTCTTATTTCATTCATGTGTTGGCATTTAAAGGAAAGTTGAATGAAAGGGAGTATTTGAAGTAGGCAGCTTGTCTCAGAGAATTTAAGAAACGAGACCCAAGTTGCATGACATTTCTGCTTATTTTCTTCTTTTCTCTTGATGCCGAGCCTTGGGTATTTGCAGGGTAAGTTATAAATAAAACTTACTTAAGAAGAATATTTTACTATTATAATATGATTACTGGCCATCATTGGGGAGTATGGAGTTATATATAGACCCAAATCTGTGGATAATCCAAAAATAACATTTCTGTATTTGCAGTATATTTTCATATCGTATTTAACTGAGCATGTGCTGATGTTCTGGGAATTTAGTTTGAACAGGGTAATAAAAGTATACCATAAAGATCTGGCTTTGGTCTACAAACACCTGATTCAGAGACTGGTATAGAATACTCTTTCCAAGTATTCCCTTGAATGGGGAAATCATGTTCAACTCGTCTAAATAAAAGGGCTCTTCTCGGTGTAAGCATTCTTCAATTAAATCACATATAGAATACATAGTTTGGAGAGTCATCCTCAAATTTGTAATTTATTATTACACGTGGCATTATCTCAGTACTCTTTTTTCCCTCCCAGTTTTAGAGACTAACACATTTCCCTTTGAGAAAATCGAACATTTGTGCTTTTGTTCCAAGCTTTCTCATCTCCTCTGGAGTCACGCTCCGTGAGGTATCACTTCTTTTGTCTCTATCTGCCTTTCCTGCATTTCCAGTCACTTTTATATTTTATTTCTCAGGCACAGGTAGACACAACTTCTCCCCTATCTGAGAAACACAGGTGCTCTATTTCTTTTCCCCTTTACCAATGAAGATATTAAATACCCGCTTTATCAGCACCTGTGTGGTTTTAAATTCATTCTAACTTTTCTGTTCCCCACTGTGTTTACACTCTGTTCTGAACAACCCCAAACAACTTACTATTCACAGAATCCAATAGCCACTTTCTCTGTTGCCATAGAATCTTTAACCTCTTGTACCAGTTGACACCATTAGCCAACTAACCCATGGCCCTTTGCTAAAATCTTTCCTTCGCATCTCTTTAGACACTTTGTTTTCCTATTCTGATGCTCCTCTCCAACTACTCTCTTTTCTTCCTCCCATGTGATACCCATTTAGATACAGGTATTTAAATGGACCATCTGTCTCTGGTTGCTTCCTTTTCTAGTTTACACTCTCTTCCTGGACAATTTCAGCATATGACTTTAACTCCACTTTCCTCATAAATGGCTTCTAAATCCATGTTTACACTCTGGAATTTCCCCACAAAGTTCAGTCTCAATTTTCCCATTTCTGGCTTGATATTTCTCTCTGGGTATTCTTCTAGCATGTTCTGTTTAGCAGTTCAAAGAATTGAACTCCTCTTCCCTTTTAAATCCATTTCCCTCACTATTGCCCACTCTTGTTACAACCACTAGGCTCAGCCATTAGGCTCGACCTATCACTGCCATCTTTGACTCTTGTCTTTCCTTTCTATTGTTAAAACAACAAACATTGATAAGCCTGTTTGATTCTATACCCAGAATGAGTGGCTCCCTCTGTAAATAAATATCTGTAAATAAATGACTTAATCTGTCATTTCCAATTCCATGACCTCTTTTGTATGTCAGAACTCTTATTATATTTGAGTAGGAATATTGCAGACAACATGTTAACTTTTGTTCTTGCTGCACCCAGTTAGCATAAGTCTTGCCAGTTCAATCTTTCTTTTTTTAATGTTTTTTAAAGTTTATTTCTGAGAGAGAGAGAGGGAGAGCATAAGCGGGGAGGGTCAGAGAGAGGGAGATAGAATCTGAAGCAGGCTCCAGGCTCTGAGCTGTCAGCACAGAGCCTGATGCGAGGCTGGAACCCATGAACCATGAGATCATGGTCTGAGCCGAAGTCAGATGCTCAACCGACTGAGCCACCCAGGCGCCCCTAAATTTTTTAAATGTTTTTTTCAATCTTTCTTGATTTTAGTTTTTATAAGGTCATCTTCTGCTTCAAATCTTCAATGATTCTCTTTCTCTTTTTTCTTTTTTAAGTTTATTTATTTACTTTGAGAGAGACAGAGACAGTACAAGTGGAGGGAGGGGCAGAGAGAGGGAGAACCCCAAGCAAACTCTGCACTGTCAGCACAGAGCCCCATGTGAAGTCAAACTCATGAAACTGTGAGATCATGACTTGAGCCAAAATCAAGAGTTGGACACTTAACAGACTGAGCTACCCAGGCGCCCCAACTCTTTCTTTTTAAAACAACAGTTCTCAAGTGTGTGTGGGGGGGTCATTGTGCCTCCCAGGGGACATTTGGCAACATCTTTAGACATGTTTGATTGCTATAACTAGGAAAGGGAGTGCCTGGGATACTATCAGATACCCTACACTAGACAGTTCCCTACAGCAAAAAATGATCTGGCCCATAATGTTAATAGTGCTGGATTTGAAAAACCCTGGTCTAAAGAATAATCTACAAATAATTAATTTGACATTCTCACTTTCTTCTACACTTTATTTACAACCCCATGGGATTTTTATAATTGCTCCTCTTCTCCATTTCTTAAACATTTTCCTCGCTCACTGGTATTTTTTATTTTCTTCTTTTATTTAGAAAAAATCCTGGGGCACCTGGGTGGTTCAGTCAGTTGAGCGTCTGACTTCGGTTCAGGTCATGATGTCATGGGTTTGTGGGTTTGAACCCCACATCACGCTCTGTGCTGGAGCCTGGAGCATTCGGATTCTGTGTCTCCCTCTTTCTCTGTCTCTCTCCTGCTCGTACTCTGTCTCTCTCTCCCTGTATCAAAAATAAATAAACATTTTAAAAAAATTTTAAAAGAATGTTTTTGGGTATTCCTCTTACCGTTTCTTGCTTTTTAATAATTATTCATATAAATGTTTTTACTTTTTTATTTTATTTATTTTTGTAATGTTTATTTTTATGAGAGAGAGAGACAGAGCATGAGCAAGGGAGGAGCAGAGAGAGAGACACAGAATTCAAAGCAGGCTCCAGGCACTGAGCTGTCAGCACAGAGCCTGACACGGGTCTCTAACTTACGAACCATGAGATCATGACCTGAGCTGAAGTCAGAAGCTTAACTGACAGCCACCCAGGCACCCCAACTATGTTTTAATAGAATCTCTATTTGTGCACATTGGAGAATATGATGAAGCTGGACTAATATAAAATAGGGGTACAGTTAGGAGGTGATTGCAATCACAAATAGTTGTATCTTGGGCTGTGTGATTAACAGCCAAATTCTGGATACATTATGAAGATGGAGTAAATAGAATTGTAGACAAATTTACATAGACTATAATAGAAAGATAACAAAGATGATACCTGGAATTTTGGTTACTAACTGAAAGGATCAGGGTGCTATTACGTTTGATGGGGAACACTGGAAAGGGGCAGGTGTGGAGCTTGGGGCAAATAGACGGTGATGGGAAGTCAATTTTAGTCATCTTGTCTGAAGTGCCTTCCAAGTGGATGTGTTGGGCAGGCATTTGGAATTCAGAGGAGAGGCTGGGACTGGAGATGTAAATTTAGAAGTCATTGCCATGTGTTTAGTACTTACCGCCACAGGACTGGATGAGTTCAACCAGAGGAAGCATGTAGAAAAAGGAGAGAAGCAGAAATTGAGTTTTGGAGGATTCCAGAATCCAGTGGTCCGCAGATAAGGAAGAGCAAGCAAAGGAGACAGACAAGGAGAAAAGGCAGGTGAGTGTGGAATGCATCCCTCATCAGACTGTAAACTGTGTGATGATGGGAATCATATGTGTTTGTTCGGTTGTATCCCTCTTTAGTATCGAATTCACAGGAAGCAATAGTAAGTCCTGGCTGAATGAGAAAGACACTATGTCAGTAGCTTGTATATGAAGCAGAGTTCTTTTCTATGCCACCAAATTTGTGATTTTTTTTTGAGGTACAATTGGTATACGAGACTATGTAAGATTTAGGTGTACTTTCTGAAAGTCCTTCCCTCAGGAATAGCGATTGAAGATGTGCACATTCTGCCTTTTCAGATTTAGGTGTCTTTTCCAAATGTCCTCTGGTCCTTTTGACACTGGTGACCCTGACCCAGTAGGGTAGCTGTTGATTATTCTTTTATTATTCTAGATCACGCAGGGCAAGGCTTTGTCATATGGACTAGCTCTGCATGGTTTGTTTTTTTTTTAATTTTTTAAATTAAAAAAGATTTTTTAATGTTTTATTTATTTCTGAGAGAGAGAGAGAGAGAGAGAGAGAGAGCAGGGGAGGGTCAGAGAGAGAGGGAGACACAGAATCTTAAGCAGGCTCCAGGCTCTGAGCTGGCAGTCAGCACAGAGCCCAACGCGGGGTTTGAACCCAAGAATCGTGAGATCCTGACCTGAGCCAAAGTCAGACGCTCAACCAACTGAGCCACCCAGGCACCTCTGCATGGCTCTTCTAAGACGGATGATAATCAGCCCGAGTTTGCATTCTCAGGGAGCACAAGGGCCTTAGGTCTTTTCTTCTACACTTTCCACATTTTCTTTTCTCCCGGCCCATCATGTCCTCC
This sequence comes from Proteles cristata cristata, assembly GCA_017311185.1. Taxonomy (NCBI): domain Eukaryota; kingdom Metazoa; phylum Chordata; class Mammalia; order Carnivora; family Hyaenidae; genus Proteles; species Proteles cristata. The sequence goes on along the minus strand of JAESUZ010005579.1, from coordinate 782,912 downwards.
TATTTTATGCTTTCGTGTTTTGGAAGAGAGTCACTTATGATCTCTCCGAGTCTCTCAAAGAGACTTCCACAACTGCTCAGACTTCTGAGCCTTATTTTAAGACCACTTGTAGCACCGAGCCCTGCAACCAAGAACCCAGTGAGTCATTTTAGTCCCGTTACTCTGGTAATATTCTAATATGGGTACAACAAACTGCCTCATTGTTGGTGCCTAGAAACAGCGTATGCTGACCTAATTACAAATGTTCTCCATGTGGTGCAAAACTATACGCTACGGAAGAATCTGTTCAGACGTATATTTTAGAGTAAAATGCTATGACAAAGAATAAAACTCAGAATTTTACTTGTTTTTTGTTTTTGCTTCAGGAAAAAGTAGCAAATTTGATTCATGAGGCTCCTAACTATCAATAAAAAGGCATAGGATGTATAAGAGAATATGGTTTTGAGTTTTAGCTTTCAAATATTCATGTATCACTGTGGCAATTCTAAAGTTGTTGGAGAGATTTGGTAATAAATATGTCATAATGCCCTAGAAATTAGTGCTGCCTTCAGGCCAGCAGCCGAACGTGGTAGATATGAGTTTTGAAGGGAAAAAAAATGAAAAGAAGAGAAACAGCAAAAGTGGTGACTTTCAGAAGAACCAAACTATTGTCCCTCCTAAGTTACCTGTGCTGTTATGAAAATATCAGGCATCTTTCTGTTAATGGCTTAGAGCATTCTTCAATTTAAAAGCTGGTAAATGTGAGAAAATAACCCAGATCTAGATTTCTAAACCTACACTAGCGTGGTCATTTTGGGCATGATGATAGTAAATGTGTTAAGTGTGTGTTACATTTCCGAGTCCATTCCCTTACTCCATAGAGGCAACTTTCATTCAAGGAATGGATTTGCAGCCTGCTATCTTGCTAATTTTGGCTTGCAAATTTCTGATGTCTGACCTTACATAAAAATCTGTCAAATCACAAGACAAATATGAGAAATAAATGACATTTGTTTATGTGTGGACTCTTATGCTTCATAAGAAAGACTCAAAGCATTTCCTTTCTCCAAATTAGAAAATGTAGTGGGCTATAGTTTGAAAGTAACACTTACGCAATGTGTTACCAATCTTTGATGAAATCTAAGAAGAGACTGGGACATTTGCATTAGGCTAAAAGGGTTTTCAAGCTTTATTAGAGTTAATCAAATGTAATCAAAGAGTCCTCTGTTAAATGCCATGCAGACTGAATAAAGGTTCTACAAAGAACAAACCCTTTTTGTATTGAAAGTAATTTACAGCTCAAATTTTAAATTCTCCCCTCTAATCTACTTTGTTATATACTATTCTCAAGCTTTCAGGTTACCCTTAAATTCACACATGTCAAATATTGTGCTAAAATCCATTCTTGGATGATCACTATAATGACTTTACGAAAGTCATTTTTCTTTGGTCCCGTTCATTGTCATAAAACCAGGGAAAAGCATTAGCATTTTCACTGTGTTGTTGATTTCATCTTATTGTGCCGCCATAACAAAATACAACAGACAGGGTGGCTTAAGTAAGAGAAACTTATTTCCTCATAGTTTGGAGACTGGAAGTCCAAGATCAAGATTCTGAGCAATTCTGTTCCAGGTAAGAGAGCTCTTTACCTGGCTTGTAGATGACCAGTTCTCCATGTATGCTCACGTAGCTTTCCTTGGTGTGTTCTCATGGAGATCTCTCTTTTCCTCTTATAAGCTACCAATCCTATTGGATCAGGGTTCTGCTTTTATGATTTACTTAACCTTAATTACCTCCTAAAAGCCCAATCTCCAAATATAATCACAGTGCAGGTTAGGACTTCAATATATGAATTTTCAGCGGACAGGGCACATAATTCAATCCATAGCCTTGGCACAACAGATCTAGCTACAATATTTCCGGTGGTTTAACATCAGTATTTCAATTTCTACATTCAACATTTATGGAGCATGTACTCTGAACCTGACACTGTGCTAGATTTGAGGCATTAAAAAGATGCCTTCTGCCTGTCAGTTTATAGATGAATGGAGACTGATGAGCACACCCACTAACATCATAATAGCATGTGAGACACAAAAAGAAATGTGCACCTGCTCTTCCAGAAAGAATGTCTTTTTCACTTTATTTCCCATCAATGTACCTTTTTTTTTTCTTTTTTAAAGTAAGGTTCATGTCCAGTGTGAAGCCCAGTATAGGGCTGGAACTCACGACCCTGAGATCAAAACCTCAGCTGAGATCAAGAGTCAGACGCTTAACTGACTGAGCTACCCAGGTTTCCCTCCCATAAATATATCTCAATTTATGGTTTTGGGTTTTTTTTTTGTTTGTTTGTTTTGTTTTACATAGTAGTGTCCATTATTTTCTGCTCAGCTCTCTGACATAGCAGGCACTGTGCAGTGAGTTATGCCCATACTATGTTAGGTTTTAGGTAAGATATCTTATTCCTGAGCTACCTTGGGATCTTGTGCCAGAATTCTCCTTGTTTCAGGGACTGTGGCAAACTTGTCCCTGTGGCATCATTTCTTATGATGTACAATCTATGTGAGTTGGAATGTTAGATAATTTTCACATCTTCTACAATACATTGCCCTATCAACTAGTAGGACTGCTTAATTCTTTTTTAAGTTTATTTATTATTTTGAGAGAGAGTAAGAGAGAGAGGGGAGGGGCTGAGAGAGTGGGGTAGAGAGAGAATCCGAAGTAGGCTCTGCACTCCCAGTGCGAGGCGGATGTGAGTCTCGAAGCCATGAACTACGAGATCATGACCTGAACCGAAATCAAGAATCTGGCTGTTAACCCACTGAACCACCCAGGAGCCCCTAGTAAAGCCTTGCCACTTATAAAGAATAATTTCTTGTCGACTATGAATTAAAATTAAACAAATGTTAAAGTTTTACAATCGCATCAATTTTTGTTTTGATGTAAAATAAAATGAAGTGTGTCCATACACCAGTATGTTATGTAATTTACGCTTGGTCACCCTTTCATTAGGTTATGAATCATTCTGAAATCATTGGTATCAGTAGGGCCAAAATTAGGACCGCAGTCAATACACTTTTGAAGCCTTCTTTAATATCAATGCCAGTATCTGAACTTTTCAAGGATGTTCGACATTTAGTTTCTGAAATTCAGCTGTGAAAGTTCAGGAGACACCCTGAATTTACAAGCAAGGAGCCTGGCTTTGTCTTACCTGCTTCCTTAGTACTATTGTAACTGTTAAGCTTTAAAACTGTTACTATGTGTTTTGCCCTTTTATTTACTTTAGCCAGTGGACACACCTTTTCCTTTTTAAACTGGTGTGTCGGTGGCCTTTCCTTGTAATAACAGCTGACATAATCCTGTTGATCTTTAAGAAAACACTACCAAGGAAAACACTGGCTATATCCAACTTTCTCAGACCTCTGCAAAGAGGGAAGTAGGTCTCAAACAAGGGTCAGGTGGAGAAAGATACCAGTGGGTGCAACTAAGAGCTGCAGGTTCTCAGGCATACTTCTCTTTGCTTCGGATTTACTTCTTTGCCTCTGGCCTAGGGTACTGAATTGCAACAGTAATAGTTTTCACCTGTGAGATTGGCATATGTTTTAAACAAGTAATAACAGGGGTGCCTGGTTGGCTCCGTCTTTTGAGTGTCCAACTTCAGTTTAGGTCATGATCTCGCGGTATGAGAGTATGAGTCACGCATTGAGCTCGCTGCTGTCAGCACAGAGCCAGCTTCAGATCCTCTGTCCCCCTCTCTCTCTGCCCCTCCCCTGCTCATGCTATCTCTCTCGCTCAAAAAGAAATAAACATTTGAACAAGTAGTAACAATTATTGCTGGCATACTTTCAAGGATATGAACATTCCAGTACTTTGGTGGTAGAAGTGTGAATTCTTCTACTGTCTTGGCAAATAAATCTGACAGTGATTATTTGAATTAAAATGACTGTAAGTTATATAGAAATTCTAGTTCATGAGTCCTATCTTACATTAAAAAGTCACATTTGGGATGCGTGGGTGGCTCAGTCCGTTAAGTGTCCAATTCTTGGCTTGGGCTCAGATCATGATCTCATAGTTTTGTGAGTTCGAGCACCGCATCTGACTCTGTGCTGATAGAACAGGGACTGCTTGGGATTCTCTGTCTCCCTCTCTCTCTGCTCCTCTCCTTCTCATGGTGTCTCTGTCTCTCCCAAAATAAATCAATTTAAAAAGGTCACATTTGACAAAGGCCATATACAGGATAATGCTTTTTGTAGCATTGTTTATAGTGTCAGCAAACCATAAGCAATCTGAATGCCCCTGAATAGGGAATTGAATAAATTATGGAAGGTGTGGATGCCCACACACATGCATGCACAAACATACAGTGGAAAAATGATGTATTGGGATATATATGTGTCCCAGATAAGAGGGATGTTCACAATATACCATGAGCTGAAAAAAGCAAATTCAGGTAAAGGGAATGATATCAACCTGTTAAAAAAAATTAAAAATGAAAACCAGGTTATGTGGTGCTCTTTTCTTTTCTGGCTGGAGCCAGGAAGATGCAGAAGAGAAGAAAATGATGGTTCTTGGTATGCCAGGAACCCCTAAGAGAAAGTTTAAAAAAATGCACAGAACTGAAAATCAAGTGCTTAAGAAAGAAGTTTGCCCAAAAGATGTTTTGAAAGGCAAGGAAAAAGCTTATCTAGGAAAAAGATGTATGTACAGAACTGATACAAGATGGATCAAAACTGATGCAAGAATAGCGAGGATGGTGAGAAAGTTTGGCAACTTCTATGCACCTGCAGACCCCAGGTGGGCATTTGTCATCAGCATCAGTATGAATGGTGTGAACCCAAAATTCTGAGAGGTGTTGCGGCTTCTTTGCATTCACCAGATCTTCAGTGGTACCTTTGTTAAGCTCCACAATGCTTCCGTTAACAAGCTAAGGATTGTGGAACCATATATTGCATGAGGATATCATAACTGCAAGGCAGTAACTGAATGTTTTTCATGCATAGTTAATGGCAGAATCAATAAGAATTGATGGCCGCATCTCTTAGTAAATACGGGATTGCTGGAGTGGAGGGTGTAATTCGTGAGATCTACACTGTTGGCAAACCCTTCAAAGTAGCAAACAACTTCTGCTGGCTCTTCCAATTATCTTCTGAACGAGGCGGCTTATAGCAAGAGATCATTCAGGAGCCCCTTGGGTGGCTCAGTCGGTTAAACGTCCAACTTCAGCTCAGGTCATTATCTCAGGGTTCGTGGGTTTGAGCTCTGTGTCCGGCTCTGTGCTGACAGCTCAGAGCCTGGAACCTGCTTCAGATTCTGTGCCTCCCTCTCTCACTGCCCCTCCCCTGCTTGCGTGCTTTCTCTCTCTCTCTCTCGAAAATAAAAAAGAAAAAGACCATTCATTTTGTAGAAGTTAGAGACACTGGCAACAAGGAAGACCTAATTAATAGGCTTATTAGAAGTGTTAAATAACAAAAATTCAACTGAGTAAATTTTAAAGATCTAAGGGGGTTTATTAATTGATTTACGAATGAGGCAGCATTCCATCTAACAAATAAAAAGGGTCTCCAAAGGGCTATAGAAAAGGAAAGGTTTAAAGGTAGAGAGGGAGTGGAAGAAGGGAAATTATAAGCAGAGAATCCATTGTTTTAGGTAAGGTTGCTCTTCTAGGGGGACTGAAGGGGTATATGAGTAAGTTTCTTCGTGTTGACCAGGAAATTTCCATGTTGATTGGCTAAAGGTTACATTTCTAGAGGGTTGAAACCATAGTTAGGTTATGTGTTAAGTCTTGGTTTACTGACCTGAAGCCTTAACCTAAGTGATACCACTTTTGGGTCTGTGGTTTTCTTAACAGAAGAATGAACGAGGGTATCTATCATGACTATTTTTGTAATCTGGCCAGTTAATAAACAGTGACTGCTTTCAAATTGAAATGTAAAACAAACACCCCTCCCCCCAAAGAAAAAACAGGTTATGTGACTGACCAAAGAGAAAATGGGAGAAGTACACACCCAATTCTCCACATTTGTTACCCAAGGGTGGTATGGGGGTATGATTTGCTTTCTTTGAATGAATGAATGAATGAATGAATGAATGAATGATATCAGAAAAGGGAAGACACAGCCAGGAGACAGGAAAAAGTAGAACACAATTCTGGTGATGGGTACTAGGTGAGAGAAGGACTGGATACCAATATGGCAGCCAGCCTCCTTCTCTTCCCTGTAACAGGAACAGTGAGCTGCTTCTGACGTTTTGAGTGCACAGATTTGGAGAAGGATGTTGACTGAGGAGGGGGAGCATGGCTGGACCACCCAAGTTGCGTGCAGTTCCAGAAAGCCCCTCTTCTCTGTAGAGTTGTGTTCAGGTTGCCGAGGACCAGTCTCCTCCCAGTTATGTGCCACCATGCGGTAATTCCCTGCCTCAGGAGAAGATCTGCCCTTACCTGCCCCAAGGTCAAACTCCTAGGGTGGGAGAGATAAGGTCAGCAGCAGGCTATTGATGGATGAAGGCTCATCAACTCCAGGTATGAGGGGAAGCTTCTAGATGAGTCAAGAAGTTTGCCCGACAGCTATGCACCTCTCCTCACCCCACCCACAGAGCAAGCACTGAATTTTGTGTGGATATCATTGTCTACAGTTCTTCTAGGAAAAGAATATGGCACAATACTATTTTCGGTTATTAATCTATGCCTTTTATGGCATAATAATATGCTTCTTTCTATTATGTATATATGTTATATGTCTTTATTTTATATTTATATGTATATGTCTTTTCCTCCTCGTTTGTGTAAATAGTTGGTGTTGGGGAAGTGTGAGGCAGGATAATGTTTCTGGCTATTAAGTTCCAACAACGCAAGTCAGAAGAAGTCAGGAAAGATTGCTAGAAAAAGCCAAATGGAGGATTTGTGGGCATTGACCACATGCTTGGGCCAGAAGCACGATGGGAGGTGAGGCTAGAAGGAGATTCCCGTGGGGACAGAGGAATGTAGGAAGGAGAAGGGAGGAGTCTGTGGGTGCAAGGAGAGAAGGTCCCTCCCAAACATTTAATGAAGGGAATAATAAGACTTCATGGAGGAAATAGATGCTTGGAATTGAGACAAATGAAATTAAGGGGATCCATTCTTCCAACAACAAACATTTTAGAATTATAGAAAAGGTTGCCATGAATAGTCTAATGTCCCTGTGCAAGAGTTTTTCTGTAATTTATGCTTTAGAAGTTGACTTTCTGGGTACTAACCTTCAAATTGTGCTAGATATTGTGAAAATGTCCTAAACATTAAACCAATTTGCCTCTTCAATCTCTCACCTTTCTTTTCTCAAATTTAAACTATGCTCCATTTAGTAAAACTTCACTGTTCATTAATCATCAGGAATTAACATTAAGAATTTGAAAGTTTCTGTCTCCCCTACTTCCTCACCACCACTTACTTTTGAATTTTTTCCAGTCTGAGGACATGTTTTAATTTGCATGTTCCTATTACTAGCAAGTTAGTTTTTTTTAAATATCTTCCTTGGTCATATAGAGATTCTCTTCTGTGAACTGGAAGTTCATATTAATTTCTTTTCTAGGCTTTTTTTGGCCTTACTTTTACGATATTTTTATGTATTCTATATTAAATTTATTTCTCAAAAGTACTGTAAATATTTTCTCTGTCTGTAGCTTGCCTTTTAACTTCATTTATGATTCCTAATGTATAAAGATTTGACATGTTTATGTCATCAAATGTAGAGTTTGTACTTGATGACTTAGTCTTTTTTTTCTTCATAGACCTTATTTTTTAAAGTTTTAAATTCATACAAAATTGAGCAGAAGATACACAGATCTCCCATAGACCTTTAGTTTCCAACTTATGTATGACCTCTTCCATTATCAGCATCCCTATCAGAATTGTACTTGTGATACAACTAATGAAACTTCTTGTATTTTAAGGAATCTTTCCTTACTTCACTCTTCTAAGATAGTCTCCTATATTTTCTTCTCAAACTTTTAAGGGTTGCTTTTAGCTTTTAAGTCTTTCATCCATGTGGATTTCCTATTTGTTTATGGAATGAGGAGGGATTTAATTTTCAGGCATATTTTAAAACTTGTTCCTTAATCACTTGAGGTCAGCCCATCCTACTGGAAGTTTCACCTGCGGCTCTACTGAAAAATCCAGAAGAGCAAAGCTGTTCAGAGCAGGCATCAGGACCAGACATTGTGGGTAAACCACTGGGCTCATAGATCAGCCTCAGAAACCAAAGGCTAGCAAACTAGTGGTGTTACTTAGGTGAGTGAATGGAGTGCCTTCTGTGGACATTAGCTAATAGGAAACCAGGAATATTCATTGATTGGGAAAGGATATAACTGGCCTGGTCTCACAAATTGATATTAGGATCTGGATCAAAACAATAAACCAACAAGCAAATGTGGCAGCAAATATGGCAGAACTGACACAGCCAAAGTATTTTTTAAAGAAAATATGGATAACCTAGAGGAAATTAATTTCTGGATAATGTTTCCCCCCTGTAGTATCACTAATTTATTTAACATATACTATGATCTTCTTCACATTCTTAAAAAAACTGAACATAGGAGAAAGGAAAAATCCTATTTTAATTATTTAGTTGGAAAAAATAAAATTTATATTATTTCTCTCTACCCTGAAAAAGAACAAAATAAAATCAAGTTTAATAATTTGAGCAGAGATTAATTTCATTTTTCCCCCAAAAGTAAAACAACTATACAGAATTTCATGGTAACCTTAATATTTAGATGGTTTTTTAAAAAGAAAATAAAAGAAAACCTTAACTTACACATAGCACTTAAACTGATGATTTCTGAAGTAAAAGGATAATATCAAAATTAAAAAGTATAACCCAGAATCCAGTGTACTTTCTAAGATGACTGTCAATTTAAGTATTTGAAATAGAGATTGATCTTTGTAATAAAAGTAAAAATAAGTTAAAAAATTAGCTGGGAATATCCCACATGCATTCTAAATCCCCCAATTAGCGTAGGTAATTTTTCTTATTCTTCCACAACACATGGCATTCTTTCTATGAATGACATCAGTTTGGAAATACCCTGTGGTTTTCTGAGTTATAAATGGATATCTCACTATGAATGCCTGATTATATTATGATTCATACTTTCACTTCTGTTTTTTTATACTATCATTTTGCAAAAGTGAAAATGAAACTGCTTCATTGGCCAACACTGCACAAGGGAGAAGAGAAATGAGTTGGATGTAATGATTTACCAGATATGTAGGGATTATTGTCTGAGAATATTGTGAAAATAGCTTCTTTGGGAAAAAACAATATAATTATGATAAAAATTCTCTTAGAAAGTTATGCTGGGACTTAACAATGTCTATTGTCAGAGGTCTGCTTTATATAAAAATTTTACTTATGATTTCTTTTGGCTCTATCTATCTATCTTTCTATCTATCATCTATCCATCCATCCATCCATCTAAAATTCTTTTAAAGCTTTTTTTCATGGAACTTGTTTATGAATCCTAGCCTTCAACCTGTGGAATTTGTTCTTTTAATAAGTACATTATAATAGAAAGAGGATGATAGCTACCTAGCTAGTTTAGGTAGATGCTAAATAAGAGAGAAAAGAAAGAAAGAAAGAAAGAAAGAAAGAAAGAAAGAAAGAAAGAAAGAAAGAAAGAAAGGGAAAGGAAAGGAAGGAAGGAAGGAAGGAAGGAAGGAAGGAAGGAAGGAAGGAAGGAAGGAAGGAAAGGAAGGAAAGGAAGGAAGGAAGGAAGGAAGGAAGGAAGGAAGGAAGGAAGGAAGGAAAGAAAGAAAGAAAGAAAGAAAGAAAGAAAGAAAGAAAGAAAGAAAGAAAGAAAGAAAGAAAGAAAGAAAAAAAAAAGTCAAGAGCACGGAAGGAGGGAAGGAAGGAGGGAAGGAAGGAAAGATCAGATGGAAAGTTCCAACATGAATCCGGATTTGAGAGACTTTAGTGATAAGTCAAGTGTCCTTAAGGCAGAGATACACCTGCTCATTGCTGTGTCAGCTTCTCACATAGCAACATTCACAAATATTTGTTGAATAAATGAGTACAACAGAATAAAAGCAAATTCCTGTACTTCATGGTTTTCTGTGGAAAACCACAAGAAGGAAAATGTCTTGTGAGGTCTCAGCATTCTAGTAACCATGAAATATCAGGAATCTAATGAGATCCATTTCTTACAAGGTCTTTAAAATATTAATGCTCCTGGGGCACCTGGGTGGCTTAGTTGGTTGAGCATACGACTATTGACTTTGGCGCAGGTCATGATATCATGGTTGTGAGACTGAGCCTCCTGTTGGGTTCTGTGCTCACAGCCTGGAGCCTGCTTAGGCTTCTCTCTCTCCCTCTCTCTCTGCCCCTCCCCACAATAAATAAATAAACATTAAAATAATACTAGTGCTCTTATCATGAGGTATGAGATTGAAGGCTAAATGCCTCAATGCCAGGTGATTCTTTACTTAACATTATGTGTAGAGTGAGAATTTTGCCAGAGATTATAAACCTTTTATAACAATTCACGTGATTAAAAAAAAAAAACCTTTCTGTTAAATGTGATTACCTTCTTGGGCTGCCTGTTGCCACCTGGCAGTTCCTAGCAAAGAATTATGTATTATGGGTCAACCTGTGTTTTCCTATAAGTGAGTTTAATTTCTCACTTCCAAATCTTTTGCCCAGACCAAATATTTTTTCTACCTATATGTCTACCTACATTGATGCTTGTATTTCAAATTTACCAACTCCTTTAGCTTAAGACATTGAAGAATGATCTTAATATCACCTTTATTTATTTATTTATAAATATTTTATTTTTAAATAATCTCTACATGGTGGGGCTTGAACTTACAACCCCGAGATCAAGAGTCACGTTCTCTACTGACTGAGCCAACAGGCACCCCACTATCACCTGCTTTTAACCATCATTAACACCTTAAGATGGAATACCTAACAGACAAGCTAGCCAGTCACCCTTTGGATTTCTGAGAGGTCAGAACACAGGAGGGATATGATTTTATAAGTATAAAGGAGTAAAAAAAAGTCAGGGGTGCAGCACCTTTATAAAGACTGCTCAGCAGGGAATGTAAAAGTTACTTCTTCCAAAAATTGCCTGGAGAGCCCCCAAACACCATTTTAAAATATTAGAACATCTCAATGTCATTGATATTGATATGTTATATCAATAATCTGAGCTGAAAACTGAGAATGTGCTGAGGATAGCAATGACATTAATGAAATGTTTCTTGTTTTAAGAAACTATGTTTTGTGATAGTTAATCAGCAATAGATTACCAGAACGGAATTGTTCAAAAGATTAAATGGATATTAATGAAAAGAAAGTCAAATGGTGAAATTCTTTTTGAAAACTTGAGGAAATTAAGAGCAGAAACATGGAAGTCATCTTGAAGAGACAGAAGAGTTTATAAACCATTAAAACTTGATTTGTAACCTGGTACATATTTTTACAAGAAATAATGTGTTAAATAGAAAGGGGTTTGGTCAGCCTGGCATATGAAAGAATAAAAAAGAATTCACGATGCACGCTTTGGCAGAGAATTCTAGTGATATTTGTTCCCAAGTTTTCTCCTTTCTGATACTAATTGTTGACATTATGGCATTAGTTATTCTTTGCTTGATGCCATCGAACATCTTGTTTAAATCAACTGCCGCTGATTCTGAATTCATTTTCACTAAGCAATATTTTGATTATAACTTCATTTCTGCGATTGCTGTACAAGGAAGGAATGCTTTGCGTACAGGATGTCTTGGCAGTGTATCTCTCATCAAAATGAATGTCCCCTCTCCACCTACCCCACCTGGCTTGTATAGAAGTCTCCTGAATCTCGGTACATTCCCAAGTTTGACCAAGCCTGGGACACTGGGAAGATTGATTTTTCAAATAGGCAAGAATGAGCAGTTGAGTTTGGGCTGCAGTGGGTTCTCCAAGGCTCCTGCCACTTGGGTGAGTCCTCCAGGCCTCACCGCTGGTGGGGACAGTGTGGAAGGGCACCTGGTAAAATGTATGGCTCAGACTGGTGCACCAGAAATGTCAGTTTCCATCCCAAAGTGTTTTGTCTGACAGCGTGTATAAGGAAGAAGCGAAGCAGGGAGGAAAAAGAGAAAAAAGAGCAGTTTGCTGAAGGAATGCTCTATCAGCATATTAAGTTCCGAGAGAAATCTCTCCTGTGATGGCATATTGTGCCTTGTCTGGTATTCTGGTTAATTTTATGTGTCAACTTAACTGGACCATAGGATGTCCAGACATTTGGCCAAGCATTATTCTAGGTGTATCTGTGGGAGTGTTTCTGGGTGAGATTAACATTCAATTGGTAGACCGAGTGAAGCAGATTGCCCTCCCCCATGTAGGTGGGCCTCACCCAATCAGTTGAAGGCCTTGGTAGAACAAAAGGCTGAAATTCTCCTGCAGAAGAAAGAACTCCTTCTTACTGACAGCCTTTGAGCGGAAGCAACAGTGTTTTCTTGCTTTCAGACTCTAATTGAAACATCGGCTCTTCCTGGCTCCTGAGCCTGCCAGTATTCAGTCTGGAACTACAGACACCATCAGCTTTCCTACGTCTCCAGCCTGCTGACTGAAGATCTTGGAACTTGTCAACTTCATAATCATGTGAGTCGTTTCCTTGTACTAAATCTCTTTCTCTGTCTATACGCATCTGATTGGTTCTGTTTCTTCAGAGAACACTGACTAAATAATTGAGCGTCTTCATCAAATGGCATAGGACCAGAAAATTTTGCTTTTGCAAAATTCCTTTGCAAAGGAATGAGGTCTTTTAATGTATTTACTGGCAGGGGAAAAATATTTTACCCAAACTGGATTTTCTGTGACTCGTATGAATGTGTTTCCTATTTTTTTCTTTAATGAGGATACATCCCATCTCATTAACACTTGTCAGATTTACCCTCAGTAATGGAAAACTATATGCAGTAATGAACTTAAAAATTTGGTGTACTCTTATGTCAGAGATGCCTGTGGTATATCTCGCCTCGTGGGTTTTATTTGTGATGTTGCTGCATTTCCTTTAGCTTAACAGGCTCTTCCCTCAAATCCCCAAACTCGAGCCTGACTCATCTCTCCACCGAGCCACCCACTACCACGTCAACAGCACCACGGCTTGCAAGTCCTGCCAAAGTGTTCTGAAGAATGATTTATTAAAGAAAGGAAAATATACATCAACAAGTTGATATCCTCCACCACAACAGTGTTAGACCATTCATTAATTCCACAAGCATTTTTTGAACACCTGCCAAGGTATCAGACTGGAGAAACAAAGATGAAACAAACACAAACCTTTTCATTAAAGAGAAAACATAAGAAAACGTATCTGGAGGCTAAGAGGGAAAGAAAGGACCTGATGCTAACTGAGCATCTGTGCTTTACCAGGCAGGCATTCTGTTCAGGGCTTTACAATGCATCTTCCCAGCAGCTCTTCAAGGTACGTACCCTTACCCTTCATTTGTATATGACAATACCTAGGCTCAGAGTGGTCCTCCTGTTAGGTAAAAATTATAGCTAGCACGCACTGAGCCTCAGTGACAGGGTAGAGGTCAAGGCCACCTCTTTCCACTTCATCTTGTTGCTTTGCTCTCGGGCCACACTGTGTGATATGAGAGCCACTAGCTACATGTGGCTCTCGTACACTTGAAATGTGGCCAACCCAAACTGAGAGGTGCTCTAAGTATAAAATACAAACCAAATTTCAAAGACTTAGTATGAAGCAGAATGTAAAATATCTCACTAATTGTTCTTATATGTATTACATGTAGAAATAATATTTTGGATATAATGATGTATTAGTCATCTAATGTTTCCCGAGGGACAGAACCCATAGTACTTCTCTGACTTTGTATCTGTCAACAAAGACAGAGAGACAAGAGAGGGAAAGGAGGGTAGTTAAGCCATTGACTTATACACTTCTAGGAGCCAGCAGGTCTGAAATGTGCAGAGCAGGTCAGCAGGCTGAAATTCAGCTAAGAGTTGATACTATAGTCTTGAGTCTGAAATCAGCAGGGTAGACCAGGCAGGCTGGAAACGGACAGAGTAAGGGACCATATTGTTGCCCCACCTCCACCCATTCATGTTGAAGCCCTCATTTTTCATGTGACCATATTTGAAGATATGTCCTATAAGAGGTAATTAAAGTTAAATGAGGTCATAAGTATGGGTCCCTAATCTAATATGACTGGTGTCCTCAGAAGAGAAAGAACACCAATGATGCATGAGTACAGAGAAACAGTCATGTGAAGACACAGCAGGAATGTGACCCTTGGCAAGCCAAGGAGACCTCAGGAGAAGTCAAACTGCTGACCTTGATCTTAGACGTCCAGCTTCCAGAACGGTGAGAAATAAATTTCTATTGTTTAACCCACCCAGTCTGTGGTATTTTGTTATGATAGCCCTAGGAAACGAAAAAAGCAGGATTTCTATATTGCCAACTTAGGTCAAATTCCTTCTTTGGGAAACCTTGGTCTTTTCTCTTAAGGCCTTAAACTGATTGGATAAGGCCCACCCACAGAATGGAGAGTAATCTGCTTTACTTAAAATCTGATTTAAATGTTAATCATGTCCAACAACTATCTGGATTGGTGTTTGACAATTGGGCACCATAGCCACATAGCCATGATGGGCTCAATAAAATATATTATTAAAATCATTTCCACCTCTTTCTTTTTTGCTTTCTAAAATGTGACCACTAGAAAATTTTATTTATTTATTTATTTAAAAATGTTTATTTATTTTTAAGAGAGAGAAGCAACACAAGCAGGGGAGGGGCAGAGAGAGAGGGAGACACAGAAGCCAAAGCAGACTCCGGGCTCTGTGCTGACAGCTCAGAGCCTGATGCGGGGCTTGAACTCACAAGCCATGAGATCATGACCTGAGCCAAAGTTGGAGGCTTAACCGACTGAGCCTTCCAGGTGCTCCTACTAGAAAATTTTAAATTGTTTATGTGGTTCACATTTGTCACTAACATTAGATTTCTATTGAACAGTACTGCTCCAGACATTTATGAAAATAGATAACAAGTCTCACAAACGGTATATGCACGGGGTGCCGTGGGAACATGGAAGAAGCACATTGACATCTGCTTGTGGCTGGTAAGGAAGGCTTTGCAGAGGTGGGTAGATGATTAAAGCACATTGGAGCTGGGATGCCTGCGTTTGAATCTCTGCCCTGCCACCTCACCAGATAGGGAGCCCAGAGCAAGATATTTACCCTTTCTGTGCTTTGTTTTCTTCATTTGTAAAATAGGGGTTGTATTTAAACTTTGTAGATGGGGTTTTTGATTTTATACATTTAAGTATTAAAACAGTACCCGAGACAGTGAATCCCCACGAATATTAGTCAAGGAAGTTCATGCTTGAGCAGAGTCAGGACAGATGAGGGATTGGACAGATCCCAAAGGGCTTATTGAAAAGGGATGAATTTCCAATGAGGGGAACATCAAACCCTTTTCTTTGGGCTTCATTTACTGTTTTACCACTGGGAAATCATCAGCAGGGTCC
This sequence comes from Proteles cristata cristata, assembly GCA_017311185.1. Classification (NCBI taxonomy): domain Eukaryota; kingdom Metazoa; phylum Chordata; class Mammalia; order Carnivora; family Hyaenidae; genus Proteles; species Proteles cristata. The sequence goes on along the minus strand of JAESUZ010005579.1, from coordinate 767,425 downwards.
AATTACTTTATTCTGTGGCTTTGAGTTTGGCCAACTTGCACTGACTTTTTACATCATTCAGTGAATGAGTGGTGTATATATATATATGCCCAGCAAGGAGCTCCTCATGGCACCTAATCTCAGCAGTGCTCAGTTATGCTGACCATGGCCTTCTTAGGATGTTGGGGTTTTAGTATGATTGTCTCATGGGTTTATCCTACCTCCTTGGGTGCTTCACAGTTGACTCCTTGGCACAATCAGTCCTCTTCTGGGACAAGCTCAATCCTCCTTTCTTTCTTCTCATTCGATGCTTTCCACCCCCCAGAACAACCCATTCACACTCATACATGGCCTTAGTTGCCACAGATGCGACACATGACTCACAAGTTTGCATCTATAACCCAGACTTTTCCATTGAGCTCCAGCTCTGAATACTCAAATACCTACTTGATTACCTATACTGTATGTCTCAGAGACATGTCATATTCAACATGTCTTAAAATTCATTCACCTGCCCCTCATCACATACCTCTTGTTCCTTTTCAGTGTTTCCAATTTGTAGCTTACAAAGCCAGAAACTTACGAGTTATCCCTTTTCCTTACTCTTTTATTCTCCAAATTTAATCCAACAGCAAGACTTACCAGTTCTAATCCACTTAAACCAAGGCAGCCATCATTTTTCATCTATATCACTGGACTACATCCCTGAATCCTTTTTGACTGCCCAACCCTTCCAATTTTTTGTCCACACTGTAGGCAGGCTGGTATTTGTGAATTTCATACCTCATCATATAATTTCTCTTCTAAAAACAATTAATGGTTTCTCATGTTCATTGGCTAAAGTTAGTATTTTTGGGCCCTAACTGCCACTCCAGCCCTATTTCACCCTTTTTTTAACCACTTAGATCTTTTGTCATTTCCTTGTCCCAATCACATGACTCCTGGCCATTGGACCTGTTCCCTCTGCCTGCACCCTCCTACCATATTCTCAGAACATTATTGTCCTTCAGAAAATTTACCATTATTGAGATTTATTCATGTAATCTTTTGATTATTGTTTCCCACTAGATCATAAGCATCAAGAAGTCTGAAAGGGACCACATCTTTCTTTTCTTCCGATTGTATCTCTACTCTAGCAAAGTGCTGGCATATAATAGAAGCTTGATAAATAAATGCATGGTCTCAATTAGTGCTCATATCAACTCTGCCTTATGGTACTTTCATTCCTCAGTTTATATGTACAGCCAGAGAAGGTAGGTTCATTGATCAACATACCCAAGATCGTAAAACTGATAGGTGGAAGAATTTGGAAGTGAAACCAAGTTATGCTGTTTTTACTCTTCCCTACTATGTTTTCGACTTCTTTGTTTCTTAAGTTTGGAGAATCATAGGAACGATGTGACTACATCCATCTCTCCCCGCTTTTTAGTTGCTGGATTATACTGGGCATCTGGACTCTTAGTGACTGTACTTATTTCTGAACATGCATTTTTGTTTTGGTAAAATAACTTGACTAGCTTTTAATGAAATGTGATTAAGAAAAAATGGCCCCTAAACCAGGAATGTTAGGTATTTTTGATTAAGTGGAAGAAAAACATAGACTCAGAAAATTGAAAATTATCTTCATTAATGAATAAAAGGATTGTTCCAGATATACTAAAAAAGTGGGATGTTGCAAAGTAGGATGGTTTAATTCAAATATATAAATAATACATCAACAAAATTTTACCATCTGTATGAGTAATAATCAGGATGACTTGTCTGGTTACGCTGTTTTTATTAACTTAGACCACATAAAACTGCTGATATTTGACCATTTGTGACCCACAAAACAGCATTTCTTATGGTTCATTTCCCTCATAAAGAGATATTTTGCTGTCTCTCTTTTGTGTCCCAGAAAACATTTCATTTCTCATGGACCCGTTGAAAAGAGGCCAACTTTGACTTTGCTGAACTAGGACTTTGCTTCTGCCTTCTTCTCCATTATAATGTCTGCATCTATCTTCCATTTGGAAGCTGTGGGCCAGTTATAAGGAATCTTCTATTTGATCAAGGGTAATGAGACCCCATGTAGTAAAAAGAATAGAGGAGCTTATGGAGATCCAAGAATCTACTGTAATCATAACTCTCTTAGAGAGAAAATGGCCCGAAGCATTATATTCCTACAAACTTTGATGTGACTCATGGCAATTACTCATGTTGAGTGGAAACAATGAGCACAATGGATTGGACCAGAGATCAGGAGGTAGTCTGTTAAAGAGGAGACCAGAAATCATGTTGACCAAAAGAGATGACTACATTCTGATTTTCAGTTCCTAGTCTGTCTCTAAGAGACCCTGCTGTGCTTTATTTCTTACCTATGAATATTAATGAAATTTTCCTTTTTGTAACTTTCTAATAAAACTCTTATTTGCCCTTGTTGAGGAAAATTTTTCCTCACCACCAAGCAATCCCTGACCAAGACAAGAATTAAATGGGATGATGTATGTGAGTCCTTTTATTTTCTTTTGTAAACTATAAAGACAAATATGAAGAGCAGCTATTCTTTCTCTTTCTTGTGAAACTTGGCTTTCAGAATGGAAATTTATTTCATATTGGCCAATTAGATTGTGAAAAACCAAGCAGAAGAAGATGTTTCTTCAATGAGGTATGAAGTGCATGTTATTAAATGGGTTTTATCTTAAGACAATAAGCATAAGTGCACAAGTAAACATCATTCATTAGCAATCCAGAGGCTTTTAAAAGTCATTCAGCTGGATTTCCCCTCTTTCCTTCAGAAAGGATTAATTGAGCTTCTACTGTTTATGGCCAGCAAAGAGGTCACCTCTGGCCACACTTTAAAATTTAGTTGTACATTGGCGTCTGGGTGGCTCAGTTGGTTAAGCATCCAACTCTTGGTTTTGGCTCGGGTAATGATGTCTCAGTTTGTAGGTTCAAGCCCTGCATCCGTCTCCATGCCTGTTTGGGATTCTCTCTCTCCTTCTCTCTTTGCCCCTGCCCCCACTCACTATCTCTCTCTCTTTCTCAAAATAAATAAATAAACTTAAAAAAATTTAGTTGTACAGCTATGCAATCAATTGGCCTAGACCGTAAGTCCCATTCCTTATGAAAAGATTTCATCTCTGTGACTGTGTGAACAAGTGTTTTTAGAAAAAAATGTGTTGTTAAGGCATAGAGAACATATTGCATTTACAAAATGCATTCATTTTATTTATTTCACAAACTTTTATTGGCCTTCAGAGAGGGTTATTAAAAGGTTGAGATGAACTTAAGGGGTAAAGATCTAAAATCAGAAGTTGCCTTTCTTTCTTCCTTCCTTCCTTCTCTCTTTCTTTCTATTCTTCATATCTCTCTAATATCTTGACTTTCCTTATCTATAGATAAGGAGATCTGAGCTTGACCTACATGCTTGATCAGTTATTTACAGCAGATATCTTCATCTTTTTTAAGTGTTATCCTTGGTACCAGATGTCAGTGGGGGTATAGAGCCATTCTGGAACTTTCCCAAGGGTAAATGATGAGTGTGGAGAAGAGTCTATAAGATTAATATCTCTAGTTCAGAGCTCCAAGGACAATATCTTTGAATTAAGAGTAAAGCTTGTATTTGAGGAATTATGTTTTCTTATTCCTGACAACATGTTGTATACAATGGACTATAGATTTTTAATGATGATTAGAGAGGGACTTAGCTTAGAGGAAACTGCTTATTATGGGATAAAAGCACAAACCCTCATGAAAGCATATTCCTTAAAGCTAAGCTTGGGATTTTGCATAGCCTCTCATGAATGCTTGCGATCATTCAGTCATTCTAAGGTCAATAAAGCATATTAAAATTCCGAGAGCTCCACTGGTTCTCTGTCTGCTCATCATTGCTTCAAGACTTCATTAAGCACTGCCATCAACAAGGGGGCACTAGTAGCAAATGTCTACACTCTTCAGATATCTACTATGTATCAGTTACCAGTTTGAAAAAAATGGGTAAAATGATGCCATTTTGTCAGATTGCAGGCACTTTGTCAAAGTCTCACTATGACCTACTTCACTTTAATACTAAGAACATCCTAAAAATAAAGTATTACTGAATATATTTTATAGATACAAAGGATGGAGTTTAAATAGGTGCACTTGTCTGCCACCTCCATTCACACACAATTCTTAAGTAAGTTGAATTATTAAGTAAGTTTCAGGATTCAAATCCAAATTTATTTCATTGTAAACCCGGTGCTATTAACTTATATAGGTTACTGCTGCCAGATACCATTTTTCAAAATACTGCATTCAAGGTACTAAGATTTTAGTTATACTGGTAAGCCTGTTATTAATTGATCAAACAGGTTATGTGGAGCAAAGTGTAGACATTAAGTAAACACAGTGGCATACTCCTAAAACCAATATTGCATTGTATGTTAACTAACTGGAATTTAAATAAAAATTTGAAAGGAAGAAAATGCAAATTCTAATTAATTATGAAAGAAAAGAAAAGAAAAGAAAAGGGTCACCAGGATGGCTCAGTCGGTTAAGCATCCGACTTCAGCTCAGGTCATGATCTCACAGTTTGTGGGTTCGAGCCCTGCATCGGACTCTGTGCTGACAGCCAGAGCCTGGAGCCTTGTCTTCAGATTCTGTGTCTCCCTTTCTGTCCCTGCCCTGCTTACGTTATCTCTCTCTCTCTCTCAAAAATGAATAAAACATTATAAATATTTTTTTGAAAAGAAAAGAAGTGGCAGGCACCTAAACTTGACTAATGGGGTGATACATAGTCCTTGAGAAGGTGATCATGCTGGATGAGTAAGTGTCAGTCAACCATAATGGAAGAAAACCATATTTAAGGCATTGGGAAGGGAATATACCCATATTGAGAAAAACCACATTACTTTTGTGAACGTGAGACCCCGGGTGGAAATTGCGGAGTGGCCTTAGATGAGAGTAGAGACATGGGTAAGGATTTGGTATAAGACATTATGTAACACCCTTAAAGGATTGGGACTTACCCATATGTCAATAGGAAGACTTTGAAGATTTCATGGATAAGAGCAACATGATCAGATTTGAATTTTGAAAATATCACTTAGGAGATTGGGTGGGGATTGGGTTTGAAGTGATGAAGATTGGAGGCAAGGAAAGCAGATTTTGTTGTTAAAAATAATTTATGTAAGAAAAGATGAGTACCTCATATGATAGTGAAAATATGGATGAAGAGAAAGGAGAGTTGAGGGATGTTTGGGAATCAAACTTACTGAGTTTGGTGATTGGATGGAATGTGAAAAGGAGATGAACAAGGAAGAAAAACCACAAAGGTAATTGCTAGTTTTCTTTGTTGGCTGACTGTTTCATCAGAGGGGCGTCTGCATAGAAAAAAAAAAGCTATGAAAATGTTGGGGCACCTCTACAGAGCACCCAGGTAGGGAGACTTAGAGTCGTACAAATGGATCTGGACCTCTGCAGAGAGGCCCAAGTTGAACATATGCTTTGGAGCTTATTAGCATCAAGGTGGTGATTCAAGTCATTAGAGAAGATAAGATTTTTTTAGGGATAGTATGAAGAAAGAGAAAAAAGAGGATGGGTAGTAGAAACTCCAATATTCAAAGAATGGGTAGAGGAAGAGGAACCCATGAAAAGTAAAAAAAAGGAAAACCCAGGAGGTCGAAAGTAATCCAGGGCTGACTATACTCCATAAAACAAAAGCACAGTAGAAATTCTGAAAGGGGCATTTGGGGAGCAATTTCAAATTCTACAGAGAAGTGACAAAAGATTGAAAGCATCATTTGAATTTAGCAACAGAAGGATGATTGAAATAACATTTCTGTTCACTTTAATGAAAACTCTTGTTGGTCACCCTCTTCACCGGGATAGGGGTGAGTGTGGCTAGAGACAGCTAGAGAGAGAGGTGCTAGCTTAGGGTTTACACACCACTCCAATCTCTGCAAAGAGGGAGCATGATAGAAAAGGATTTCTTTTGGCTCCCTGAAGTAAAATTATTGAAATCAACTTTATATACTCTATTTGTGCACTTCACTTACTGACATCAAGGAATTGCTCCTTGGAAGGAAACTGTTACAGGAATAAGGGCTTACCCTTTTCTGCCTTCAGAGCCTCCCTGTATATAATCCATATAGCAAATACTGTATGAAGAAGCTGTATTTTCAGTATCAGAAGTTGTGCAGGTCCAAATTATATGAATGTGTAGATTAGTTTTAAGAATATAATGTCTACCGGGGCTCCTGGGTGGCTCAGTCGGTTAAGTGTCTGAATTCGGCTCAGGTCATGATCTCACAGTTCATGGGTTCGAGCCCCACGTCAGACTCTGTGCTGGCAGTCAGCTCAGAGCCTGGAGCCAGTTTCTGATTCTGTGTCTCCCTCTCTCTCTGGCCCTCTCCTGCTCATGCTGTCTCTCTTTCTCTCTCTCAGAAATAAAACATTAAAAGAAAATTAAAAAAAAAGAATATAATGTCTACCAAAAAAAAAAAAAAAGACTATAACTTCTACCAATCACGCTGAGTGAGATTGTGCTTTTATATCATATGACACTGGGCAATGAATCAGATATAAAAGCTTTTCATCGTTGAGCTTTAAATCAGGTAAGTGTGTTTGGACCCTGCCTCATATTTTCTGGGTGATCTTGTGCTAGTTACTTAATTTATTTTAGTTCCAATTTCCTCATAGGTGAAGGGAGAATGATAATATCCACCTTTTAAGATTTTTTAAGTATTTAAAAAGATAACACACATTGAGCATTTAAAACAGTTTTTTGCATATAACACCGCTCAATAAATGTTAACCATTATTATTTCTATTCTATTTAACTTTTCTTCTCTGTTTTGGGACCCATCCCAGATTGAGACTTTTCATACATTGCTCCCCACCATCCTTAGAGTCCTCAACCTACTTTCCTTCCCTCCTTTTCTTCCTGCCTTCCTTCCTTTTAAATTAAAAATTTTTTTTTCTTGACATTGGTTATGCTTAGAGGTCAAATACTTTAAACCAACTTTTTTCTTTGGCTCTTGATGCCTATTTAATAAATGTTTAATTTATTTTCTTCCTTTTCATTACCAACTCTTCAACATAGTCTACACTCACCTTCACTTTTCCATTATCTGTTTTGTTTGTAAACTTTGAAAGAGAATTTTAGTCTCCTGACTCTGCTTATGGGAAGGTCATAAGCAGTGACCTGTTTCCAATGAAAATCAATGACCTTTTGAATTATCACTCCCTGGGGCTATTCATCTGCATGTGATTCTGTTGAGTATTCCTTCTTTGAAAAATCTCCTTTTCTTTTCTGTGTCACGGTGACATCCTCACTCTTTTCTTCTTTTCCCTCCCACATCCTGGTCATTGGAGTTCCTCAAGAATTAGACCTTAGCTTTCTCTTCTTTTTGATACACTAATTTCTCCAGAGTTTCATCTGCTCAGAGTTTATAAGCTGATGATGAAAAGCATCAAGTCTACACTTGTGCTCTGAGGTTTTAACCTGTGTTCCACTTCCATATTTCTAAACATCTAGAACCACTGCTATCTTCGCATCCTTCAGCGGGTAAGCTTAATGTCACACCTCTCTGAGGCTTTACTACTTTCCAGCCAATAAAGATCTCTTCCTTTTCTATATTTCTTTTAGGCTGTCCCATTCAGATTAGTATCTGTCTTAACCTATGTGAAAACCACTATTATATGTAGCTTATATATACTCAGAGGATGGTGCTCAGATTGATATTTCTTGGGTCAAATTTAAGTACTTGATAATTACTGCTTCTACTTTTTACAAAAGTCAGTGTGGCAGATCAAACACGAAACATAGGTAAACATCAGAATAGACATAGTTTTACATCTAAAGTGGTGTAATACTTATTTAGGAACTTGTGGTGTCAAGCTAAGTTTTTTAATAATATTAAAAGGCATAATTAGAATATGAGTTTTGAGTGTATTAAGTATTGAGAATCATATAAAACAAACATACTAAACAAATATGTTTCCTCTTTTCAAAAATTATTTGGCACCGGAATTTAATGTCATATGTTTCTTCATAACCTTGGTTAGGAAATGAATGGGAATTTTTTTTTTTCTGGAACATTAAAATGGGATATTTAGCAAACATTTTCTGACTCACAATTTGGAGACTGCAATTAATTCTCAATATAATAACTTTAATTAAAATCCACTACAATCTGGTTTGTGTAGCTAATTAAAAAAATCCATGGGTGGCAAGTTTTATGTTGAAAAATTATTTTGTTTTGTGTGGTATTGAGCAAAGCTTCAACTTTCATGTTTTTGATTTGAAGAGATCCAAACTAATCTCAAATAAATGTAGATTTAGTGAAATAAAAATAAACATGACAACCTCCTTGATACAAATCCACACAAAAAGGAAGAAATTTTTCATTAATTTGAACAAAAGGACTCTTTCTCTTATTTCTAACTGGTATACCTATGCCAGTCTCAGAAAGTACATAGACTTGCTTATGTATTGTCTGGTTGAAAAATGACTAAGATTCTATTCTGGACAAGGTCATTTGGAAGGCTTCTTGGTGGTGGTCAAATAATAAATATGATACTATTTAGGGCTATATGGTAGAATACTGAAAGCTCAATTTGAATTCGTTTTAGCAGCTGAGTCACTGCAGGGCTTTGCAAGTAACTCTTATTTTTGCGCCTCAGTTTTCTCTATCACAATTCAAAGGGGGGAATTTCGATCAGAAAACACATAAGTTGCTTAAGAATGAGAAAACTTTGATGTCCAAGAAAGGGAAAAATAAAAGTACTAATAAAGTCTTGTAGGAATTTTGCAAGCTAAGAGATGAAGTCCAAAGGTGGGTAAATTAACAATGTGGACAGACAACATCAGTATTTTATGAGATTCTATCCAAAAGAAATGTGTCTCCAAGATGGCCTATTTCTGGTACCAGGTACCAGTTTATTTGAAGTGTTGCTGCTGTGCTTTCAGTTAGTCACTCCTTTATTCTATCAAACAGATGTGTATTAGATACCATCTCTGCAATACAGTGTTAGGGATTGGTACCGCCAGTGAAGTGTGTGCCGATGTGACAGAACTTGACCTTGCTAAATTCTTCTCTTTTATCCTCACCCAGGCCTTACTCAAGATGGGAGCCATTTGCAGGAATCACAAGATGTGGTTTAATGTGTTAGAGATTGTGGGGCCCATGGAATTTGCAGTGCTGAGAAAATGTGCTCCTGGCTTTTGAACCCATCATCCTATTTCTTTTGTTGCCTTTATGCTACTGGAAACAACAAAGAATTCAAAACTAAGAGGCAGAACTTGGAGAGTCTGAAACTTATTTTAAATCACTTTGGCTCCCCTGGAGAAGGATGGCCAGTGGGAGTTCCACTGTGTACAGTGAGGGGGCTCTGCTGCCAAGACAATGCTTAACGGTTTTGCGATTTATGTTTAGTGGTAGCTGAGATTTAGAAGATGGGAGACTCAAAAGAAAATAGACGCAACCCTGTTTTAATATTTTCCCCTTCTTTCATGAATCACCTGAGTCTGCCCTTTTCAACTCATGGGGTAATCTTCAAACAACTGCAGAAAGAATGGGTTTATAGATAGGTCCTTTATTTTCAAGAAGAGATTTTTTTTTTAATTTCAATTGTATTTTCCTCTATCCTGTCTGCTTTCTCTCTCTCTCTTCCTTTTTTTTTTATTGTTACACTCTGTGTACCTTCAAAGATCTATTCCTTTCCTTTATAAAAAATGTAAAAACTTTAGAGATTTATAAATAAGCACAAAAATGAACAATAGGATGGCTTCTCCTTTTATAGTTAAGTTTATGAGGATGTAGAAGAAAATAACTTGGTGGGAAATAGGTTGATCCCATGAAGCTAGGATAGGGAGGGCAGAAAAGAGAATCTCTATGGCATTTTCATATGACACATGAAGTCCAAGTTACTTCCATAGGGATTTGTCCGATCTTAAGGACATTTTATACATAGGGAGGACACTGACTGCTATATAACCGATAACCTCCTAGGCTGTGTCCCTACTTCTCTAGTTTCTCTGACCCAGCGTAAGTTACAATCAGAGGGGAATTTCCTTATTTGAGGTCTTCTCACTTCAGTGATTTTCGAAGTAGAAATGAGAGAACCCAGAAAAGTTTTGAAAAAAGTTTTAGTTCTTCCTGGCAATTACTTGTTTTTTTCCCCTCTGTATGTCATTTGGAAGTGAGGAACTCTTATTACCTTAGCAACAAATATGGAACAGTTCTCAGGAAAAGTGAACTTGATTTTGGGTCAACAACTGGAGAATATTCCTTTTTTTCTCCAGTGGCTTCACCATGAAATGTATGTTCAATATAACTGAGGAGAAAGACTACAAATGTTGCTTTTTAGTCATGTGTGAATGTTTGTATAAGTACAACAAAGATAAAATTTGAGTAATTAAGAATATAAAATCAACACACTCTTTAATTTTATTGATACTTAAAAAAAGTGTACACTATGGACAGATATCTAGAAATTTACTTCAAATTTCCACTGGCTGTCTTACGTAGAAACAGATACCATCATATTCCTTTTCTAAAAAGTGAAAAAGGGAAGTGATAATAAATGCTTCATGGGCCATTGATTACAGGACTCAACAAGATTGTGTGTAGTGGGTGGGCATGTAGGTGTGAATGAGATAGAGAGGGAGAAAGAGAGAGAGAAAGAGAGAGATAGATAGAGATAGAGATAGAGATAGATGGATAGAGAGAGAGGCAAAGATAGAAGAGAAAATAGAGATGTTTGATTGGTGAGATTAGGATATTTGTTATAGTAATTTAAAAAATTCTACAGCTACGTTTAATTTCTTATGGCACATGAATAAGTTCTAGTAACAAACTTTTAACTCAATTTATTATTTAGATTTGATTTTTGTGTTTCCCTTCATCTAGCTGTTAAGATAATTACCCTGCTGCTAAAAAGGATTCAGTAAAATTAAGATAATTATTTGTAATACTATTAGATCAATGAATTTGACCAGAATCATGCTCTGAAAGGTTTTAAAGGGGTCTAAATTTAATCTAGTCAAACATTTTGCCAAAAAATAATGAAAAACAGACTGGTTAAAGGGACAGTACCAAGATAGATACATTTAAAATTTGAAACAATTCTCTTCATATTGAAATATCTATTAATACTCTTATTTTCATACAGGAAAAGCAATTTTCCAGAGTAATTCTTTTTCTACTGTTTAGAGAATTTTTAAGGTTTATCTATTTATTTATTTTGAGAGAGAGAAAGAGCACAGTGAGGGAGGGGGAGAGAGAAGGAGAGTGAGAATCCCAAGCAGGCTCCACACCACCAGTGCAAAACCCAATGCAGGGCTTGAACTCATGAACCATGAGTGCATGACCTGAACTGAAGTCAGACACTGCCGACTAAGCCACCCAGGTGCTCTTGTTTTTCTTATTTTTGAAGTGTTAGCTATTAGGGCATGAAACTGATCTCATTTCTGATGCTGATAAGAATGTGACAAGTTAAACTCAGACATTGCTTTTCTTCTTTTCTAGTTTAACTCTTGAATTAAAAATTTGTTTCATACCGATTGCTGATGCCAGCATGCTCCTATGCCTAGCATGGATTTTGAGGTTTTGCAATGCTTTCCAATGTAATTTAATATAAATAACAAGTTTACCTGTGAGTCTCATGATGTTTGAAATTAATATGTAGCACAATGTTTGGTCCATAGTAGATACTCAGTAAGTGTTTGTGGAAAGAATGAATTTTTCAAACTGACTATTCTAGATGGATTGGCTAGCTTTCATTTGCTCCCTAAAAGGACACTGTTTTCATAAACTTATATACTATTTTGTAACTTTCTACTGTAAGTCATAACTAAACCCAGGCCTCTTAAGTATAGATGTACCTGAACCGATCTATCACTAATTCTACAAAAATGATTGGAAAATTGTCCAAAGATTATTCCTCTGGATAAGTATATCACATATTAGTTGATATCAAATTAAATAGTAATCCACGCATAAAAATTAAACTTAACAAAGTATGCCAAATTAAAGTGAAAACAAAATATCTAGCCTTGCTACACTTGACTGTTGCTTGAGTTGAGAATTGAGACAAGCTACTGTATTTGCCAAGGTCAGTTTCAATTAACAGCCAACACCACAGAGCAGTGCACACAGAGTGCTGATTAGAAGGACACACCCACTACCCACCCCATAAAACACTTGTAGGCAGTAAGAACTCCAGACACACATTAGCAAAGAAGCTATGAACTTATACAGGAGCAATTGAACTCTCTCTATATCTCTACAGAGGTGATATTTATGATGCATAAAGCCTTAATATCCATAAATATCCAAATAGCTCCAATAGACTGTTCATTAATTTGTTTAAATTTTATTTAAACCCAAGATGGTTAACATATAGTGTAATAATGTTACACTCCGTGTACTTTCAAAGATCTATTTCTTTCCTTTATAAAAAATTTAATAACTTTAGAGGTTTATAAATAAGCACAAAAATGAACAATAGGATGGTTTCTCCTTTTATAGTTGGGTTTATGAGGATGTCAAAGACAATAACTTGGTGGGAAATAGATTGATTCCATGAAGCTAGGATAGGGAGGGCAGAAGAAAAGAGAATCTCTATGGCATTTTCATATGACACATGAAGTCCAAGTTATTTCCATAGGGATTTGTCCGATCTTAAGGACATTTTATATGTAGGGAGGACACTGACTGCTATATAACTGGTAACCTCCTGGGTTGTGTCCCTACTTCTCTAGTTTCTCTGACCCAGTGTAAGTTACAATCAGAGGGGAATTTCCTTATTTGAGGTCTTCTCACTTCAGTGACTATCAGGAGTAGAATTTATTGATTCATCACTTACATACAACACCCAGTGCTCATCCCAACAAATGTTCTCCTTAATGCCCATTGCCCATTTAGCCCATTCCCATACCCAACACCACTCCAGCAACCCTCAGTTAGTTTTATAGACCATTTACATCTTATGCTTTCTAGGTTATGAAAATGAACAACTTTTCTTGGAACATTGTCTACTGTTTCAGGGAGGGTAAATAATCAAATATCTTAAAGATACAGGATTGCCATTCTCTTAAGTGATGACCCTGTGCCTTGTATACTACAGACTGCTCTGAGTCATCTTATAGATTTTAGAATTCAAGGAGATTATGAATATCACTCATTCACTCATTCTTTAAATCATTCACCAAATATTGGGAGCCTCAATAGGTTTGTACTGGGGGTAGAGAAATAAAAAAACCCAAACTGGAAAACAAACCAGCCAAAATTAGAAACAAATAAAACCAGAAGTAACTGGTCTTCATAGGATGAACATGAAAAAGTTCTTATACATAAAGATATTGTTATGAAGGAAAAGCTTAATATACTGTTATCAGATGCAAAAGTTGGAGGGAACAAATAAGGAACACAGTAGTACAGAGCATGCTGGTGTGCGTGTGTGTGCATGTGTGTGCATGTGTGTGTGTTCCAGCTATTCCATGCACCTACAATGCCCCCTTCAGGAGAATGTCCCTGACCGCTGTCTCACTCCTGGCAGGGCTAAGGAACCCACTGCTGCCCTCTTCGTACCTTCTGTGCCCTTGTTTGTAGCTCTTCAGTTGTCTTTACCCTGTGATTAGAAATGACCTCTCTGGGGGCACCTAGTTGGTTCAGTCAGTGGCATGTGTGGCTCTTAATCTCTTGATCTCAAGGTTGTCAGTTAGAACCCCATGTTGGCTGTAGAGATTACTTAAAAATACAATCTTAAAAAAAGAAAAGAAAAGAAATGACCTCTTCATGTGTTTCTATTAGTGAATCAGATACTCCAGGAGGGCGTTGATAGATATTGTTCATCTTTCAATCGGTAACAATTTCATTGAATACGTATGTTACTTGATTTGCTGAAGGTTGAATTTTTTAGAGGAGACGTGATAAAGAGGAAAAGCTTTACTTTTGGGGGGACAGAAAACTGAATTCCACTCTTGGCTTGCCAGGAACAAGTTTGTGGTGGCAGCTGGAAAGGACATGGCATGTCTTTGGGTGGCTGCTTTGGGCACGGAGTTGTGGCAGCGGCTCTTTGTACCTTGCATCTCTTCCTTTTAGCCCACCTCTGATTTCAGCCCAGCTTTGAGTGACATACCCTTGGAGCTCAGACTCATCAGCTGGCAGCTGTGTCTTGTTTTCCTGGGAACTGGCTCAGAGAAGTACAGACTGGGAATGGCAGGTATATCTGTCCCTGGGAGCAATCCTTAACCAAGACTCAACCAAGACACCAGCACAAGTAGGAGAGGTCACTAAGCACTAAGTGGCCAGTGCTTTTCTGCTCCAGATTTCCACATAATACCCAACACAATTTCTTTGGAAGCGCGCGCGCGCACACACACACACACACACACACACACACACACACACACACACATTTCCTTATTTATAATTAAGTCCATCCAAGGTCAACTTGACCGATACTTTTTGTTTCAGAACATCTGTCTTCTGAATGCTATGTAAGACTTATGTCATTTTAATATTTGTCTTATTGGGTGTCAGGGAACCCTGGATAGGAAACATGCACAAGCCCAGGTAATAGTTCAAGGGACAAACTCACCCAGCTCTATGTAGAAACCTTTGTAGTGATCAATGGCAGATTCCATGAGTTGCAAGATTTCAAGAATCCTCAGGAAGAAGAACGTATGAGCTGAAAGTTCCCAAAACCTTCGGCCTTTTGGAGTTACGCTGTCCTTTCAAATACGAATTCAATAACTGAACCCCTCCTGCACAAAGGCATTAAGCGATGCAGTCAGTCTAATACCTTGTCTCTTGTTTCCCTGGGTAGGGGAGTGGAGGAGAATGGCTACAAGATGCTCTCAGCTCATATACTCTCCCATTTGCTGTTTCTGTCTCCCTTTTATTCACTCTGGATCTGCCATCCTGCTGTACCTACCTGTCTCCTGCCCACACCGGTTCATTCCAAACCACATATAGTCACCTGTCCTCTATTCTTTGTCGTACCAGCCCAGACCTGCTATGGAGAACTTTACATGACGGCTTGGTGACGGTGGCAAGGAATTACAGCACAAATCAGTAAGCAACCTAAATTCAAATAAGTAAATAAGTTATCTCAAGTTCATCAGTCATTTCTGCTCTAGGGGACTCTAACCATATAATACTTCCTTTTGGGCCACTGGCCTGCTACCATTTTTGTGGGTCTGCTCTCTCACTCTAGGGTCTTTCTCCCCCCTCGTCTTTCTCCTAGTCCCAAATTCACCTCCCATCCATTTCAAAGAAAATCTTTTCAAAATGGACATTATAACTGCATGTAGAATTTACTGATAGTTTGTCCAATGGAAGAATTTATCTTCTTTTTTTCAGCCTCCTTATTCCAGTCTGCCCTAGACTTTGCCTTTTGAAGTCTTGATATATCCTCTCAAACAAAATGCCAGTTTGCAATACATACTTAGCAATCCAAGAATTGTTAGAAACTTTGAAAATCACAGCTTTTCTTTAACTGTTTAAAGATCAAATTCTTAGGTGGTTTCAAGGTTGAAGCATTACTCACAGCTCTGTGACCAGGGGCTTTTGTTAAAAGAAGCAGGACAGGAGTAGACTTTGTTATCCTTCCCCAGAACAGAAAATCCAAGGGTCAGAATTTATGTTATCTGCCCCTCCTCATGACCAAATCCAGCGCCAACTGCCTAATACGGGCTGTGGTCCCATTAACAGCCCTACACTATAGCTCTTGAGGCTGTCTCAGGTTCACATCATGGGAAAGGACTGGAAGTAAGAGAGACAGAAAAGAAGTTTTTACAATTTCTACCAAAATATATATCTTTGAATGGGCTTGGGATGCTACATTGACTGCCTTCCAGTGCTGCATCATGGAGCCAATGTTGTTTTCCCACAATTCTGAAAGCCAGACTCTAGGTCCGAAGGATGGGTGAAGTAGGGAAAGCAGAGAACTGATGGTGCTGACTTAATGGTGTTATTCATTTCTTCATGTTCTTTTTCTGAGTCCTTTTCCAGTCCCATTCTCTTTCTTCCCCCTTTCTGGGACTCCAGTGACATACAAGTTAGATATTTTGTCAAAGTTCCACAGGTCCCTGAGGTGTCTCTCCCTTCCCTACCCCTGTCCCCAGTCCTTCTGTTCTCTGTTTTCAGACTGGAAAATTTCCATTGTTCTGTCTTCAAATTCACTGATTCTTCACTCCATCCTCTCCATTCTGCTGTTGAGACCATTCATTAATTTTTTTTGTTTTGTTTTGTGTTGTGTTTTTCAATTCTAAAATTTCCGTTAGATTATATTTTCTGTCTTTGCGGAGACTTTCTATTTTATAATTTATTTCAATCATGTTTATAATTGTTTGTGGGAGCATGTTTATTGGATTGCTGCTTTAAAATAATTGTCGTTTATTTATTTTAGAGAGATAATTAGTGTGAGCGAGCAGAGGGGCAGAGGAAGAGATAGAGAGAATCCCAAGTAGGCTCCATACTCAGTGCATAGCCCAACGCAGGGTTTCATCTCATGATCCTGGGATCATGACCTGATCCAAAATCAAGAGTCGGATGCTCAACTGACTGAGCCACCCAGACACCTTCATTGTCAGATATTTCTAACTCTGTGTCATCTGGGTGTTGGTGTTTGTTGATTATGTTTTCTCATTCATACTGAGATTTTCCTGGTCCCTAATAGGATGAATGATCTTTGATGAAAATATAGATGTCTGGATCTTATTTAAATCCTCTGTTATAGTAGGCCTCTCCTGACTCAGATCTGGTAGGTGAAGGGGGCACTGCCTCATGACTGCCAGGAGGGGGTGGAAATCCATGTTTCTCATTGACAACTGGAGCAGAGGTGATCCTCATTACTGCTGGGTGTGGGTGTGAGTGTGGGTGTGGGTGGAAGACCAGGCTTTTTGCTAGGTTTCTGCTGATACTACTCTGGCTTGGGGTGCAGGGCGTGGTGCCTTGTTACTGCTCCTTACATGTCCTCCACCAATACCATGAGGATGAAGAGTTCCTTCTTACACTAGGCAGTGATCAAAGTTTTGATTTTCTTCTAAGCCACCTCTGATGCCGCTCAGTGGGGTGAGGGAGGAGCAGGGATGGAATTTTAGCCTCCCACTGACACTAAAGGGATGAGGTTGGGTGGTCGATAGGACCTGGCATAGTGAAGAGTCCTGTCCTCATATCCAAAAAGCAGTCTGGAATACTTGAAGCAAAGAGAACCCAAAACCCCAAGCCCCAAAACCTAGAGAACTTACCACTGTGTCTTTCTATGGTTCTCAAAATCTCTAGTCAGACTTCTATGTTCTCTTTATCTTTCAGGATTTTCTTACATTGGTTTTATGTATAATGTTTCAGTTTGTTTGTTTGTTCGTTTATGCTTTAGTTAGCATAAGGAATAGGGAAAAGTACTCCAGCTCCATTTTTCCAGAAGTAGTAATATCTCTGATGTCAGGATAGAGTAACTCTGAGGTCGTGCACAACACTACTTTATCCAGACAACCTTTGAGGTTTTAAAGGCTAAGCAGGCTCTCCTGAGACTCTCACTTATGGTTATCTGCTTTGGTCTTACTGCTGAACCACTCAGAGCAGTATCTGGCTGTGTAAGAGGCGCGCCTCCTCCTGCCCAGCCACTACCATGTTCCAAACCCATTACCCGACTCCACCCTGTTATCTTTATGTATGTATCTTCTCACGCCCTAGGTCCTCCCCAGTGTCTAGTCTATGTCTGCACTCTGTTGAAAAACTGAATAAAAGTTCTCTGTAGTCTGAAGAATGAGCACCAAAAGGGATAAAAATAATCTCAATTAGGGGCGCCTGGGTGGCTTAGTCGGTTGAGCGTCCGACTTTTCGCTTAGGTCATGATCTCGCGGTTCGTGGGTTCGAGCCCCGCGTCGGGCTCTGTGCTGACTGCCAGCTTGGAGCCTGAAGCCTGTTTCAGTCTGTGACTCCCTATCTCTCTCTGACCCTCCCCTGCTCGCGCTGTCTCTCTCTCTCTCCTAGAAAGAAATAAAACATTAAAAAAATTTAATAAAAAAAATCTCAATTATGCTATAATTTGACATACTCTAATATTTGTTCAAGTCAAATTTAAATTTATCTTGTAGTGATTTTGTTTTTAAATGGGATTATTTGAATTGTCCAAAACAACTGTTTTCTCAAGAGAAAAAAATTTCATTCTCTTTGTAAGAAAACTGTTGTATGTGTGCTATATTGCTGAATAGTAGAGAAAGACTAAATAATATTGGAAATTATAGTGTAAATGGAAAAAACCCTCCACTTAAATACTGTCTCTGTCTTGTTAGAGAATTACTTGCATAATTATTTTTAATTCCAAATGCCTCCATATTTGCCATCTGTTTTTTTCCCTGGCATTGAGAGTCAAGAAAAGCGAGGCAGAAAGTACGTGAAATGAAATGGTTACTAATGAAGAAAGTGTGTTTAACCTTAGAAGCCTAATATCAAACCCTAATAGCAATTAAACTAATATTATGGCTCCATGATTTTCTTTCAAAAATAATTTCCCCTTTCTAAAATGTTTTGGACAAGCTACTTGCTACCAGCCATAGTCTCAAGGGATATGTACTGACTGGAAATTTTGAGCTTCTATAAAAGTGTTTATTAAGTTTTTGAATAATTATATTAAATACTAACAATAAGCAATCATCATTTTCATGTTTGTTGAGCAATTGCTCCTTCCTGAACCACAAACTTGGGATACAGAATTCAGAATAAAGGGCAAAGTACAAGAAGTTCTTTGCATGGATAATGCATCGGTAGATACTAAAAAACAAACCAACCAGTCAACCAAACAAACCCCAACTAAAAACAAATTGACCATGAAAATAGCATTAGAACAAATTTAAAATACCTGGGGGGAAAATAAATCATAACAATAGTGTGCATTAAACACAATTTTTTTGAACTTTATGTTCACCTTTTCTCTGCTTTATGTATCTTTTCCCCCTTTAAACTTAGAAGGGCTTAGGGGGAAGAGGGATGATATACCATTTTTACTTTTCCTTCACTTACAAAGGAAGCATGAGAGTGTGGAAATGTCTTCAGGACTTATATCCTTCAACTACCTGTCCAGTGAGAAAATCCCTTCTAAGGATCATGTTTGTCTAAACAGAGAACTGCTCCCACTTTGATGCATGACTTTTTCCCCCTCTAGCTTCAGCCGAAGAGTCTTTCCTCATACTGAGCTGAATTGTTCCTTTGTGTTCTAGTTTGGTCATAGGGAGTAATTCTAGGCTCTCTTCCATATGATAGGCTTTACATGCTTTCTTCTTTTGTAGGTTAAATATTCTCAGATTCTTCAACTATTCCATTTTGATAGTCATTCTAGACATTTTAGCACTATAATAACCCTTTCCCTTTAATGCTCCCTGTTACAAATGTATCTACTAAAGTATGGTTAGAAAGTTAATTTAAGAAAATTTCAATTCAGTTCAATTCAGGGAATAGTTATCAAGCACTGTTGATGTGCCAGGCACTCCATTGGGCCCTGGGGGCTATGACAGTGAACACGACCATCTGTCCTCCTGAAGAATACAGCGAGCAAAGGCAGAGATTCAATAAGTAATTACAGCTCTGATGAGGGTTATGGAATAAGCTGTAAAGCTGTCTTAAGCAAAGAGAATTTAATGAATCCTGGAGAATCATGGAAGGCTTCTATGATGAGGAGATGTTTAAGTGAAGACTTGAAGCATGAGTAGAAATTAGCCAGGATGATAGAGGTTCAGGCAGTGGAATTGGTACATGAGGAAGCCTTCGGGTTCCCAAAGTCCAAAGGAAGACACTGTTTAGGAGGAGAATTTCGAGGTCTCATATCAGTGGAGAGAGTCTTGAGTGGCTGTCCCCACTAGGTATTGGGGAACGCTGTTGCTCAGAAAGGAGAAAGCCCTTTACTCTTCTTTCTGTGTGTGCTCCTTGGCTTTCACACTGACCCCTCTACTTATTTACATCATAGTTTTAACAAATGTCCTGATTATGTGAACATGTTATCTCAGAAATGAATGCTTTAGAGGTTTTACCTTTGGAAAAAGTGCTAAAGGCAGACAGTCACTCTTTCTACTTGGTTATATTTATGTGCCACATGGCTAATTAAATAAAGACCAAAAGGTGTTTAATAGATTTAGCATTCAGGAATTCATTGGTGACATTCCAAAGAACTCTTAGTGGCTTGGTGGGAGAGGAAGTCAGATGGCACTGGGATAGAGAGGAAATAGGAGGTGAGCTAGTAAATACAGAGAATGTAGACACTCTAAAGAATCTTGGGTGTAGAAAGAAGAAAAGACAAAGGATAAATATCCAGAGGAAAAGAAGAATAAAGAAATGTCAGGGTTTTTTTTTTTTTAAGGAAAGGTGATCCTAAGATTAAACATTGCTGAAGTACACTACTATTTATGAAAAAGTGAGAAATATGGGAAAAGTTTCTCCCAAAGGAGGCCTTATCTATGACCTTTGGTTGTTTCCAATTTGGCTTAGAAGGTAAATATAAAACATAAGTAATGGCATAAGAATAGGAAATTCTATAAAAGGAACTTTTATTGTGAACTAGCTGTGTGATGAGAAAGGGAAGAAAAGAGAAGAGAAAATTAGATACTATACATTGAGATGACAATGCTTTCAGAACGTGGTAGCAGGCTAGAGACCAATGTGGGCTGGAGGTTTAAAAACAAGATATTTTCAAGTTTCTCTCCTTGACATTCAATCAGTTTAACTTTAAGCAAGCTTTGTAGCCTTTCCAAGCTTGCTTTCTATTTGTAAAAAGGAGATCATGACGCTGAACTCACACATTCTGTGTTTGTGAAGAGGAGATAGTTCTTGTAAAGTTCCTACTTTGATTAACATGCAATAAATGATAGTTCATATAAAATAATAGAACCTGGGACATGAATGGCAGAGACACTACTACTCTATCATGGTTTGCACATGGTAGGTATTCACAAAAACTCAGACAGAAAAGAGAAAGTGGAATGCACAATATAAGCAAACATATGAAGTTAAAAAATATATGTGAGGGCAGATGATGACAAATTAGATGGATCTAAAGGTGATGCTATAAAGTTTCCTTGTGTTCATGATCTTAGGAAAATTTGGGAGATCAGGGTACTTGGACGTTAACTCCTAAATAGTAATTCATGATATAAGTGTTAATTACATTATCTTTTATAACAGGTACAAGTTTTACTCCAAAATGATCCAGAACTGTAAGAAACATAACTTGATTCTTCTACATAGCAACTATTTTTCTTTGAAAAATTTTTGTTGCTGTTGTTTAGTTTCTATTTTATAATCATAACTTAACTCTGCAATGTAGCTAGACTTGGAGGAGAGTAAGGAAAATATGGAACCCATAGTACTGCAGTGAACACACCAAGATTAAAGGATATTTTGATCAGATGAGGGTAAGGGGTGCTCACCTGTGCTACAGAAGGAATGGTCTGATAGTTAAGATAAAACACAGTCAAATTTATTAGGTTTGTCTACAGTCAGAAATGATGATCTTCTTGATGGTCTTGCCATTCTGGCACCCAAAGTCTCCATGGCTTCCACAATATTCCTGCCCTCTTTCACCTTGCCAAAGATCATGTGCTTACCATCCAGTCACTCAGTCTTGGCAGTGCAGATGAAAAAATGGGAACCATTAGTGTGGGTCTAGCATTTGCCATGGACAAGATGCCAAGACGTGTCTGCTTCAGGATGAAATTCTCATCATCAAATTTCTCCCCATTGATAGACTTGCCGCCAGTGCTATTATGGTGTGCGAAGTCACCCTCAGACATATAAGTCCCAGGATAATCCTGTGAAAACAGGAGGCTTTATAACCAAATTCTCTGTCTCCAGTGCTCAGAACACAAATGTTGTCTTCTGTCTTTGGAACTTTGTCTGCAAACAGCTCAAAGGAGATATGGCCCAGGGCTTGCCCTCCACCACGATGTTGAAGAACACAGTGAGGTTGTAGGTGGCTTCAAGGGGCAGCATCTGTAGGACCTCTTTGAATCTTCAGTTCCTTAGGCGATCAAACACCTAAACCGTCTCTCTTTTCCCTGGCTTGTGTCTAAATTCCAGGGAGATTTATGCAATTTCAAGATGTTATATGACCTATCTTAGTTTTTAGCATCCACCACACAAATACTTGCCGACCAGTCCATGGTCCCATTTGGTCCTTGCTCACTGATCCATAGAGTAAACTATTGAGACAACTCTCATTCTTGCCTATCTAGGGCTTCTGGTCCAATGGGTCTCTCTGATATTTCCATGCCAGGCTTGAAAACAGAAACATCAAGCTTTTATGCTATTCCCTGGTAAGGTACTTCTCCTCGTACATATCTATGGCTTCATTTGCCTTGATGCCTAATTTGTGATTTTATCACTTCCATGGGTTATGATCTAGGAGAAGGGACAAATACCCATATTTGTTCTCTGTCTCTTAAACCACATCAGGGTCTTGTGTTCTCACTGAGGTTCTAATATGGAGAGCAGAGTCAATACTTTCTCTCTCTAAACCACCATACTTTGTCTTTCTTCTGCTGTCCCCCAGCCTAGTAGATTATGTTTCTAGTATTCAGGGAAGATCTGTCCCTTTATAGTTTTTGATAGCTTCCTTCCAGAGTCATTTTCACCCCTCAAATAATCACTTTGTGGCATTATGATTTTGGAAAATATAAATGAGGAATTCATAGGAAGCTTCTGTTTTCCACTTTTACCTTGTCACATCTATATCCTGAGGAAATTACTAGAATAGACAGATTATTTGCCTGAATTAGGTGAGCAAGTGGAAAAGGGAAAGCGGGAACTTTAGGAAAAAAATCCATTCACACTTCAACATACTGTGATAATGACAATACATTGCATTACCTTACAATTTGATACATAACTTGTAAATTGATAGAAGCCCTATATTGGTTATTGAAATTTGGTCAGTCATCTCCAGCAATGCACTTCAGTACATTTTTATTCACCTGAATTCTTTATCCAAATAAAAGAATAATCTTTATTCTATTGTTTGGAAAAAAATTGTGTACAAATGCCTTTAACTCACCTGATGAAAATTTAGATTAGTTAGTTGTTAATGTCTGGCGATCACAATTCTGAGATTATAGTGGCAACAAACAAACAAAAAACAACAAAGGAGATTACGCCAACCCAGACTTTCTTCTTTTGGAAGAATCCTGAAAAGTCAATATCAATTTTTGCCCAAGGCTTCTTGATCACTTCCCAAGGGCATAAAATTACTTCTGGAAGTTTTGTGCTAAGTAGTATAGTATATGCTATTTTCACTTACTAAAAATTTTATTCAATATAAAAATCAATTAGCAGCTTGGTAGAGTCCCACTTTTAGTCAATGCCTTCATGGAAATAAATTTCTGATCTGTGCTTTGTAGAACTGACAAAATATTAGGATGTATTTCATTTAAGTTTTGAATCTAAGAAGTGTTACATGGGTTTGTAATTACTTTTATTTCCCAGGAAGTTTCTCTACGAGATATTCTCTTCACACCAACCTTAGGATAAGAGTTAGCATCCCTCAGAGATACCTGTAGGATTTGATGTTCTAGCATCAACATTTTTAATAACACAGCACAATAAAATTGGGGATTGGCAAGGTGATGACTCGTGGTGTAAGTCTTCAATATTGCTTTTCTAAGTGTCCAAATAAATACTTTAGGTTTTGGACATAAACTCTCAGTGCTACATAGAATGATTTATAGTTACAGGTAATACAACCTTTTGGGAAAGTTCCTAAAGCAGCTTGTGATCTATGCTAGTTGTGAAAGCCCAAGGATGAGTGCAGCTGTAGGACTTCTTGCTCCCATGACTGCAGCAGGTATGTTGTTAAAATATACTTCTGTTCAAAGTGTGTGTGATGTTATTCTTGAAAAAAATGATGTCTCCGCGCCATCTGGCATTTCGTGGGTAGGCACTGCACCAGCACCATGTGGTGAAGTGCTAGGGGCAGGAAATTGTGGTTTATTTCATTGTTTTGCTAACAAAGACTCAGAAGTCAGTAATTGCTTGACATTTCTGCAAGTGTCTTCCAGTTGGAGAGAACACACTTAGCACTTAGACAATGAAATAATGAAAGGGTTGTGCAATGAGTTTCTATGTGTGTATGTGTGTGCAATACACAAATTTACCTCAGGGGTATGTGAAGGTCTGCTTTTGTTTCTGGAGAAGATATAGAATGATTTGACGGCTAACACACTTCTGTTCAAACTGAGTGAAGTAATTCAAGGAGACACACATCTTTTTTTTTTTTTTTTTTACAAATAGTTTATTGTCAAGTTGGTTTCCATATAACACCCAGTGCTCATCCTCACAAGTGCCCTCCTCCATGCCAGTCATCCCCCCCACCCCCATCAGTCCTCAGTTTGTTCTCAGCATTCAGGAGTCTCTCATGGTTTGCCCTCTCCCTTTCCCCACCATTTCCCCTTCTTCTCCCCCTGGTTCCTCAGTTAAGTTCCTCCTAATCCTCCTATAAGTGCACACATATGATATTTGTCCTTCTCTGCCTGACTTATTTTGCTCAGCATAACACCCTCAAGGTCCATCCATGTTGCTACACATGGCCAGATTTCATGCTTTCTCATTGCCATGTAGTATTCCATCGTATAGATAAACCACATCTTCTTGATCCATTCGTCTGTTGATGGACACTTAGGCTCTTTCTATGTTTTGGCTATTGTTGAGAGTGCCGCTATGAACATTGGAGTACGTGTGCAAGGAGACACATATCTTAAAAAGTTAGGATTTCAGTTTTCTGTTTTCTTCCTGACTCAGATACATGATATATAAAAATGAGGGACATCTCTTGAATTTTGCCTGAGTGTAGCTGGTATTAGTTCTACAGTTTGGACACATTCACGTAGAATAACATTATAAGAATCCTAGTGTCAGGACTTTCATCAGGGGCATTAGAAAATTCCAGGCATAGACTTTCAAAACCACCTTACCTGTAATGTCTCTGACTAGGTGTCAGGTTAATGTCTGTGGTAGTATTTGTAATAATCAAAATCATTGCTGCACTTGGCCAGAACTTCACAGAGTGGCTAACTATAGGTCTTACTGTACAATTATATTTAAAGTCAGAATGATGGACTTGAGATTTCATGAGTCAAAGAGACCAGGATGATTTGGGTCCCACCACCTATTAAGCCTGAAGAGGAAAACTTACTAAAGCCACTAAACCCATATCAGTTTCATTATGAAATCAATAATAACTTACTTAAAGCATTGTTTTAAAGATTAGTTCAGAAAAGAAGTATGAGATCACAGATCTGGATTTAGGTTTCAATAACTTTTAGTTGAATCTTTTTAGGTAAATTTTCAATTAACTTAAAAAAAATCCCCACTTCGAATGCTTTTTAAAATGAATAATGACTCCTAGCAGAGTTTAGAGTACAAAGGTGTGCTTTTCTATTTGAGTTTTGATTTTATTTTTCGAACAATGGATATCTTTTTCCCCCAGATTTTTCGTATGATAGAAAGAGTAAGGGTTTTGGGTTTGTGTGAGTGTGTGAATTTTCCATTTGTTTCAGTCTCTTAGATTTTAGGAGATGGGTGTCTATTGCAGGAGATGAGAGGTTGCAAGAAAGCAGTAGCGACCAGCTTGGCTTCAGCAAAGCACAGAGGGTGTGAATTGTCTAACAAGTTGCAGGCTTTGAATAACGTTGCTTCTGAAACTCATTCATTTGTGGCAACATGTTGGCTGATCTTACTTGGAACAATCTAAAAGATAGTCTGCACTGATCAATTTTCTTTCTTTTTTTTTAATGTTTATTTATTGACAGAGAGAGAGAGAGAGAGCGTGTGGGGAAGGGGCAGAGAGAGAGGATCCAAAGCGGGTTCTGCACTGACAGTAGAGAAACTGATGTGGGGCTTGAACTCAGGAACTGTGAGATCATGACCTGAGCTGAAGTTGGACGCTTAAACAACTGAGCCACACCAAAACCCCTGCACAGATCAGTTTTCAACTGGATATTTGGACCACATGGACATAGCCAGCCTTTAATTTCCAGAAACTTCTCTGGGTCATTTGGCATTGTTTTACATTGGGCAGGAAAGAAGCTAGTCATCTGAGCACTTGCTTTTGAAAAACTCTCAGTCCTGAATAATTGAAGAATCACCCATTTTTATTCTTAGAAATCACTTGATCATTTTAACATTCAATCAGTTATTTCTTCATGCATTCAAGTTTTTATTTATTCAAACATTCATATATTCATGCTTTCAAGAAAGAAGTTAAATGTTGGCACAGGTAAGGCATTGGTTTAGGTCACCAATTCTGATGAATTCACTTGGACAGATGTTCAGTGTGCTCAGCAGGATTGCAGGAGTCCTCGTAGGATTGCAGGAGTCCTCGTTTGTATTAGGTTTCTCCAGAGACACAGAACCGATATGTTTGTTTCTTCCTTGTAAGAAGTTGGCTCATGCAATTATGGAGGCTGAGAAATCTAAAAATCTCAAGTTTCTAGGTTCAAGACCCAAGAAGAACTGATATTTTAATTGGAGTCTGAAGGCAAGAAAAGAGCTATTATCTTGGTTCAAAGCAATCGGCAAGAGGAGTTCTCTTTCACTTGTGGAAGAGCCAGCCCTTTTGTTCAAGTCTTCAACTCATTGGATGAGGTCCACCCACATTACGGAGAGCAATCTGCTTTACTTAGTCTAATCAAATGTGAATCTCATTTTAAATGCCCTTATGGACACATGCAGCATAATGTCTGATCAGATATCTAGGCACCCTGTGGCCCTGTCAAGTTGAGATGCAAAACTAACCACTACATTGTTTTTACTGTTGAAATGATAAAATGTTGAACTCAATAAAACATCATATTATAAATCAAATTTGTCTTTAGAATGTTTATTTTCCAGAGTTTGATAGTTCTCCTTTAGGGAGTCTGTCATTTCCTCTCAACAGTAGGATTTATTTTAAGTTTTCTTCAAAATTCCAAGTACTCCTAAAAGTTATTGACCAGTGTCCTGTTTTGGAATCCTCCTAAAGTTTGTCTATTTAACTGTTATTGTCAATCCAGCCCTAGGAAGGAACAACTGTTACTTCAACTTTCCTAAACTCATCAACATTTTGAGGACTGTAATATTTAAGAGCACTTTTGTCTTATATTACATGTGTCCTCAGATATTTCAAACTTTCCTGTGTGCAGAATTTCCACTGGAATGATTATCTTTATTCAATTGCCATAAAAGAACTCCCACACCAAGAAAGCTGCCTTGGATTTTTATATATTTTAAGCAGGTTCATAAAAAATAGGTCCCTTGCCCTTTTGTAGAGAGAAAAGAGCAATAAATATATTTAATATCACTCAAAGAAGTGAACATAAAGTGAACTTCATGCATCCTGATTCTAATTACAAATCATTCTTGCTCTTTTACGGTCACATCACAGATAACCAGACTCAATCAGAGGTTACTTTTAAAAGCAAATCCTTGGCTCAGCCTACTTCCTTCCTCTGACTCTCTGTCTCTCACCCTCAGGCCCTCAGGATCTTCTGTTCTCACGGCTAAATTCAAGATCCTCACATGGGCTCTTGCTGTGGCTCTGGGATTCAGAGTCACTCAACCTTAGTATACGGTGATACCTCAAGTTAGAGGAAATAAGTGTGACTTCATCTGAATTAGGCCTTCAGTGAGAATGTGTGTTAACCCATATGCCCTTTCATTGATGCTCCTCCTCTAGTTAACAGTGAAATTTAAATAAGACAAAAAAAGGTTGTTAAAAATTAAATTTGCTCTGTGTTCAGAGATGCAACGAACCATGTCCAAATAAATAAATAAATGAATGAATATTTTAATTCTTTGCTCCCAGGCTGGCCCTAACTATAGCTAGAAGAGTTAGCTATAATAAGTGTGGTGTCACCTTGGAGCGATGTTCCTTATGCTGCTCACCACATTTCTCCTATGTTCTGACCTGTCGGTAATAATAATAAACACTTATGTGGTACTTACCATATGCCAAGAGCTGTCCTCCACCCCTCCTTCTACCAAAAAGCTTTGATACCCTGGGATAAACTCTCAGTTCTCATGTGGTGCCACTTACACCACCCACACCCGGAGTTCTCCAAGGGGAAGTGTTTTCATTATCATTTCTCCACGGACTTCCTTTCCCTAATAAAGTATCTACCATCCAAAATCTCACCAGAGGACACAGCTCTTACTCTGGAAAACTCTATATTCCAGAGCAAGTCTTCCTAAATCTCATTAAAGAACAGTTCCTTCCTTAGTGGATGAATTTTTCATTTTAATGATCAGAAACCTCATACCCTTGTTTTAGGTCTCTAGACCTAAACTTTCTTCATAAATAAATTCCATCTGCCCACAAGGCCGACATCCAATGGCTTATAGCTAGTTGAATTTTATTTTGAGGGCGAAACTACGGACAGATCTTTCTTCCTGAAATTAGTTAAGACACAATTTGTATAGAATAAAAAAGTGATTCCATGAAATCAGATATTAGATTAAAATGCTTTTAGAGCATTTTAACATAATTATACGATGATTAAACTGAAATTCAGAGATTGAAAGGATAATTTTTTAATGGAACACTTATTCTAAGTAGACTATTAAAAGATTACACTGCATAAACAATCTGAAATTTCAAATGTAAGTAATAACATAGATTGGGAGTTCTTCCAGTGGAGATTTTTAGGCATCATAATTTTCTGAAACTGGTATATATTATGGAAATAGTTAGTTGCGGATTTTTAAAGTTCTAAAAAGAATCCATTTAATCTCTATCCCTTGCGTATTATGTTGTAGAATGTATTCATGTCCAGATTCTTTCTTTAGGTGAACTGCTGGACTTGAATGAGACAGAATGTAACAGAATATTGATGGAAAAGTTTGAATATTTTTGACAGTTGAAATAGCTTCAGGCTTTCTCCAACATTTATGACTTTCTTTTTGGTTTTACAGCAGTACTTGTGTAGGTTTTGTGTATCTCTCATATTAGCTGTCTGGAATTGAGAGATGAGGTGAGGTCTGGAAAACTCCCCCAGCAAGGTCAAGTTCCTGTTGACTAATTCTATGATTGCCAAGAACAGTCTCCGAGTCCTTGAGGCCAAAGGTTGTGGTACAGGCTCTGCTTGGAGCTGAAAGTGGTTTCTAAGAGGCTTCAGCTCAAGGGATGAGGAGAGGCTCCAGGAGGCCTTCAGTCACACATTCACAAACCAGTGTGATGAGGGGAAATGGTGGCTCTGGTGAAGGCTCTGTGGGTGTGATGAATGTCTGAATGACTCACAGTGGAGGGGAACGTTAACAGGCCTCCCCATTAGATGCCATTTGCTTTAATTTTCATACAATACACTTGGAAAGCCCCCCTATGGAAGAGAGGTTGCTGTCATTTGTCTCTTTCAAAAGTGCTCCAGTAGAGAAAAGCATTTTCATTTTCAAAAATCTTGACAATCCCCGAAAGGCTGTCTAACTAGTCAAGGCACCTGAGCCCATTCTCTCACCCGAAATATTGTTTATTCTCCTTCTTTGAGATTTGTCTTTCCTCCTACTGAAACTTGAAACACAGGAGGCCCAAACTGGGGTCAGCTGCTCATTACTTCTTTCAGCTGTGTCTTAGCTACGCAGGGTTAAACTCTCTCCTTGGGTCTTTATTCTGTTTTAAATATTATTTTAAACACTAAATGAGCTTGGAGAACTTGCATCCCCATCACCCTGTTATAAAGGTAATAACTTCCTATTATAGGAATGTTGGTAAAGTAAAAAGAAAACAAAACTATTTATGGTTCCACTCAACCGAAAAAAACCATTGTTTATAAACACTAATTGTCAGTGTTTTGGTTTTTTTTTTTTAATCCAAACTCCTCAGTTCATACCTTTTGCCCCATGTATAGCTGTCTCACTGCTTTCAGTGTCGACTTTTATCATATATTTATAACTGTTTTGAGAGTTGTACACATGCACTTTGGAGAATTTGGCAAGTGAAAAAATGTATATACAAGAAAACATACCCACCACCAGTGATCACGTTCTAGCATATTTCTCCACCAGTCACGGTTCACTATTAGCATGAAAGAAGGTTTCTTTTATAGCCAAAAGCTTTCTATAAACATTACCTATGAAAGCTGAATAAAAGGCACATTTTAGAGATCTGCCAAACATTTTTAAAAACAATGTCTTCTGAGTATTTCCAGTCTATTATTTGGTGAGGAAACAAAGCATATGGACCATCAGTGAGAAGCCTGGATCCCAGAGTGATTTCTTGTACACAATCTTGCCTTTTCTCCCTTCCTTTTGTAGACTTTGTTCTTTAATAAACATCTAGTATCCAAACCACATCTCCAGGTCCGATTCCTGGTATCCATATCTATGACACTCAAAAGAAACCAGAAAACTTGTGTCTCATTTTGATTTTTCCTCCAAAGTCCTGCAAATATGGATTCCCTGGAAATGTACCAAGATTTACAGGAAGACATGGTAACTTGTATTCTTTTAGGCCTTTTATATACTTCTTATCAGCTTGTTTTTATCTGTATCTTTACAGATATTCCTCTTTTATTGTATTTGTATCTGTATCTTTTATTTATTTGTAGTTCACATGGAATATTTCAAAACACAGATGATGATTATTTTTTACATAATAAAGGGTACTGAGTACCTTACTGAGGGCAAGGTGCATGTTAGATACACTTCCTGTTATTGCTAAGAAATAAGACTGAATGAATAAATTCTACTTATGTTATAGTTGTAAACAGATTACAAACTTGAGACCTTTTCTGAAGTACAAGTTTTAAATTCAGACTCCTCAGAACCTAATGTTATCATAGAGTACGCCTGAGTTAAGGCTAGGAAAACAAAGATCCCAACTTCTGATGGTGTTTTGGCAGAATCACAAATATGATGAATTTCAAACATAGGATCTTTGAGTTAGAAAGCTTTTATTCAATGTTCGTAATGATCCTACATTTCCCGTAGATTTATTAACAAAAATGTACAGAAAGATTCTGCTAGCTTTTCACTGGCCACGGTCAGCCCAGACAGAATTATTTACTATGTCAATTACACAGGAGAAATCACAAGTGATGATTAATTGGTCTAATTTTCTATGTGATTAATAAAGCATTCTGCTTACTCTTCATGTGTGACTTTTTTTTTTCTATAGAAAAATCCCCAAGAGGGTGATTTTATACTGTATTTTTACTTTTCTCCACTGAACATTTTTTTTGAGAAAACTTTCTGTTGAAGTATCACTCGTGCAACGACGTGCACAAATCCCAAGTATACGGTTAGATAAATCGTCACAAAGGGAATACATTCATCCTACCAAGGCCTGACCAAGAACTAGAAACTTAGTTGTACTGCACAGGCTTCTTATGCCCTTTCTTCTCCTCCTCCTCCTTATTCTTCTCCTTCTCCCCCCCACCCCACCTTCTTCTCCTCCTTCTTCTCTCTCTTCTTTCTATTTTAATCACCTACTACTCATCACAACAGGTGCACTTTTAAATTCCCTATTGCACTCACCTATTTCACCCATACCCTCACCCACCTGCCCTCTGGAGATGTGAATATTTTATTCCCCTCTCTCCTTCCCTCCTTGCCTACCCTCTTATTTCCTCCTCCTCTCCCTCCTTTTTTCCACTTTCACCTCCTCCCTTCTCTTTCTTCTTCTATTCTCTATTTTGTTTTGTGGAAGTTTTTTAAAAAATATTTTTATTTATTTCTAGGAGAGAGAGACACACACACACAGCATGAGCAGGGGAGAGTCAGAGAGAGAGGGAGTCACAGACTGAAACAGGCTTCAGGCTCTGAGCTGACAGTCAGCACAGAGCCCGGCGCGGGGCTCGAACCCACGAACCGCGAGATCATGACCCAAGCGAAAGTCGGACACTCAACCGACTAAGCCACCCAGGCGCCCCTGTTCTGTGGAATTTTAAAGGGAACTTTAAAGGTATGATATAAATGTGTGCTACAGAAGAGTTTTCATTATATTATAGAGATATTACATATCAAATTACCATTCGATCCACCATTTCTCATATTTAAATGAGTGGGTTCATTGTTTTTAATAAATTTTTTTTAAAACACAATACTTATTGTGTAACTATTAGTACTATTTGAAAACTAATTCACAAAGGAGTTTGTGTAAAAATCAGCTACCTTCCATTCATGCTTATGAGCATCCTGAACCCTTATTGAAATGGAGATGTGAGGGAAGTGGCCTACTGACAAGGCCTAAGTTCTGGCAGCTTTGGGTATTTTCTCTGAGGAGATGCAAAGACTGAGCATTATTTCTCCCAACACTGAGCTGCTTCTTTTCCAGGCTGGCATTGTGATAAATACCATGAGCAGCTAAATACCCTCGATATTCTCTCAGGTTTGATTCTGGTAACACCAATGGGTAGAGATAGACATTAATGAAGTGAAGCAATTTGGACTCTGACTAGTGAAGTGTGAGGGACAAATACATCAAATGGTTTCAGTTACAGCACTGGTGTAATTGAGCAGAGGGAGTGTTACAGTGAGCAGCTGAAGGGTTTGATCTCAGAATCAATAGCTTTCACTTGAAGGACACATAGTAGAGGGTCTGACCATCCCTTTGCCCTGTGAAACACCGATGTTTTTCAGGCAGCTTAAATTTTTGTAGAAGCGAGAAGCTGGCAGGATGCCAAAATAGGAGTTTGCATCAGGGCCAAAATAGTGTCTAGAGGACAATTCAGTCTCTTTTGTAGCAATTTGGGGGCATTTTTCAGATTCAACGTCTGACATAAGCCATGGTGACTTGTCACCTGCCTGCTTCAATTTGCATGGAGTGGGTTGGGACTCTGATGAAGAGGGTCATGAATGAGCTTATGAATATGAGTTAGGACTCCTATGATCCGAGAGGTCTGGCAACTTAAGTACTTTACATTATTTATGACCATTCTATCACCAGTGTTAATATGCCCACATAGAAGACAATTTCAGGGCACAGCAACTCTCATATAATAGCATTGATTGAAATTGCCCTTTTGAAGATATGAAATAAATCACTAGTAAGAGCATCAAAGTCTCTGATATTCCCTTTCTGTCTTCTCTCTCTCTCTCTCTCTCTCTCTTTTTTAAAGTAAACTCTACCCTCAACACGGGGCTCCAACTCAAGACTCCAAGATCAAGAGTTGCATTCTCCACCGACTGAGCCAGCCAGGTGCCCCTGATATCCCTCTTATGGAGTGTTAGTTATGGGCAGAGAAATACAGAAGATATGATACAAAGGCAACTGTGAGGGAAGATCCCAGAAAAGTCTTTATTCAAAGTTAGAGAGCTTTTATTAACATATTTTTTTAAAGTAGGCTTCACTCCCAGAATGGAGCTCAGCACAGGGCTTGAACTCATGGCCCTGAGATCAAAACCCGAGGTGAGATCAAGAGTCAGATGCTTAACCCACTGAGCCATCCAAGTGCCCGTAGAGAGCTTTGATTTTATTTCTTGGCTGAGTGGCACCCATAAGAATATCTAAGAAGGGGAGTGACACTGTATCCGTGAAAGATGACGTTTAATCAGGCAGAGGTCTGCAGGATGTAATGGAGAAAGATACCTAAGGAAGGGACAGTCAGTTGTCAAGGCAGTAGCCAAAAGTCCAACTTCCAGAGAACTATTACCAGCCCTAGAAAACTCTGGGCCTGAGATAAATCATTAGACTCTGGAAGCAGGCAACCACTACTCAGACTAGAAAACATGCCCTTAAATTGCATCCTCACTCCAACTAGAAGATACCAAATACCATCTTGTACAAATGAGAACAAATCTGTTGACGTCAGACAAAGCACAGCCAAGGGATACCAGAACTGGTAGCATGTGTGCTGCAGGTAATCTGGGTAGGGATGTGTTGAAGGTCCCCACAAAGGGACCACAGCTAGCCTCTTCTCAGAGCACTGAGACCCACCAGCAGGAAACTCAGTGGTGTCTCAGACCACTGGGGTACGATGCCATCTGGCATAGTGTGGCCAAAACACTTATCTCAGGTCCTCTTCTGACTGACTTGGTCAATGGTAGAGGGAAGGGAAAAAAAGGTTTGCAATAAGGAAATCTGGACGGTTGAATGGACAGAATTTGGTAATAAATTGGGAGTGGCCATTATAGAAGAGAGAAGAGGCACAGCCAAGCCTAGGTCATGGTGTTCAAACTCTTTTGAGTTCTAAAGCTAAGGATAGTGTGACTCTAAGGATAGTGTGAAGAGAAGTGTGAAGGCTTGAGAATGTAAGTGTGGAGAATGTATACATTCATAGATCTAAAAAGAGAAGGAGGCTGGGAAGGAACTAAAGAATGAACAGAAAAGGTGAAGAAGAAAGTGCTATCATAGGAATGAGAGGAAGAGGAAGATCTAGTATGGGGGTGGTCTATTGGATAGGAGTGCGCTAATTTGGCACTAAGTCTCCAACTGCAGTAATTTCATTGTTGTTGGAGAGCATATGGATGTTTTTACCCAAGAAAGTGAGAGAGTCAAATTTTAATTATAAGAAGATGATTTTGGCAACAAAATGAAGCATGCAGTTAAGGGAGAAACTGGAGACCAGGTGGCCAGTTAGAAAATTAGGTAATAAGAACAACCCCGAAGCCCTTAAGCATCTATAAAGCTGGATAGAAAATAATCATTTTTACCTTGAGAAAGAACTTTCTATTTTATTTTCTTGCAGTGAAAAATGAGGTGAGAGTGAGATTTGGTAATTTAAAGCAAATGTCTTCTGTTTATAGAATCCAGGAAAATGGGTTGCAATGAGAATCAATGTCACAGATGATTAAAGATGCTTTGTGTGAGAAAAACAGAAAGATGTAGAGAAACTAAGGACACAAAAAATATAGGATTTCTAAGAAACAAAGGTTGTCTTTTTGTATAATTGTTCCGTGGAGGAAAAAGAGAAAAGAATATTATTCCCCGTCCTTGAGAACATGACAGTAGAAAAGAATGGCTATTAAAAATAGTTTTTCTGGAGACTCTGGCTCCATAACTTTTGACCATTTCAGATATGTGTGTTTACAAACTGAATCTACTATACCCTAGGATATCTGTTAAGCAGACATTTTGATATATGAAATGATTTATCGAGAGCTCCATTAGGGCAAAGAATAGATTGAAGTCTATAAAAGTACAAAATTCAGGGTATCAAGTAAAATGAGCTGAATGTTTGAAGGTACTTTGTTCCTGTTTAAATTTATATTATAAAATCTTTCCTAGTTTAAAGGAAAAGAAGAAAAAGTGATGGTAAAAGAGTATCAAAGGAAGTGATCATGTGATGAAATGAAATGAAATCAGTTAAAGACACTTGGAAAATAGATCAAATGGAGTATGTGAGTCAGACGCTGTGTTGGAGACTGTATGTTCAGAATGAGGATAAAACCCTTATCTGTTGTAGATTAATAATTGTAATAGTAATAAGAATAATAAACAGCAATAGTTAACATTTATTAGCATCTGTTATTTACCAGCTAGTGTTTATGTGTTTCTAAGTTTTCACTTATTTATTTATCACAATAACCTCACCCATGCTCAATGTTATAGAGGAGGCACAATGAGATTAGGTGCCAAAGTCACACATTGAGCTCACTCTATCATCCTGCCTCCTTAAAAGTCAGGAAGACACAAGTTGTTTCAGGCAGTATTGGCTGGGTTATGTTATGGTAACAAACAACTTTTAAAATCTTAGTTGTATCTAACAATAAGGTTGTTGTTTTTTTTTTTTTTTTTAAACTTTATTACAGGACACTTGGTCTGCTTCATTTCTGGACTTTTCCTGAAGAAACAGGCCCTTTTGAGGACACTGTTCACCTTTAGGCAGAGGAAATAGAAAGCAGTGGAAGAAGCATGCGATAACTCCTACAGCTTCTACTGGGTATGGAACGTATCACTTCTTCCCTCATTTCTTTGGCTTAAGTAAGTCACATAGTAAGCCTGTCAATGGTGAGAAGTGCAATTCTTCTCTAGGGAGGGCCTTTGGAGTAAGAGGTCCCACAAGGAGGGATTTTTGCCTTTTGTTTTTTGGCTGTTGTTATAAGAGTCTTTAACTTTGCATGGATGCAAATCAAGGGATAGTTGATTTGACATCATTGCACACCAACGAGTTAATGTTATGACCCTGAAAATAATTCTTGGCAGTCAGTATTGATTGGGGAATGGCAGAGTAGTAGAGAGTCATGCAAATGAGGGACTATGAAATTGAGAGGAGTTACTTCTCACCATGACCAGGAAGGGCATCAAGGCTGTGGCCCAAATCCTTGCTGACCAAGGCACCGGGAGGAAGACTGAATTTCAATAGTATGTCAGGTCACACACGACTGAAGGGAAGGGTTTACTGGGTTGAGAGCTAGTAGGAAAGGGTAGATCAAGCAAAGAGATCACAATCTCAGGATCTGGTGAAGGCTGAGGATTAGTTCAGATTTCAAGGTGGGGGGCCAATTTAACATGTGAATGCAATTCACTACATGCTCACTGGGTTTAGGGATTATATTTAAAGACCATATAAATTGAAAAATCCATAGGAAGATATGATATTGTGTGTTAGGTTTTATGTTTGAATACTTGTGGGGCTGAGTATTGTTTTCATGTGTTTATTTGCCAACAGCTTGGATCATTATTCCTTCATTCAACCCGTTCATTCAGTCCCTGCACAAATATTTTTTTGAGCACCCACATTGTAGGTGTGAGGCACTATCTCTATTTCCGAGCACATAGCAGTGGAGAAAATAAATCTGTCTCTATGAATTTTGTTTTCTAGGGTAAAGAAGACAATAAACATAATAAGTATTAAAATTGTGTAGTATTTGAATATTGTAACTGCTATGGAAAAAATAAAGCAGCATAAACGTAAGAAATTTGTTGGGAAGAAGTTGCATTTATGAGTAGGGGTATCAGTGAGAAGTAAATACTTGAACAAAGACTTGAACGAGGTGGGGCAGGTCCCATGTACGTATTTGAGGAAAGAGTGTTGAGCCGGAACCACTAGATGGTCCAAAGTCCCAAGGGGAGGCATGTCTGATGTGTTGGAGAATCGGGGCAGTTCAGCCAGAGTGAAGTGAAACTTTGACTTTTACGCTGACGATGTTTGGTTGTTTTTCTGGTAGGAGGATCAATAGAGAAAATACATAAACCCAACAGAAGAAAAAGTTTCAAGAAAGGGGTTAACAAGGCCAAAATTAGCCAAAATATCCAAGAAGAAAATGAAAACAATATAACCACATTCAATGAAGATGAAGGCCGCTACAGCCCCGTCACGTGGTCACAACCCAGCTAAAGAGAGACACTAAACGGAGTTTAGCTATGAGCCCAGAATGAGGAGAATACTGATGCTTTATAAAAAGCTTGCAAGTTTGACCTGTCCAATGTAGTATCAACAGGCGCTATTAGCAACTGGGATAATTGGGAAACTATCTCAGGCCCATCCCCCAAATATGAGATCAACATTATCAAGATATGGGTCCCCTGGATAATTTTTTTTTTTTGAGTGACTGTGTTGGGCATTCAGATTTGGAAACCACTGAGTGAATAATTTAACTTTTGGAAATGAAAGTGTACCAAGATTGTTCTTGAAAAAAAATGAATAGGGGCGCCTGGGTGGCTCAGTCAGTTAAGCGTCAGATTTTGGCTCAGGTCATGATCTCACGGTTTGTGGGTTCGAGCCCCACGTAGGACTCTGTGCTGACAGCTCAGAGCCTGGAGCCTGTTTCCGATTCTGTATCTCCCTCTCTCTCTGACCCTCCCCTGTTCACGCTGTCTCTATCTCTCCCTCAAAAATAAAATAAAACATTAAAAAAAAAAAAAATGAATAAAGTGTTCTGGCTATAACACAGAAGAGCCACGAGGTGGCAGAAGAACTCCATTCTGTAAGCCTCTTGGTTGCTTCCTGCGTTCAGATTTCTTGTTCCTCCAGTTCCGGCCCTCTCCTCCCCCTACTTTTTTTTTTTTTTCTGGTTTGTTGGCTCGAAATGTATAGAAATTCAGTTTCTTAAAAGGATTGATGCTAATAGTCTACATAGATCTCAATATTTAAAAATGAATAGAAACAAAAAATACCTAGAGTATCAAGTTACTGAACTATTCAGAATTAATGCCATTAAATTTAAGTTTTTGTTTTGTTGAAGCAAAACATGTTAACTGAATAAAACTAGATTTTAGAAGGTCAAATAGCCATAAGTAGCTTTTTTTTTTGCTGTGTAATAAATTTTGAGGCACAGATTTTAAAGACATAGTATTAATATGCGTTATATATGCTAAATTTATTCTTAAGAAACACCGTAATTTTTGTTTTTATAAAGCTAAAAAACTCTAATGGTAATTTTATACACTGAATTCTAATAAGAAATGTCCCGGACTCTGAATAGTCAAAGGCTACTGGATTCAAACACATTCTGTTTGGATCTAGATTCCACCTCTTTGGAGACTGACCTTGAGCAAATTCCTTACCACTTCTCAGCTTCTGCAATAAAATGAGGTAATAATGCCTTGTCCAGAAGGTTGCCGCAAAGAGTTAATGATGTCAGAGGCAAGTGCTGGATGCATACAAAATTAGGAAAATAAAATATATTAAAAATTCCTTCCTCTTTTCAAATTTTTCCAAATGGCAATTGCTACTTGTGTTTAAGCAAGGCAGAACACTGAATCATCGTGCTGTTAAAAGATTTCTGAGTTGAAAACCTGTGTTCGCTGTTCTGAAATATCTCTCTACTTCCTGTTAGAAAGTACAATGTTCTTTGAGGTGCATTTTTCTTTTTTTTTGGCTCTATGTTTTGTAATTATACATTTGTTATATAAAGGATATAATGACTTATGGACTATGGTGTTATTTAATACGTTGTGGAAAATGGAGAATGAAGAATGCGTTTCATCAGCAGGCAAGGATTATCCTCTTTATCTTTGCATGTAATTTACTAAAGAGCTGACAAAGTCACAGCACAGGTGGCCTCTCACCAGATCGTTCTGCAGACAGTGAAAAAACCGACACTGAGCCTATGCAATCCAATGTGGGTCCCTGTGAGAAATCTGATAAGCTTTTATACAGATTCTTTATTTCTATACTATGAAAGAAAGGAGCTGCTTATAAGAAGGCCACATAAAGACCTGGGTTCTAGACAAGGCTACAGGTAAAGTTGCCGTGAGGATGGTTGGCCGCCCAATATGTAGACACTGAAATGCCTTCAGCTTCATCTTCCATTTGGCTGCAAAGGAGGAAGTCATTGAAACACGGATTAAAGAAGAGTTATGAAAAAAAATTTGAGACACCGGGAAAAGTATAGGGAGTTTTTGTCGCTGATCAAAGGGTTAGCTACGTTACATGTAGTGATATTTTGATATATATGATTTAATTGTAAGTCAATATTGTGATAGCTATCTTTAAATCTAAGAATTGAAAACCTTAAGAGGATTTTAAATTTTTAGTTAATTTTGTTACAGTATCCTGATGAACTTGGATGTTATGTTTTCTTAAGTCCATTTGGTGAATTTAAGGACCAGAGGGGAACACTTTCAGGAGAACTTGAATGGGAGTAGGGGAGACCCTAGATTTCACTGAGCACCTCCTTATTTCTAAACGTCAAATATTGCCTGTCGTGGCTGGCTTCCACTTCTCAGCTAGTTAGCAATCATAAAAATGGAAATTACCTTAGCAGATTGTTCAGAGCATGTTCTGGATGTAACTGAGTAAGAGCCAATGTCTTGCTTCTGCAGTTGGAAAGCCTGGAATAATCTCTCTAACCTCTACTATGAAAATTCTCCCTGTTCTCAAAGTCTCTATCATGAGATACCTCCATCCTATTTTTCCTGATGGCCTGAGTCAAAATGCTTTTTCCCATCCTATTTTTCCTGATGGCCTGAGTCAAAATGCTTTTTCCCTTTTCTGTGTCCACATAGTCATTAGTTTATCAAAAGGTGTACAGAAACCCAGCTGCTTTTTACAACCTCTGACACTGGCGTATGGTTATGGGTTTGGCATTTTTCTCGACTCCCGATATCAAAGAAAATCCAAAACATTTTCTCTTCTCTGAGCACTCTCTCTGTCTGTCTTTATGTTGGTAAAATAAACAAAGTATAAAATTTATCATTTTAGCTATTTTAAGTATATGATTCAGTAACATTAAGTGTATTCACATGGTTGTACAACCATTACCACTCTGCACTACAGTTTTTGTGCATGTGTGGAAGTTTTAGGGTTTAAAAAAATTTTTTTAATGTTTCTTCATTTTTGAGAGAAAAAGAGACAGAGCGTGAGTGGGGAAGGGGAAGAGAGAAAGAGAGAGGAAGGCACAGAATCTGAAAGAGGCTCTGGCTCTGAGTTGTCAGCACAGAGCCTGATGCAGGGCTTGAACTCAGGAATGGTGAGATCATGATTAGGCTGGACGCTCAACTGAGCCATGTAGGTGCCCCCAGTTTTATGGGCTTTTACATACAAAATCATGTAATTTGTGACTACAGATAAATTTACTTCTTTCTTTCCAATTTGGATGCCTTTTATTTCTTTTTCTTGCCTACTTGCTCTGGCTGGAACTTCTAATACTATATTGAATAGAAGCCGGAAATAAAAGAACAAATATTATATGATTTCACTTATTTGAAGACACAGAATAGTCAAAATCATAGAGACAGAAGGTAGAAGAGTGTCTACCAGGGGCTCCGGGGAGGGAGTGATGAAGAGTTATTGTTTAATGGGTATAGAGTATAGTTATGGATGATATAAAAGGTTTGGACACAGTGTATGAGCTTTGGC
Organism: Proteles cristata cristata; assembly: GCA_017311185.1. NCBI lineage: Eukaryota > Metazoa > Chordata > Mammalia > Carnivora > Hyaenidae > Proteles > Proteles cristata. Next base: position 726,777 of record JAESUZ010005579.1, on the reverse strand, counting down.
TAAGGCTCTACTTTCAGAGGAAAACATTCAATAGGTGATGTTCTTTTTTTATTATCATAAAACAAGAGTCTGGGAACCAAGGGGGTAGAAGTAGGATTGGCTCATTTTACTATCACTCCCAGAAATTCACTTGGGGAGCAGATTCGTCCTCAATCTTAGGCTATTCCAGAATACCACCCAGTAAGGCTTCCACTGCATGAAGCTATACTTACCCCTGGTCACTCCTGGATCCTCATGTCGGTGGGCCAGCAGGAAAAGACAGGAATTACTGTATTTGTGGGGAATTTGAGTCTGATTATCAGGAGAAGGTAGGGCTGCTGCTACATAATGGGATCAGAGAGGAGTAGGTCTGGAATTTGGGAATTCATGGAGTTGTCTTTGGTGCTTTCCTGTTCAGTGACAGCTGTGAACAGAAAATTGAGTAACCTTGGCTCAAGTTAGTCAAGAAAAACAAAGGCTCAGATTTCTAACGGATAAAGGTCTAGATTATCCAACCAGAAAAGCAACCAAGAGCTGTCAAAATGCTGCCCAAGACTGAGGAACTTGAAAACTGATGATGTGGATTGATGGTGGATATCAGTCATGGCCTCAGGCCAACTGCAGCAGCCAGGATTGTTACGTCAATCCATTGTAGTAGGTCTTTCCTGACACTGTGGCTGGTCTCAGCTTGAAGGGGACTCTGTAACATTTTGGACTCAAAAGAAGGCACTCCAGGAACTGTGTAATGATACAGGAAGACTCTACTGGACATAATACCATCTTTTAGTCCATCTTCTTCTGTGGCCTCCAGTTCTATGCAGAACTTGACTAGATCTCCACAAACGTCACCTGACAGAGTTTTCCCCTGTGTCTTCACTATGTTCCTCTAACTTTCTGCTAAGGGCTTCTCTAGTGCCTTGACATTGGACATTTTAGGGATCCTGCTCAGAGACCTTAGAAGGTCCTGGGAGATTGAACATCAAGCACCAACTTGATAAAGTATTCTTTTATTGAATTTCTCTCATTCTTTGTTTTATTACCTTCATCCTTCATTCCTGCTCTCTAGAAGAATCACTTCCCAAAGAAAGGACTGCACCCAAGACTTTGTCTCAGATCTCCTCCCAGGAGAACACAGGCTAAGGCATAGTTGAAACATCTTATGAGCTAATTGATGGCAGGAAAACCTGTTGGGGACAGAATAGTAGAGATAATACCCATCATGGTGGGTGGGCTTGATCAATGAAGTGAAATAGGAAAATTAAAAGGCTCTTCTTGAGACATAGGTGGATTACCTTTCAGTATTCCCTAACAAACTTCCATCACATGCTTAGTTTCCTTCATTTGGAGATTTTATCATTAGCCCAGTAATTGACTGAGTAGAACTAAGTATAAACATTATGCCAAAGAAGTATGGTGTATATTTTGAAGTTATTAATTGGCGTCCCAAGAATGAGAGAGTACACTTCTGCCTTATAGAACTTCTTGCTGGATGCCTGATAAGGAGAATGCTAAACTCAAGGATTAATAGCCAAGGGAGAAGTAGAGTACTATTTCATCAATAGTGAAATGTCGATTTATTAAATCTCTCTCAATACAGGCTCATCAGCACAACAAAAGCAAGACCCCTTTCCCCCTAAATCTAACACTGTTCAATTACATGCTCAGAGAGAGAGAAAGGAGTTAAGAAGGGAAGAGAGAGAGAGAGAGAGAGAGAGAGAAATTCTGGAGAGAAGTCAGGCTTTGCCTGTGTCTGCTTACTTTGCAAATCTGGAAGGCAGGAGGAAAAAGCAGAGAGCTTTCAGCAGTACTATTTAAGGACATGTTAATATTTAAGGTACCTAGTGCAATGTGCCCATGAACATCTCCATTACTGAGGATTAGCTACTCCTGTCTTGTGAAGAGTTAACAAGGGTGGGTGGAGGAGCAGAAGTGGGTGGGGAGGGAGATTGGAAGTGGGAGGATCACAATCACACCCTACACCCCAGGGCATTGGTGGTGGTTGAAGAGAGGAAGAGGAGGTGTTTCTTTTCCTCCAAATGTTAGCATTCGCTGTGTTCCCCTTTGTGTTTGGGGGATTTCACCTCAATCCCACGACGCTTGAGCTCCTGCTCAGGCTCTTAGTACCTGGTGCATTGAACAATTTCCTGAGCCTGGAAGATGTATGTAAGCAGCGAATCAAACGTTCAATAAGGATTCTTAGCTGAGAGCAGAGAAATCTGTAGTTCATTTATGTAAGAACTTTGCCGGACCATAAACAAACAAACAAACAGGTAAACAAGAGTCTCTGAGATTTACCTGAGAATGCAGAACACTTAACCTGAACCTATTCCTGCATTAGTCACAGAAGTGCAGTTTACATAAACTATATAAGATAAAAATGAATCTATTTTAGAGGCTGTTGCTGCTGCTGCTTCTTTTTCTAAGGGGAGGAGGAGGGCTATATCTGTGGGCATTTTATCTGTAGAATCCTTTGAACTGGAGATTATTTATAATGACTCAGAAAAAATACCATTATGTACTAAGAAAAATCTCAATTATGTGTAACAACTCCTCTGTGAAAATGATTGCTCAGCCCAGTCAAGTTCAGAACACAGATCCAAGGCAACTCAACCAGATATGACTACAGCATGTCCAGATCAGCCCATGATCCTACTGAACTGTTTGCCTTGGCAGCTGTTAGGTGTCTGTGGCTAAACTAAAGCCAGGAAGTAATGGCAACCATCCAAAAAAGGGAATCTCCTGTAGTGACTGGCAATTAATTGATAAACTTACATCCGCAGAGTGTCTTTGAGCAGAATATGATGTGGGAAGTTTATTTGAATCAGATTATGCAGATTAATTCTGGAAAACTGAATTTGCCTTGAACATGTCTCTTTTCCCCCTTTAAGGCTCTGCTAACCCTAGAGTCACATCTGATTATGGAGAAATATTATTATTTTGGAAGGAATCTGGGATTTGGAACTAGAAAAATGCTATGGTCTGAATGTTTCTGTCACCTCCAAAATTCTTATGTTGAAATCCTTAAAGCCCAATGTGATGGAATTAGGAGGTGGGCCCCTGGGAGGTGGTTAACTCATGAGAATGGAGTCCTTAGGGATGAGATTAATGCCCTTATAAAAGTGTCTCAGAGAGGTAGGTTGTCTCCCCATGTGAGAACACAGTGAGAAGGCACCAACCATGAACCAGGAAGAGAACCCTCACCAAAAACCAACCATGCTGGTGCTTTGATCTTGATCCCCAGCCTTAAGAATTGAGAGAAACAAACTTCTTTTTTTTTAAATTTAATTTAATTTAATTTTTTTACAAATAGTTTATTGTCAAGTTGGTTTCCATATAACACCCAGTGCTCATCCCCACAAGTGCCCTCCTCCATGCCCATCCCCCCCTCCACATCCATCAGTCCTCAGTTTTTGTCAGCATTCAAGAGTCTCTCATGGTTTGCCTCTCCCCCTTTCCCCCACCATTTCCGCCCTTCTTCTCCCCCTTGGTCCTCTGTTAAGTTCCTCCTAATCCTCCTATACGTGCACACATATGATATTTGTCCTTCTCTGCCTGACTTATTTCGCTCAGCATAACACCCTCAAGGTCCATCCATGTTGCTACACATGGCCAGATTTCATTGTTTCTCATTGCCATGTAGTATTCCATGGTATAGATAAACCACATCTTCTTGATCCATTCATCTGTTGATGGACACTTAGGCTCTTTCCATGTTTTAGCTATTGTGGAGAGTGCTGCTATGAACATTGGGGTACATGTGCTCTTATGCCTCAGCATTTCTGTATCCCTTGGGTAAATTCCTAGCAGTGCTATTGCTGGGTCATAGGGGAGTTCTTTTGTTAAGTTTTTGAGGAACCTCCACTCTGTTTTCCAGAGGGGCTGTACCAGTTTACATTCCCACCAACAGTGTAGGAGGGTGCCCAAGAGAAACAAACTTCTGTTATTAATGAGCCACCCAGGCTGTGGTATTATGTTATAACAGCTCAAATGGACTAAGACAAAAAGAAAATGATATGCAGCCCCTGCTTTGCAGCTGGCCAGCTGTGTGACCTTGGGTAACTGATACAACCCTATTGTGCTTCCATTTTCTCATCTTTAAAATAAGGATTTTAGGGGTGTCTGGGTGGCTCAGTCACTTAAGCATCTGACCTTGGCTCAGATCACGATGTCACAGCTCACGGGTTCGAGCCCCGATTTGGGCTCTATGCTGACAGCTGGGAGCCTGGAGCCTGCTTCGGATTCTGTGTCTTCCTCTCTCTCTGCCCTTCCCCTACTTGTGCTCTGTCTCTGTCTCTCTACCTCTCTCAAAAATAAATAAACATTAAAGAAATTTTAAAATAATACAATAAGGATTTTAGGGGTGTCTGAGGTGGTTGGGTCAGTTGGTTGAGCGTTTGACTCTTGATTTTGGTTCAGGTAAGGATCTCCTGGTTCAAGAGATTGAGCCCCTTTTGCTGACAGTGTGAAACCTACCTGGGATTTCTGCCTTCTCTCTGCCTCTCTCCTGTTCCCACTCTCTCTGTATCTCTTAAATTAAAAGTAAAAACATTAAAAAAAAATAAACTAAGGATTCTCCACTATGTTATAGTGTAGAATATCGAGTGATGTGCATGAAGTTATTTATACATAGAAAAGTGCTGTTTACCTCCGAGTCCCAGACTTTCTTTTCTTCCTGGGAAAACTTGGGGATCTCCACAACATGAAATGGATGTCACAGATTGGAAAATTTACCTTTTCTTATGCCTGTCCTTCTGTCTGCCTTATTCTTTGTCCCATTTGGAGGGCATGATGCCATCCAACTGTGTGTGGTTGTACACCTCAATAACAACTCTGCAGAAATTGAACTTAATGTATGCTGCGATACATGTCTGAAAGTCAATGAGCTGTGAGAAGGGAAATGCTGGTTTTGCCTCACTCCCAATGAAATCAAGATGAAACAGCTGTGCCCATAAATGAGGCCATTTGAAGAGTTAACATGGAAGACAGCCCGATGTAATTGTGAACTTCTGTGGAACTACTCACAGACCATGCTCTAGAAATTAATAAAAGTACTAAAGAAGATGGGAAGGGTATACAAAATGAAAGCCAGATGAATGAATTCGTTTTCCCGTCTGGTTCAGCAGCACTGGTTCCAAAGACTGCTAGGCTCTGCTGGTCTATGGCTTAAGTGGTAGTTTGAATGATTTACACCAGGGCTATGTAGGAAGTCAAAGCCAAAATAGTATAAAAATAAAGGATGATTACACTCGTGTTCCTGGTGGGTAAAAACTCACTGGAAAAAAGAAATAAACTTGTAATTAAAAATAAAGAATTCCTTATGTTTGTCAATAACTTGAAAGCAAGCACACCATCTCTGTCAACATTTCCAACATTCATTGAATTTAAAAAGAACTTCTCATCTGCCCTAATGTTTGTTTGTTCATTCACTCATTCATCTAAAAAAAAAAAATAATTACAGTTTCTTCTATGTATCAGATACCAGACTCCGAACTTAAATATACTCCTCCTTTAATTCTTAAAACAACCATTCTCAACAGGCATTATTATTATTCCAACTTTTTAGTCAAGGAAATTAAGATGCTGAGCTGTTACTAACATGTCAATGTGATCAATGTAAACAGAAATGGAACTGAGATTAAAATCCAAGTTTTTTCCCTTTAGTACCCAATACACCTTTTACTATAATACCTGTTAGGTGCACAATTGGTATGTATAAGTAAGTTAAAAGTTTTGAATTTAAAAAATGTAAAGTGCTTCTTGGGGCACCTGGGTACCTCAGTCGGTTAGGCATCCGACTTCGGCTCAGGTCATGGTCTCATGGCTTGTGGGTTCGAGAGCCACATTAGACTCTGTGCTGAGAGCTTAGAGCCTGGAGTCTGTGTCAGATTCTGTGTCTCTCCCTCTCTCTCTGCCCCTCCCCAGCTCGTGCTCTTCTCTCCCTCTCTCTTAAGAATAAATAAACATTAAAAATTTAAAAAAATGTAAAGTGTTTTTAGCAATTTCTTAATGGCCTCTGAAAATTGGAGGTACCACAATCGGACACTTACACTGACGTGTAGTGCAACCAGAGTGGGAGAGGGTGGTAAAAGCCTGTCTTCCTACTTGCGCCATTGAGCTATATTTTATTGCATTAATATATCATGGTTCATTCTGCCAGGTAGAAGATAATGTCTTTATCTTGCTTATTTCAGTTACCAGGTAGGCCGCGATTCTTTATCAGAAACCTACATGGGAACCACCTGGCAAGTGTGATAAATACAGATTCCTGTGTTTTATCCCTGCCTTGTTGCATCAGACTTTCTGGGGTTAGGCCAGGGGAGCAGACTGGTTCCTTCCGACACATGCTTAGATTTGAGAACCAATCTCCTAGATGATCCTCCACCCAGAGCCCGCCCGCGGTGGTTGGTGGCAGCACTGTTGATCTTCTCCGAGTCTGATTCAGCTTGGAACTTCCAGGTTACTACTTCTGGGCCCACTGCTGAGCCAGGCCCTTCCGTGTATGCCGCATCACATGACATTGCATCACATCAAAGCCCACATTCCAGGATGCCTCCTAATTCACCCAGGTCTCACTCTGAGTTCAGAGTTGGCCTCCATAGACACTAGGAATTCTGGCACATTTCCTATCATAGCCTCATTCTGGGCTGTGGGCTCTGCTTCTCTACTGCCTTTGGCATCCTGTGCTACGAAGCCAATGTGCCACCTGGATTCCTTCCTGGTCAACATAGGCCTTTAATTCTACAGAAGAAAAGTCTCACCACCAAGTAAATGAAATAATTCTTGTCTGGTTGATTTAGGTCTTGAAATTAAAGATGTAAAAATGTGTATTTACTCAGTTAATGATAAATTAGCATCTTACAGGAGTCATGATTAATCATGTTCTACCTGGAAGCAAGTTCCAATGACTCTGCTAACAGAATCTATCAACGGTGGAAATAAATGCACCAAAGGCTGCTTTATTGTAAGTTCCTTAATTTTATATTCTAGTTGCATATTGACATCCCCGAATAAAAATTGTTTGGATTCCACTCTGAAACATTTGGGGCGAGTCTCGAGGAGGTAATTTGCATTAGCTAAACACTGAATCATAAAACGATTTCCTTTACTCTGGCACGGCAAAACATCTTTTAGTCTGTGAGATTTAAGCTCTCATTTAACATAAATATTTAAAAAGCACTCAGTCATTAACCAAAATGTTTCTTTTCTGCCTCCCATACATGAGTAGGTCAACATTTGGTGCGAGCAATGGCATAATTGAGGTTCAGTGTAACCTTCCAGAAGTCTTCACTATCAATGATTTTCTAGCTCAGAAAGTATTTTTGCTGCCAACTCAACTAACCATTGGCGGTCAGAAAAGGCCTTCATAATTCTCTGTGTTACTGCTGGCAGTTGTTTGCTTGGACTTTATTTCGTTCCCAAGGGGAGCAACGGGATGAGGGAGGCATGCCTTGTAGAATCAAAGTGGTGAGGGTTGGCTCTGGACACACCTGTGGCGAACAGAGGGGGAATTTTACGTCTATTGCCATTTTCAGTCTGAACTTAGGTGGAAGTGTACTAATGACGATCCTAATAGTCCAAACTGAGTCTGAATCTGGACTCTTCTTTTTACAAGGAATCTGAGAGTTTAACCTTGGGCTCTCTTCTTGTTTGTGCATGGAGTGCTTTGGCTTGAACTATTCTCATCACATTGTTTATACCTGGCTAATCCCAGATGAAATGAGTCCTTATGCTTCATGAGTTAGCTTAGATACTAATTCCTCTTGGCAACCTCTCAATTCTCAGGCCAGACAGGTGACCCTTTTCTCTATACTTTGCGTCACTCATCATATTTACTTCAACTGTGTACATATCTGCATCTTTCTTTTTTCTTTGTCAGGTAACTTTGTAGTATAGTATATCAAGGATATGTGGTTAAATATTTGTGGGAAATTTGATCTGTAAAATATGTCCTACCTGCATTTGGTGGGACTGAGGAGGTCCTGTGTGGCCCTGCCTTGCTTAGTCATTGGCTGGGAGTGTCATGAGTAAAGCAAGACTGTGGCCACCATCACCTTCATGAATGGGTACTGCCACCACTCCCTGAGAAGACTGTGACCTGGTCCCAGATGCTGAGGCAGATTGTGAAGCAGCACAATGTCTATTCCTTCCTTCGTCTACCTTCCTCCGTCATGCCTCTTGGCACAACAGATTGTGGGAGTATAATTGGGTCCTGTGGTCTAAATCTCTCCTATCAGAGCACCTGGGTGGCTCAGTCGATTAAGTGTTCGACTTTGGCTCATGTCACAATCTTGCAGCTTGTGGGTTTGAGCCATGCACTGGGCTCTGTGCTGACAGCTCAGAGCCTGGAGCCTGCTTCGAAACCTCTGTCTCTCTGCCCGTCCCATGCCTCCTCTCCTGCCCCCCAAAACAAATAAACATTAAAAAATTAAAAAGAAATAGTTCTTTCCTATGCAAGGAAGACAGTCATGTAGCCAAGCAAGCTTGTGGTTACAGAGACCTTTGTCCCTTGCATTGAGAGCAATCAAATGCCATGAGTATGACAAAGGAGAGTGGTATATTTTAAGAGGCATAGTGCATTTCATGAAAATTAGGAATACGAGTAGATGTCACTCTCAATCTTATTTTAGCATTCAAGCAGAGATTTAAAGTGTGTTCCTTTACCAGAAGATATATAGCTAGAGTGCCTTTCTATAAAGCTACAAGTCACATGGCAAGAAGTGGAGATACTAGAGTCAGAACACAGAATTGGGGTTATCCCCAGCGCTGGGTTCAGTGTCAACAAATCAACCATCAGGGCATTTGGGGAGTGTTGGAATTTGTCTGGCTGTGTGGGGTCTACCCTAGCTCCTCCTTACTAGTCAGTAAGTTGTAAGTGTGTGCAGTGTTTTGTAAAATGTGTGCAATGTTTGGCTAAATTAATTTGAGATGAGACTGCTACATGTTTTAAAACTCAACTAATTTTCAGAGGATAAGAATACAATAAAATGTATATAACATGTGAGTTTAATGGAATCAAAGAATGCATTTTTATTCAAGATTTGAAAATTGATTTAGAATTTTGTAGTATTCCACAATTGTGTAGTTGAGGCAGACAGGGCTTGTTAAGAAGACATTGCTGACCAGACAACAGAGGTTGAGCACTGACAGTTGAGTCTGCACACGGGGTCTAGGGTTAGCCTTGGAATGGAAGACAGCCTTTGAGAGGGGAAATGTGTCAGATCCTTTATGAGAATTGTACAGCATATAAAAACTAAGTCAGTTGTTTTCCAAGTGAGCAGTTCTCTAACCAGACTCATAAGTCTGCTCATGGGGTAGGTCTGGTAATGAAACACCGTGATCTCTGAGATTAGTTTGGAGTTCTTATTTTGAGAGTGGAACGACCTCCAATCATAATACCTGCTCACTGGGGCAAGATGTTGTACCACTTCCTCGGCTTCAACTTGGATCTTCCCCGGGGATGGGAAGGGGCGACTCACTGGTTTCTATTTTACCAGATTACATATTCAGTCTGACTTATAGACATTTAGTGAAGGGTTTCATTGTGTCCTAGACAATCTCAATACCTCTTTCAAGAGGGCGAAAATAACGGTGGAAATAATCATAATAAGAAAGTCCTTTTTATGTTTCACATTTTGTCAGATTAGTCATTTTGTGCTCATGAAAAATACCTACTAACAGGACTTCGAGTAGATTTATCCTTTATTTGTCAGTATAGTTCACAAAATAGTTTTTCTTTTCCTTTTGGTTTATAATACTGGAGTATAATACTCCCAGAATGATTCCTAAAAATAATATAAGATGGAATGCAAGGGTACTTGAGACAAAGAAGCTTGTTAAAAGATGATTTTCATTTATTTGAGAGACATGAACTGCATCTGAATTTTCAGTTTTTTAAAATAAATCCGCTACATGTTCTGAATTACTAAAATAAATGCAACATCTGAGGTGTCTTTATTTTTTATTTTTTATTTTTTTTTTACAAATAGTTTATTGTCAAGTTGGTTTCCATATAACACCCAGTGCTCATCCCCACAAGTTCCCCTCTCCGTGCCCACCCGCCCCATCCATCAGCCCTCAGTTTGTTCTCAGCATTCAAGAGTCTCTCATGGTTTGCCTCTCCCCCTTTCCCCCACCATTTCCCCTCTTCTTCTCCCCTATTGTCCTCCTTTAAGTTCCTCCTAATCCTCCTATACGTGCAAACATATGATATTTGTCCTTCTCTGCCTGACTTATTTCACACATCTGAGGTGTCTTTAAACCTTCATTCCTAATTTATTCTTTTTTCCCCTTTCTTAAAGGACAGCTTTATTATAAATTTAATGTATGTTCTCACAGTGTGTTTGTCATTGTCTTACACAAATGAAGTATTCATGAGCAGTATAAATTATTATTGTGGTATTATCTAAATTTTTTCACAAATTATGGCATTTTTAATATATTCTGAATTATGCTTTTTCCACATGTATTTTTGGGCTACATCTGTGTTGATGTAGCTCTTTTATTTTTTTAAATGGCCCTGAAGAAATCTATTATAGGGCATGCCACATTTTATTTAACCATTTCCTTACTAATGGGACATTTTTAAAAAGTATGTCACTTAATGACATTCATCAATCTAACATTTATTTAAGAGGATTTTCTGAACTAGTACTATGTACGGGGTCTTCCAATAAAATGTTTCAGTTAATGCAGACCGGCCTGTGCTATACATAGGAATTACCAATTTATAGAGGGTCTAAATACAATAAAAGACATAACTTGAAATGCTTCCTGAATATATTTCTATTTTATTGTTTCAAACTATTCTTTTTTAAAAATTGTATTTATTTTTTTAATTAAAAATTTTTTATACTTATTTATTTTTGAGAGGGAGAGGGAGGCAGAGGGAGAACGGAATGAGAGAGGGAGGGCCAGAGCATGTGAAACAAGCTCCATGCTGACAGCAGATAGCCCGATGTGGGGGATCTAACTTAACAAACTGTGAGATCAAAACCTGAGCTGAAGTTGGGTGCTTAACAAACTGAGCCCCCAGGTGCCCCCGATTCTTATTTATTTATTTATTTATTTACTTACTTACTTACTTACTTATTTATTTATTTTTGAGAGACAGAGACCGAGACAGAGAGAGAGAGAGAGCACATGAGCAGGGGTGGGACAGAGGGCAAGAAGTACTCCTAAGCAGGCTATGCACTACCAGTGCAGAGACCTACTCAGGGCTGGAATTCATAAACCCTGAGATCGTGACCTGAGGGTGAGATCAAGCATCAGATGCTTAATCCACTCAGCCACCCAGGTGCCTCTGTTTCATTACTTTATTTTTTTCTTTTTTTAATGCTTTTTTTTAAAAATTATTTATTTCTGAGAGAGAGAGAGAGACAGCGTGAACAGGGGAGGGTCAGAGAGAGAGGGAGACACAGAATCCGAAACAGGCTCCAGGCTCTGAGCTGGCTGTCAGCACAAGCCCGACGCCGGGCTGGAACCCACGAACCGTGAGATCATGACCTGAACCCAAGTCGGATGCTTAACCGACTGAGCCACCCAGGTGCCCCTGGGTGCCTTTGTTTCAAATGATTCTTAAAGATAATGTCAGGTTTTATGTACACATGTTGTTGTACTCTAGGAGAATGGTGTTGGGGTTTAGGCAAGTGACTTAAACTTCCTCTTTCCTGTGATTCTAGCCCACTAGAGTAATAGATGCCAGAATGACGTCAGACACAGTATTATTTTTTTTTCAACCTCAAAATACAAGGTGGTTTGGTCTTCATAACCAAAATGAAGCTTTATCCCCCTCTTCCATTGGTTCTTTACACCTATGTCCCTACACCCGTTCCCCTCCCCCCCATTAGAATACTAGCAACAACGAAATTTCTTTTCTTACTCTAGTTTTCAATATTCACTTCTAGAGAGTTTTAGAGTTTGGGTTTGAGGAGCCATAGCTCATGAAAAAGTCTCTACAGAACACAATATTGTGTTTAACAAAATACAGGACAGAGCCAGTTATATGATTAATTTAAGTTAAAATACTGCAGGGATAAGTATTTTGGAATGCGCTAGACATTTTATTCAATGATATATTTTATCATTGTGACCTTCTGATCTATATATCATAGTTATACATAACATGTATATGCCAACTCTATGAATATTTAAAGTGAATTATAATGCTTAGTACCTTAACAAAGCAAAATGTAATAGATAGAAATATCTCCTTCAAATCTATAATTTTATAAAATTTGTTGCAATTATGAGTAGAGAGGCATTTTGAGTAATTATTTTATGTTTAGAACTGTTCCCATTAGGAACTTACATGAAATACAATGTTAATATTCTTTCAGAATATAATGCATTTGCAAAGTATGGAAGAATTTTCTATTATCCTTATACACAGGAGATCTAGGTAATAACATTATGTAGATAATTTTACCTCAACAGAAATAATACAACCATAGACATCGATGATTAGAAGGGCTCAAGAGGTACTTCAGTTCATTAGCATGAAACATTGCTGCGTATCTTAAACTTCTTGTGTCTATCCTAATTTGTGTGCCTCTAATAATCCCACTTAAAAAAATTTCTGAGGAAAAGATTTTGAATTTTGAAGTCAGATATTTCTCATTTTACCTAAGGTAAAAACCAGAGGCTACATGACAGAAATTAGAAGCAATGCAATCTTTAGACAGATGTTAGGTGGCAGGCTTTAAGCTTTTTGTTTGTTCTTCTCAACATTAGTCTTGCAATTATATTATCATATTACAAGAAAACAACACGAACTAGTTGACTGGGAGATCCTTTGTGGGTGCGATGATACTTCCCTGGTCAGTGTTGAAGAGCCAGAGACACATTGTTCATGTGCACCAAACTCTTAAAAGCTACCTCTGGTTGTACTTGAAAACAGATTTGGCTTTTACACAAATATTTTAACTGATGTTTCATGGAAAGTCCCTACCTAGTGGTTGCTCTTGTTTTTTTTTCTTAGCTTTTAATTTTGAAATAATTATAAGTTAACAGGAAGTTGCAAAAATAGAATATAGAGGTCCCAGGTACTCTTTATCTCATTTCCCTAATGGCTAATACAGTAGGATATCAAACCCAGGAATTTGACGATGTTACAGTATGTGTATATGGCACGATGCCTTTTTATCACATACATAAATTTGTGTAAAAACTATCAAGATGAAGACACAGGCTATTCCATTACTGCAAAGATCTCCTCTCTGCTATCTCTTTACAATAGTCGTTACCTCCGGCACCATCTCTGACCCCTGAGAATCACTAATTTGTTTTCCATCTCTATAATTTTGTCATTTCAAGAATGTTATATAAATGGAATTATAAACTATGTGACACTTTTATCTGATGGTTTCATGGAAAGTCCCCAGTTCCTGCTCCTTTGTTTTTAATTTCCCCCTGGCTGTCTTCTACATGTCACCCTTGTATAGTTATTTTTAGCTCTGACATTTTGTCATATTAGTCAAGAATCAAGTGCAAAAATGTAAAGTGACTTAATCACTTTGCTAATTGCTATGAACATCTGGTGGTTTTTTTTTTCTTTTGGACAAAATATCTATTATAAATGTATAGTTACTGCTGGATTTCATTTATATGAAAGGGTGAATATGTCTTCTTTTCAAGAACATGCCTTGCTTATGACCATATCTTCAGGGTCTAGTATAGTCTTTGATATATAGCAGGACTTCATTAAGTTTTGTGGGAAGGATACATGAATAAAGACCTTCTTTTTATTTCCAGGAGGGGGAAGGTTGAAGGCTGATGAAGTTCTGTATCTGTGTGAATGGACAATTTGTGCTAAATGCTCATCAAGAGAATTGGATGATGAAAATGCTACTGATGACTATCACCTGCTTACTTTGTGATTGCTTCCTCTCTGTCCCGCAGATACATACATGTGTCTCTCAGTCCAGGCAGACACCCCCATTTGTAATGGGGGGTCTGACCTGGTGGAGCATCTCCTAGGCTCCTAGGCTGCTTCTCCAAGGGTTTGTCTCCAGGTTAGAATTCAGGACATACCCCCTTTTTAAAAATTTTAATGTTTTATTTATTTCTGAGAGAGAGAGAAACACAGAGTGAGCAGGGGAGGGTCAGAGAGAGAGGGAGACACAGAATCTGAAGCAGGCTTCAGGCTCTGAGCTAGCTGTCAGCACAGAACCTGACGCGGGGCTTGAACCCATGAACCATGAGATCATGACCTGAGCCGAAGTCAGACGCTTAACTGACTGAGCCACCCAGGTGCCCTCTCAGGACATCCTGTTGAGTACTCCATCCTGAGGCATTGTCCACTTTTCGGAGTCCTGGGGTGTCTTCCTTGCCCATGACCTCAGGAGACATGATGCTCTTTTTATTGGTCATTAGGTTAGTCCATGTTGGTTGCCAAATACAAAGTACAACCCCAATTGCCTTAGCTTAACAAGCTTTACAGGAGTGTTTATATCATGAGTATACTATGTGTGGTAGGAATAAGGAACTTTCACATAGGTGTTGCTTGGTTTTTTGCTCTGTAATCACCTTTTTTTTTAAAAAAATTTTAATGTTTTATTTATTTCTAGGAGAGAGAGAGACAGCATGAGCAGGGGAGGGTCAGAGAGAGAGGGAGTCACAGACTGAAACAGGCTCCAGACTCTGAGCTGGCAGTCAGCACAGAGCCCGATGCGGGGCTCAAACCCATGAACCGTGAAATCATGACCTAAGCGAAAGTCGGATGCTTAACCGACTAAGCCACCCAGGCGCCCCTGCTCTGTAATCACCTTTAATTGGATCCTCTGGAAATCTTCCAGGTCCCACTAATTGTGAATGCAGCCAGAACAAAATGAGAAAAAGCCTTCAAAACAGAGAAATGTTTATTTACTTATTTATTAAAAATTTTTTAATTCTTCATTTTGTTTTTGATAGAGAGACAGAGAGACAGAGTATGAGCAAGGGAGGAACAGAGAGTGAGACACAGAATCTGAAGCAGGTTCCAGGCTCTGAGCTGTCAGCACAGAACCTGATGTGAGGCTCAGACTCATGAACCGTGAGATCATGACCTGAGCTGAAGTCAGATGCTTAACCAACTGAGCCACCCAGGTGCCCCAAGAAATATTTCTTAAGAAAACAAACAGTTCTGACACGAATCTTCATAAGTCCCTTTCCAGTTGGTACTAGTGATTATCCCTATCTATTGCATCAATAAGTTTGTCAACCTCAAAATATATGTGAATGGGGGTGTATTGTAGGAACGTGGGTTATTAGATTGAGGAATTTTTACCTCACTGAAAGGTACATCATTGGTACATCATTGTACCATGGTACATCATTGGTAGGTCATGGTACATCATTGAATGCTTTGCATTGGTGAATTATATGACCAGAATAGTGTTCCAAGGAAAGCTAATCAACTGGGGAGTAATATCTGGGAGGGGAGACTATATGTGGAATCTAACAAACCATAATAAAGCTTGAAATAGCTAGTGGATAAAAATGCAAATTGTTCACAACACAAATGAAATCTATTCATAGACAACCTTTACTTTATAAAATGCTTATTGTATTAATACATTAAATATTCTTTTTTAAAAAAAGTTTATTTATTTTGAGAGAGAGAGAGAGTGACAGAGAGAGAGGGAGGGAGGGAGAGAGAAAATCCCAAGGAGGCTCGACTCAGCACAGAGCCTGACGTGGGGCTTGATCTTACAACCATGAGTTTATGACCTGAGCCAAAATCCAAGAATCCGATGCTTAATCGACTGACCCACCCAGGCACTCCAATACATTAGATATTCTTAATGTCTGAGTGAGTCAGGGTAGGTTTTAAAGTTGAAAAAACAAGGGAGAAGAGGGCATGTGCCATGCTCAAGGCTACACATCTAGGAAGAATGTAAGGTTGGGGTTAGAGTACAGGTGGGAATTAATCACCATTGATTGGTTTTATTTGTCTTATTAAAGTTTGGCCAGTGTGCTGACATGTGAAGGGCATACTGTGTTGGTCAGTGCAGACGTGGGACTCGTTGGCTTAGGGGGTGCTGAATCACCCAGAATTAGAATGTTCCAGAAAAGCCGAATAGAGGCTTTTTAGTCAGAGGTATCTTTGACTCAAACAGTATAGAGAACATTTCTTATATTCAGGTAAAATAATGTCAGATGATATTTGTGAAGTAGCCACAAGCTTGCTGCTATGCCTATTTATACACTGAACCAGGTAAACAAGCATGGTCCTTAATTCTGTGAAAATTGGCAAATGGCTCTGTGGACCCATGAATAAGGTATATTTTGAAAGCCCAGCTGCCTTCTGCACAGATTTGTCAATTGAAAATCTACTCAGAGCATGTAATGCATAAAAACCTCATTTCAATTTGTGCCCTATCTCTGTTAATAACGGTATCTACTAAGACCCTCTTATAAAAGGCTACAATGTTAATATAACCAAATGATTCCAATTGACCCACATGAGACATTTTTCTGTCTGTTTCGTGAGTGCTGGCACCATAATAGACGTGTTAATTTAATGAGCAAATTATACTAATTGAAATAAAGACCTAGGGGTGTAGAAG
This sequence comes from Proteles cristata cristata, assembly GCA_017311185.1. Lineage (NCBI taxonomy): Eukaryota > Metazoa > Chordata > Mammalia > Carnivora > Hyaenidae > Proteles > Proteles cristata. The sequence continues at coordinate 710,254 of JAESUZ010005579.1, read as the reverse complement.
TAGCAGAATAACATTTGCTAGTCATCACCAAAATATTAAATTTCTGACACAGAAGATCACCTTAACTATTATAGAATTAAAAGCAAGCTATTCATGCAAAAATGAAAAGAAGAGCAATATGTGAAAGACCAATGGCAAACAAACAGAATTGATAACAAAATAATTTTATAATAATGCAGAAATGAAAAGCTTAAAAAAATCAAACATGACTAAAACAAAAATACTAAAAAGTTAAATAAAAGTGGATAAAAAATTTAATTTTTTATTAAAAATTATTTAATGTTTATTTATTTTTGAGAGAGACAGAGACAGAGTGTGAGCCAGGGAGGGGCAGGGAGAGAGGGAGACACAGAATCTGAAGACGCACGCTCCAGGCTCTGAGCTGTCAGCACAGAGACCGATGTGGGGTTTGAACTCACAAACTGTGAGATCATGACCTGAGCTGAAGTCAGATGCCCAACCTTCTGAGCCACCCAGGTGCCCCAGAAAATTGAATTAATGAGAATAATGCAAATCTAAAAGTCTAAAACATTTATTAAATGTGATAAATCATGCTAAAATAAAAATCCAAATCTTAGAGTCGGCAGTTTGGTGGGGATTGGGGACTTTGGATGTCATCTGGTTCTACCCTGTCTTGACAAATATTTATTTAAGAAGTCTTACTTGAGGACCTACTCTGTGCTAGAGACTCTGCTGAAAAGTGGGACTATAATAATAAGAAAACAGGCACTGCCTTGCCCTCATGGAGTTTAGATTTAGCAAACATTAGTAAAGTCACCATATAATAATAACTATAAGGGTGCCTGAGTGGCTCAGTTGGTTAAGCATCCAGCTTTTGATTTTAGCTCAGGTCATGATCTCCTGGTTTGTGAGATCGAGCCCCTCAACAGGCTCTGTACTGACAACGCAGAGCCTGCTTGGGATTCTCTGTCTGTCCGACTGTCTCTCTTTCTGACCCTCTCTCCGCTCATGCACATGCGTTCTCTCTCAAAATAAACTTAAAAGTGGAAATTGTCTAAAATAAAAATAAATATAAAATAGTTAATAAAGTATAAACATAAAATTTTAAAACATGAAAAAGAAGGCATATGATAAAAGGAGCTGATCTGGTTTGGCTCAGAGAAGGCTCTCAGCAACCATATATATATATTTAATATTTTTATTTATTTCTAGGAGAGAGAGAGAGAGAGACAGGCTCTGAGCTGGCAGTCAGCACAGAGCCCGACGCGGGGCTCGAACTCACGAACCGCGAGATCATGACCTAAGCGAAAGTCGGATGCTTAACCGACTAAGCCGCCCCGGCGCCACTCTCAGCAACAATGTTTAGACAGAAATCTGCAGGCTGAGGAGGGTCATCTAGATAAGGTTGGAGGAGAATATTGAGAGCATTTCGAGAAACAGAACAGGATCTGTGGCAAAAAAGAGCTTAACGTTCCTGGAGACCTGAAACAAATTCACTGTATTACCTGGAGACGTGAAAGCATGTTGAGGACATGAACTTGAACAATTAAGAAGGGACCAGGAAGTGTAAAGCTCTTGGAACACACTGTCTGGGCAGACACTCAGCGATGCAGCAATGGATGCATACTAAAGGGTCTCATACATGGGTGTGATATTGTCAGACTTGTTTTGAAAAAAAAAATTATGCTATCAGATCGAGAATGGATGAAAAATGGAGCAAGGATGGGTGTTGTCACATGGGTTAGAAGCCTCTTGTGGGACTGGGAAGGTGATGGCCTCTTAAACCAGGGAGATATTGGAGGAAATACAAAGAAGTGGACAGATTTGGAAAATCAGTAGAACTTGATATCCTATTTTATGAGATGTGGAAAAGGGACATATAAATTGACATTTAGGGTGCTAGCATGCACAAAGTTGGATGGACAATGGTAAGGACTACTGAGATAAGGAACACGGGAAGAGGAGATTTCAGAGGAATTGGGAAACTGTGTGGGGGGGGGGAAGTTTGAGTTCAGTTTTGACTGCGTTGAATTTGAAGTGCTTTTGCCAAGGCCACCGTGTTGCATAATCCCAGAAGGTGCCATTCACCTACAATTCAATACAAACCCTACCCCCTGGAATGGTGTTTGTTTTCCTGCTATTTCAAGCATTCAAGTGGAAATGGTGAGTAGATAAATATGGGTCTGGGTTTTCAAGGAAGGATCGGGCTGAAAATATTTCATTGAATCTAACATGCTACCATTTAAAAAATGTACCATTATTGTACATGCCACTAAGGAAAATACAGCCACCAATACGGCATGCCATCAACTACAAGACCCAGCTTTATTTTGAAGATGTTAAAGTGCAGAAAAGTAAGTGTCTCATAATTGATGAAATATAGCATCATAGAAATAAATTTGGGTGACATAAGCCCATGGTGAGTGATTTTATTTGTACTCATGGCTGAAATGCCTAGGGAGTAAGTGTGGAGGGAGAAGAAAAGATGACCTAATATGCAATGTGAAGGAAATATATTAATGGACAGGATCGAGGAGGAGGATTCAAGAAAGTCACAAAAGAAAGGTCACTGAGGAGGTACAGAAACCCACTGAGGGAAAAATAACATTTAGAAAGAAGATACCTAAATTGTGCTTAATGCTACCAAAAACACCCATGGAATTTATTAAAACGGAAACATTGGTGACCTTGGAGGGTGCTGTTTTGTTGATTAGAGGGGACAGAAGTTATATTGGAGTGGGTGAAGAACGGCAGGGAGGTGAGAAAAAGAAATCAGTGTGTGAAGACATATTTTTTAAGAAGTTGGGCTGTGAAGGGCGGGGCAGAGACAGAGGAGTAGTGGGGCAAAGTGAGCTTGAGTGAAACTTTGTTTGTAAGGTGAGAGAGATGTGGGCATATATAAAAGTTAATGGGAGGGGCATTTGGGTGGCTGAGTCAATTGAATGTCCCTCGTGATTTTGGCTCAGGTGATGCTCCCACGGTCGTGGGATTGAGACCCACATCAGGCTCTGTACCCAGCATGGGGCCTGCTTGGGATTCTCTTCCTCTGCCCCTCTCTTCGGCTTGTGTGCGCTCTTTCTCTTTCTCCCTCTTTCTCCTTCTAAAAAAAAGTAAATGGGAGAAGCTGAGTATACATGAGGGGGTAGATACAGCTAATAGTATAAATTGATGACTGGGTGAGAAAAGACAGGATCCAAAGGTGGATGGATTGGTCTTTGATACCCGCTTATAGTTCACATAGCCACAAACAGAAAGCAGATGAGACTCACCAGAACTGGGTTTTGTTAAATGGGATAGAATGGGAATATGGAATAGGAAAGAATGTTACTAATATTACGGCTCATGGAATCTAAGGTGAAGAGGGACATGAGGAAAGGGCCGAGGTCTGCGATGTTAGAGTGTTAGTGCCTTCTTACTCCATACAACTTCCCTTGTATGCTTGGCCTGCCTTAGACAAATGGATCCTTCCCATTGGCTTTGAAACATACACACATCTGTCTCATCTTAAAATGATCCCATAAATACAGTGTAACTGTGAGTTTAGGACGATACATCATTGGGGTAAAAGAGGAGAGCCTTCATTTATGGATTTTGTGGGCACAGCAGCTATGGGTTAATGGCATAACCATGGTCGTAGGTGAGTTAAATAGAAGAAAGAGAAAGTGTTTAGAAGGAAATCTTCAAAGACAAAGATATTAAAACATTTGGCTGAAACAAACCCATTGAAATGAGTGTTGAGGCCACAGGACCTAACTTGGCAGGAATGGGGTGGCTGTGAATGGGAATTTGGTGGTAGAATCAACAGGGAGAAGGGCAGTGGGCGTAGCTAACGGCGGAACCACAAAAGGGCAAGCTTTGTTTTTCTTTTCAGTTTCAGAGTTTGCAACTTAGAAGCTACGGTGTGTGTGGAATCAATAACACAGGGCGGGAGAGATGGGAGGAAAGACAAAAATATATAGGGGGAGAATCTAAACCTAATAAATTTGATGCCGAAAGGGACTTTATCTCTTCTCTTCTCACCTCATTTGACACCAAAGCTTCTGCTGTAAAGAAAGGATGTAACTAGTTCCTGGTAAGATTCGTCTTGTCACTTGAAAACAGAAGTCAGGTGAGGAATGCTTGACCATTACCTGCACACAAAGGGGCACTTTTGGGGTGGATCCTTCAGCCCCGAAGCTCTCTTGTTGAGTGGCCAGTTCCCTAGGTGAGTCCGGAGGGCCACTTCCCCCTCCTGTGCTGGAGGCCGAGAGCAGTGTTGAACTTGTGCTGAATTGCCGAGAGCAATTAGTGAACCCATTGGGTCCTGCTCGCCTTCCAGCTACATCATGGGGAAGAAGGAGAAATGAGTGGAGGAAGCAAATTTTTAACTCCTACATGGTCTTCACAACCTTCTATAACAGGCTCGCTGAAAGCCTTTGATAACCGCCTTTGTCCTTTGATATAGGTGTAAGGAGAAGCGATGGTAGAGACTTCAATGGGTTTGTACAACCTTGAACTCCTCTGGAGAGGTAGAGGGTCACCGAAAAGGATTTGCCAGTCAGTCATATTTATGGTTGTTATCTTGAGAAATCGAGTTTTTGCAAGAGCCACTGTTATTTATTCTTTAAGATAAGACACAAAGTTATGTGGCTTAGACTTTGGATAAATTATTTAGTGACTAATGAGATTTAGTTAATTCTAGCTCTAGCTGCTTAGCCTCCTTGATGCCCCTCCCTGCAATATGTTTGTGAGATTGATAGGCCAAATTTAATGTAAAAGTCATAGATCTCTCCTTGAGATAGTATTGGTAGTTGATTTTATTTTTATTCCTATTAGGCTGAAAAAGCAATTTAGTGCTTATATTGCTGCAGCACAAATCCAAGGGCAACAATCATTTTATAATATAAGTAGGAAAGTTCATGCATTATTGTTTTATGTTTCATCCTATTTCAAGCAATTTTATTTTTGCTTATTTTTAACGTCAGTCTTTTGAATTTGTGTATACATATATGCAGGCATGGTGGGGAGGAGGGGGCCCCACTTTGTAGTTGATGTGGCCCCCACACCCATACTTCTGTGCTGCCTGGTTGAACAGAACTGCAGTTGGTGTGATTGCTTTAGGAAATGCATGCTAATGCTTTTTGCCCACAGACCCACACACCCAGCCTTGCTTTACCAGTGAAAGCATGGGATCTGCAGTGAGATAATTAACCTGCAACTCACTAGCTTTCTGATACTGACATGATGACTTAATTTTTTGGAATCTTACTTTTCTTCTCCATAAAACGGAAACAATTCTACCACTGTTGTACATTGTTTGGAAGTATCATGGGAGATACGTACCTTAGACATTTGCACAGCATCCGACACATTTTAGATGCTTAAATGATGCTCTTTCTTTTTCCCGTGTTGGAATAAATACATTGAAAAAACCACAACAGATTATTTTTCACTTTTACAATGTATCGGGAAGGGGAAGTACTTATAAGTTTTTATCAATATTATAATAGGGAGAGAAATTTCTTAGTATTAATCCGATCATTCTATTCACTTTGTTCTTGAAACTTGACATGATTTATTTCAGCAGGAATTTTTTTTTCTTTAGCACCCTTCATTATGATTTAACAATGGTGGATCTTCAGTGCTGCTAACATTTATTCAGGGAAAAAGCCAAGTATTTCTTTAGTAACTTCAAAAAGGAAACATTTGGGGAATAGTTTTATTTTTTAAAAATAAATTACTTTCATTTTTTTTTTGCAAGAAAAAAGGGCATTCATCTGTGCAAGTGTATCTGTATTAAGTCCCAGAACATTTAAACAGACCTCATGGATGAATATGTTACTAAACGTTCTTTTGAAAATGGCATGCATATTTCGTTATTTTAGAAAGAAGTTTTTTTTTCTTTTTTGCTAGTTTTCCTTCCCGTGAAAAAAAAACTAAAGTAACATATTTGGAATTTTCTTAAAATATCGTAGGAAAAGTTTCATCATTAAGAAATTTGAGATTGCAAAGTTTTCAAAACACCCGCTTAATCCATCGAATGCTTAGATTTTAACTATCTCTACATAAAACAATCTTGCATTGTGATGTTTATCAGGGTAAGAAAAAGATTAGAAGCTTTCATTCTGTTTTAAGGCTCCTTTAAGCACACGCTTTTATTTCATTCTCTTCTCTAGGCTCACACACTCATTTAAAATAAAATTGCCCTGTTTGTGGTTGGCAAGTTTGCTGTTGTCTTTGTTCTTGCTCTCAAGAAGGTGTTCTTGAGTAAACATTCAGAGTTCCTTTCACAAGGTTGACTATTTTTGAATGAGCACACTGAATTCAGAGTGATTAGCAGGTACTTTGTGAACATATATAAAAACAGACTTCCTCTGAATTTCTGTTTTGTCTTTAGTCTATGTGGTACTTGGAATTTGATCTGTTTCTTTCTTCCATCATATTGTCTAATCTCAATCTATACTAAACATTTTAGAGTTCTTCTGAGGCAGTTTGGAGATTATTGGCTAGTTTGAATTAAAGAGAGAGCAGTAAGAAAATCTCCAAATATACCAACATATGGAGGAGTGCTAGGGACCGTTAACATTAAGTATTACTGACTTTATTATCTTTTTTTTAAAGCTTTTTTTGGTTTATTGAGAGAGAGAGAGAGAGAGAAAGCATGAGCAGGGGAGGGGCAAAGAAAGAGGGAGACAGAATCCAAAGCAGGCTCCAGGCTCTGAGCTGTCAGCCCACAGCCCAAGGCAGCCTGAGGTGAGGCTCGAACTCACGAACTCTGAGATCGTGATCTAAGCCGAAGTCTGAAGCTCAACTGACTAAACCACCCAGATGCCCCTATCGACCTTATTATCTTGTATAATCCTTTCAATACTGCTGTGAGGATCAGGATTGTTATCATCACTGCATTGATAAACAGGCAAGCAAGTATATGACCAGAGAAGCTATAAACTCTTCGATAGTCCTAGCTTTGGATGCTGCAGGTGATCTTACCTACAATCTTAAGTGACTCCAAAAACAGCATGTGAAAAGTTTATAATGTGTCCAATGGTCTAAGGAGTGGGAGAATGGAGCTACATCTCAAGAAAATATCAGTTAGAGTAAAATTATTGATTACTTCTATTCCTTTCTTGGATATCTCTTCTTTTTGGGTTTGTATAAACATGTCTCAAACTATGGCCCTGTTCACTATAGGTGTGCCCAGTTTATTTGCCATCACTAAGTAGCTCAGTAAAGCAATTATATTCTAACTTCTTGCAACTTAACTGGAGGTCTATGGACCAAAGAAGCATGGAGTATTGTTAGAAATGCAGAATCTCCATCCCCACCCCAGAATCAGAAATGCAATCAGAAACTGCATTTAAAAGAATCCCTGGGTAAGTGGAATACCCTGGTCTCCACCAATATCTCAAAGCAAAGGTGAACACACCCAGCATGGTGCAAAATGACCCATTGTGGTACATTTTAAATTTTATTTGTTTTTCTTTAACATATGTAAGAAAGGAGGGAGCCTGGGTGGCTCAGTTGGTTGAGCATTGGACTGGATCTTGGCTCGGGTTATGATCTCATGGTTTGTGGGTTTGAGCTCTATGATGGACTCTGTGCTGACAGCATGGGGTCTGCTTGGGATTATCTTTCCCTCTCTCTCAGTTCCTTCCCTGTTTGTGCTCTTTCTTTCAAAATAAACAAATAAACTTAAAAAAAAATAAAATTTGTAAGAAAGGGATTAAGTTTATGAATGTTTACTCCAAGGAGTGACTCTGGCGCCCCCACATGGTCCTACAGGTGATCGCCAGGATACTTCAGGAGCTGAGAGGTCAACAGCTCCCTGGGATTCTCAGAATTGCTTCCACTTGTTCATGTGCTTTCAGTGTATTGCAGTAAAATGTAATTACTCTGTGCCTTTTTAAGTGGACATATCTAGTTTTAACTTAACGAATCCTCCCCAATGGACAGGATTTAAAAGATTCTCCCAAACAAGCTGTAGACCAAAGGTCATGCTAAAATGGTGGTAAAGAGAACAATAACATGTTCAGGGTTGTTAGCTTTACTTGGTCCAAGTAGAAACTCTTTGTAAGCTCAGTGATGACATTAAGAAAGCAATATAAAACCAAACCAAACCTCCCACAAATGTTCTAACTAGATCCTACAATAAATCAATAAAACTAGGAATATTTTGATACTGAAATATGGAATTGTATCCATTACCATTCACACTGGGCCAGTCCTAGGTACGTATTTGCAAATTATAGCTTTATGAAATACCTTATCCAGTTTTGATGTACATTAAAACTACTGTAAAAATAAACATAGAATACCTTTAAATAGCTGACTCTTAAAGGGTTAAAGCAAGCAATCACTTTGCTCTCCTTAAAATAATATGAAGTCAATGTAAATTATTTTCTTATATAATAAATTATTAAACATTTTAAACAATTTTTAGAGAAAACTCTTTTCTATGCTTTCAAATGAAATATAATTTATTGAAAATCAATATTTTGCTTTTACATCATCTATGTGTCTAGGTTTTAAGTTTTATAATTACACAACATATTAATTTAATGATAAAAGCATATACATTTTAAATTTTATACATATATAAAACAAGCTCTCCAAGCGTTCTCTATTTTATCCCATTTAAAGTATGTCTATCACAAAACTCCTAGGAGGAGTTAAGAGCAAACCTGGTCAGTATCTCTTTAAGGAGAAACTGGACTATGAGGTGTTTACCACTTACTCTCACGCTTTTAATAAAGGGACTCACATTCAGGTCTTAAGACATTCATTTTCTCTTCCCTCCTTGCCATTAAGTCTCTTATTTATTCTAATTCTCACTGATGCCCTGTTTGGGTGACGATGACTCAAAATTAGCATCCTGAAATCTGTTACCAGCTTGTGTTCTCAAGCTAATTGCTTATTTTGATAAGACAGCAAAATGATTGGCTGTAACTATCTTTACACTTTTGTTACTTTTGATTACAATTAACCTAGCTTCCTTTTGCTGTGTTAAAAGATTTTCCCAATGGTTACATTTGTTGGAATGGCAATATAACATGAGGTTTTAGGTGTGTGATGAATACTGTACATACTCTCATATTTCTGTGGTTTGTTGGTCATCAACTAATTCCCTTCTCCTTTTCTTCTCAGCGCTTGGCAAGACTATGCTTCCCAGCCTTCCATGCAGTCAGTGTGGTCCTTTGCTTGAGTTCTGAATAGAATGAGAGCCAAAAGACTGTCTCCAGGCTCAGGTCTTTTTTCAAGAGGATGTGTCTCCTTTATGCTCTCTTCTTTCTGCCCCTGGGTATGACAGAACAGCTCATAGAATAGAGACAATGACGGCAGGGTCCTGGATGGAAGGAGACTGGAGCTCGGGGTCCCTGTGTGGAGGAAAGCTTCCTGCCAGCCAGAAACACCTGCCTGGACTATCATGGGAGCGAGAAATAGGGACCTTCTATGGGTTTATTTCTTACAGCAGTTTATACTATATTAACAATGTGTTTTAGTACAGTATGTTTAATAGAATATTCTCAGTGCGGTTTGTTTTAGTTTGCATTATTTTAAGTGTTTTTTTTTTCTTCCAAATTTCACAATCTATTGTGTGTCTCTGTTGACCTTGCTTGGAGTTTTATTTTATATTTTTCTGTTTCTGGGCTGTGATTTCTGGTTCACACACTGGTGGGCAAACTGATATTTAAATCTTATTTCCCATCACATTTGATAGGAAAGCCTCTTGCAGCTTCTCTGTCTGCTTGCTTATGGTTTTCTGCTAGGCTTGCTTAATGTACTGATTTGCACAGTGGGATAAGCTAGAAAACATATTTTAAATCTGAAAGCTTATATTCTGCTGAACAGAGCAAACATTGTGGAAAAGCACTAAAATGTGCAAAATCTGTCAATTCTCCACACCCTTGCATGTAAAGGCTCTTGTTAAAAACTCAAAAATGGCAGAATGCAGATTGCATTTATGAAAAGTTGTCTTGCTATGTACGACATGTAATACATTTGAGGCTTCTGCCTGAAGAAATTATATGCTGAACATTAGCCATTTTAGGAAAAGTCATACACACTTGACCACATTCATGACTATTTTATACTCTGCTTCGCAAATCTTTTGTTATTATGGAACCTTGAGAGTGACCATAACAGTTTGGAAAGTACACAAGAGTATTCATTCCGGGCCACCTACTATACTGCCATGTTCCTCGGCTCTTGGGGATATAATTCAGACCCCACTTCTAAGGTTCAGAGACTTTCCCTTACACAAATTATAGAATTATTAGGCTGGGAAAGCCTTCAAGATACTACCTGATGCTAATTCCTGCACTTACATTCATCACAGGATGTGGTGCAAAGTGCATTTTTCAAAATCCCTTGATGGCTTATTTCCATACTTAAAATCATCCTTGCTCAAATTACTAGAGGATGTATGTAGGTAGCAGGTCAACAGAAAAATTGTGACACTGTGAGAGTAGAAAAAATAATTAGCTCTACATCAAATATTTCCAACACTACGAAGTCAGGGATAGAAATTATTTACCTGGAGTAGGAATAAATATGGTACTAAACATTTCTTAACATGTTGTTCCATTTGATTCTTAAAACAAAGTCTGCATACTCGAATAATTTGAAGCTTAGAGATATTTTGTAGCTTGCTTTAAGGGAAAAAAATACAGATATCTGGGGCTAAAATTCAGATTTCCCTTATTCTGCTCCAGAGTCATTTCCTCCTTGTGACCCATAACTCATATCTTCCCCTCCATAACAATATGGTCCTCTCTTTTTCTAGTTGTCCGTAATTAAGGGAACTAGAGCACAGCAGGGACATTTTCTGTTAGGGGTACTTCTCTAGGTGAGAATGTTAAAGATTTTGCAAAACCAACCATCTTGGGAACAATTACTGAGTGAGTGGGAGGTCTCCAATTCCAGAAATGCAGAGTCTGGTCAAGTCATTTTCTTTGCATTTAATGGCCCTTTGTGGGTGTGCCACTCAATAAACCTGCTTTAGAGAAAGCGATCTAAGAAGTCCCTCCTAAAATTATTCTCTTAATGCTGATGAATGTGGTTTCTGATACAGTGAAAACCAGAAGTAGCATCAAATTTAACATTCAAGTAGACACATACCTTCATTTTGATGAGTAAATTGAAAAACAGGGAAAGCTACAAAAAGCAATTGATTTAACTTCTCCCTTCAACATATAAATTAGTTATATGAAATATTTTACTTTTTATTCTTGTTTTTTTTTTTAATTTTTTTAAATTTATTTCTAAGAGAGAGAGAGAGACAGCGTGAGCAGGGGAGGGTCAGAGAGAGAGGGAGACACAGACTCTGAAATAGGCTCCAGGCTCTGAGCTGTCAGCACAGAGCCCGATGCGGGGCTCGAACCCACGAACCACGAGATCATGACCCAAGTGAAAGTCGGACGCTTAACCGACTAAGCCACCCAGGCGCCCCTATTCTTGTTTTTTTAAGACTACCTTAATTATATGTATTCCTACTAAAACTTATTGTTTAAAAGTAGATTTGTGATTTTAAAAAGTGGCTTGTTTTCCAAGATTTGTCATCCATGAGGAGAATGTTCTGATTTGTATATTGCTAACGGTCTTGGGAAGTTGTAAAATCTCAGTGACATACCTAGATTATATATCTGGGAAATTTTAATATATTGGAAAACTTGAAGCCTAAGCAAATTTTAAATCTTTGTCTATGCTAGTCAACTGATAAAGGTACGTTGCCTTACCCATTGGGCTACCAGACTGATGGAAGCAATGTTAATTGGATCACACATAATCAAGTTTCTTAGAACCTTTAAAAAGGTAGCAAAAGGAGTTTGTATCTATTAAGATGCTTTCAAGAACAATTAAAAAAAAAAAAGACCTCATTTCAAAGTGACTCAAGGTTGAGAAAGTTAATTGGCTCCTATTACTGGAAGTCCAGAACTCTAGCAGTCCAGTGGCTCTGTCTCCTTTCCTTGCTTTATTCTTGGCTCTGTTTATCCACCGGCGCCATTACTAAAAAGCATTTTGTGGTTTGGGGACAACGCATGACAGTATTCAGAGGAAGTGTTGAGGACTGCGTTCCACTATTAAGAAGAGTCTGTCAGCCCACTCTGAATTGTGCCATTTAGGAATATTAACTGTGCCTGGCGGAATGGAGTGAGGTTTTTAGCTACAACTAAAAAGGTGTCTGGCTGGCTCAACTGGAAGAGTGTGTGGCTCTTGATCTTGGGCTGGTGATTTCCAGCCCCACGTTGGATATAGAGATTATTTAAATGAATACATTTAAAAAGGATCCATTCCTGATTTTAAGCCTGGGGTGTAGGTAGTCAGCTTCTTCCCCTCCATGGGTCTTGTGTGAGAATGAAGGGGTGAATGGACAGCCAACATTGCCCATGGCAGATTTATTGAGAATGACTAAGCCAACAGTGTGGAATGAAATGTATTCAGGGGCACCTGGGTGACTCAGTTGGTTAAGTGACCGACTCAGTTTTGGGTCAGGTCATGATCTCATGTTTGTGAGATCTAGCTCTGGGTCAGGCTGTACCATAACAGTGTGGATCCTGCTTGGGATTTGGTCTCTCCCTCTCTCTCTGCTCCTCCCCTGCTCGTGCACGTACTCTTTCTCTCTCAAAATAAATAAATATACTTAAAAAACAAAAAAGTAAATATATTCAGTGTGTTAGGCTGCATACTTAATCATAGTGTAAAATAAAGATTTACAATAACTATAGCAATGACTGTAATGCCAATGTGGGGTAAATCTACCAATCATTGTTTCCCAAAATATTTATTTCTGAAGCTTTTACCTATGAATTTTGAGAAAAGCATTTTTCTTTTACCTCCAGTGAGCATACTTTTCCCATACCCTAATATAGTGTTTAATCTTTCTTACTACTTTTACAATGATTTAGATATTCTCTTTTTAAATGTCATTACCATCAAACTAAATAAAAATATACTAGAACTTATTTTTTAAACTAATTAATCACAGACTGAAAGTTCTCCTTTTCATATGATAGAGTAAATATTCTTTCCTTTCTACCTTCCTGTCTCTTTTTCTTCCTTCCCTCTTTTTTCTCTTGTTTTTTTTTCTTTTTTTCTTTCTCTTTTTCCTATCTCATCACACTCTTCTTTTTTTATGTTGCTCACCCATATTTAGAGAATTATATGCTGTTGCTGTTCTATGACTATATTAATAATTATTCCAGCAATAATTCTAATAATTAAACACTATATTGCTCACCAAAAATTCTTTTATTTTGATTTATTTCAGAGGTTGCTGTAACATTGCATTAAAAAAAGATAATACTCATTAAGGACATATTTCTATGTTCTTAGTTATGCAAATGGTGTTAATTGCCTCCAAATATGAGTGATAGGTTGGCTGGAAATTGGTTTCTTAAGTCCAAATCAATAGTCATCTTAACTTTACAGACATTGAACAGTTTATTTTGAAATACAGAATTGTGGAGAACTATGACATGGAGATGGTCCTCTTTTTTCTTATTTTTTATGTTGCTTGGTTTTCTGCATGGATGGCTTTCATTTTTTTCTCTTTTCTTTATTCTTGTTATTATCAAGATCTGTTTCAGCATTAATTTCTTACTTATTTTCCTAATATAGATAGCCTCTTTTGGTTTAAAGTCTCAGCTTTCTTTAGCTCAGTGAACTTACCTTCATTTTCATTTTCTTTGTTACCTCTCCTTCTATCTTCTACAGAGAGCTTTTCTCCATCAAGTCACTGCTTTTAGAATTCTTACTATGAACACAGGGGAAGTCCTGGCTCAGTCTCATATCTTCCTTTTACCTTTCCACTCACCGTATTGATCCCTTTGCTATTTTCTTCTATGTCCTGTAAATATTCGGGGGGACAGGCCAAGTCATCTTTCTATTTTCTGTGGCAATCACTCTGCTGCTTGGTGCCTCCACTGATTAATATGGGGAACCATAATTTCCTCTTCAAGCAACTTCCCCTTATCTCCAGCTGTTCTGTTTTATAGATGCACTGCTCTTTCAAATTTCATGGACGTGTGGTGTCTGTAGGTTAAGTGTCCCTATCAGATCAGGTCACGATCTCATGGTTTGTGAGTTCGAACCCCGCATAGGGCTCTGTGCTGACAGTGTGGAGTCTGCTTGGGATTCTCCCTCTTCCTCTTTCTGTGCCTCTCCCTCCTCTTTCTCTCAAAATAAATAAATAAACTTAAAAAATTTTTATGTACAATATAATTAAGAGTTTCAAAGTTTTCTTCTGTTTCTATCAAAAAGGCTATTTTGCAGATCGAAATTAGCTTTGATACTTCAGATAGGCCTGCATGCTTATGAACAAATTTAAACACGTTTAGTGTTAAACATGTGTTAAAATGTGTGGGTTTTTAAAAAATATTTTTTATTTATTTCTAAGAGAGAGAGAGAGAGACAGCATGAGTAGGGGAGGGTCAGAGAGAGAGGGAGTCACAGACTGAAACAGGCTCCAGGCTCTGAGCTGGCAGTCAGCACAGAGCCCGACGCGGGGCTCGAACCCACGAACCACGAGATCATGACCTAAGTGAAAGTCGGACGCTTAACCGACTAAGCCACCCAGGTGCCCCCAAATGTGTGTTATTTTTAAAATATGTTTTATTTTTCTGTCTGCTCATCCTTACAGAAGATAGTTTATCCACTCCTGAGAAGTGAAATAGTCCTTGCTGAGATTATATGGAACCGGATTTCAAACTTCTGAATTCAGAGACAGAGAAAGTATATTTTTACGTTTAGTTGAATTTTCTTTTAGGATTAGGATTGAAGTTGTCCGTGAGGAGAAAGAATGCTACCACTTTGCAGAAGAGGCATTTGCAAGGTAGAGAGTTTCATTCCTACAGGTTTTCTTTCTCTTTCTTTCTTTCTTTCTTTCTTTCTTTCTTTCTTTCTTTCTTTCTTTCTTTCTTTCTTTCTTTTCTTTCTTTCCCTTCCTTCCTTCCTTCCTTCCTTCCTTCCTTCCTTCCTTCCTTCCTTCCTTCCTACCTTCCTTCCTTTTTAAAATTTTGTTAAAATCCAAGTTAGTTAACATATAGTGTAATAGTAGTTTCAGGAGCAGAATTTAGTGAGTCATCATTTGCACACAACACGCAGTGCTCATCTCAATGAGTGCCCGCCTTAATACCCATCACACATTTAGCTCATCCCCCCACCCACTCCCCTCACAGGGTTCTCAGTGGTTGCCTGTGGTTGTCCAAAATGGCCTCCAGCAACAGAAAGCTCTTCTTCCCACCACGCTAGGGCACTTCGATGCTCCACTTCTCTGCAGCAAATACAAGTCTAGAAGGACTGCTGTAGCGTACTGTTTTGACTGATGACATTAATTATATTTTCCAAAGTGTCTTTTGACGTAGTGATTTGCTAATCAATTTCCAACCCATCACTCTAAAAATTAGGGTGCTAATTGGGTTCCCATCTCCTTACTCCCCAGACTGACTGCATTTGTGTATCTGTTACCCCTCAGGTTGGCGCGTGTCTTCATATGGTCTTGATAAAAGTCCATGCAGTAGAGTTTCCTGAAGTTTCTGGACTGTGTGCATCACCTTTCTTCTTATTTAAATGTCCTGTGATAACATCTATTTGTTCCCCTTTTTTCCCTTTTATTCTGTGGTCATTCCACTGGGGTTTTGAAAAGTGAAGATTTATGAAATAGGAGAGTCATTTTGTTATCTCTGTCTTTGTCCTAAATTTCTTTGGTAATGTTTGGGTCTGAATCTTTCTGTTTTTTTTTTTTTTTTAATGTTTTATTTATTTCTGAGAAGGAGAGAGAGAGAGAGAGCATGAGCAGGGGAGGGTCAGAGAAAGAGGGAGATACAGAATCTGAAACAGGCTCCAGGCTCTGAGCTGTCAGCACAGAGCCCGACACGGGGCTCAAACCCACGAACCATGAGATCATGATCTGAGACCAAGTTAGATACTTAACTGACTGAACCACCCAGGTTCCCCAGAGTCTTTCCATTTCTATCCCACAATATTTGCTTCTCAGCCCCATCCCCGATGGGTCATTTTCTGAGACCACAACAGATTTGATTCTCAGCTTCTTGTCTGTGACTGTTTGAAGCCATCATTAAAATGGATTCTTCCTTCTTTAATTATATGGGATCTATCAACTGTATATCCAGGACTCTCTGTCTTACCATTTCCCTGAATGTTGCTATTGTACACAGCTGTGCAGAACAGAGACTACAGAGTTTCTTCATGTCATTCTCTTTGAATTCCCTGAAGTCACTTCTGTCTCTGGCGATAGCTGGATTGTATAACTCTTCTTGCTTCCAGGAAAGAAAAGAAAAACCATCTTCTGGATGATTATTGTCTGGAACACTCTCACTCCTCCATTTTTTTTCTTCTGCTCATTACACAAAGCTCCACTTCAAAGAAGCTTCTGCTATTGGTGGTAAGATTAGCCCAGCAGGCAGAATCGTAGTGTTGCTATTTAATTGTTTTAAGCCTATTACATAAGAGGAGGATGAAGTTATTAGGGAAAAAGCCCCAACAACTTTTTAAGTAAAATAATTCAATAACATTGTTGACAAAACAAACTTTCTCCACAGCAGTAAGAGGTTCTCAGTTCTCAAAGAAGTGTTTCCAACAAAGGAGTGTTTTAATCTATTCTCTCATGTGAATTTAATACTTTTACTTACCTCGTGACTAGTATTAACTAAAATCTACTTGAGGGGATAACATTTTTCATACCTTTAAATAGTTCTGAGGTAGGTTTTTCTTTATAGCAACATGAGGCAGTCAGCGGTGATGAGAGATGGTCATGTGAATATTTACATTCCATTTTGTTTCATTACAAGTCAAATCACAATGTAAACTAGAATCACATTACTGCGTTTTCTCTATTCAATGAACAAAAACAAGCCAAAGTTACAATTTTGTCTCTTAAATATTTACTGTTTTTTTCTTCATATAGAGGCTTTAATGTAATCAGTGCTTGCAACGAAAATGGAGATTGACCAGCTTCTCAGTCTGCTGCTCCTTCAGTGCCGTGAAATAATCCACAGCAAAGAATTAGCACATATTCTAATATGTGCTAATTACATAGTGATGATGATCATGACCATGAGGTCATACTAGAGTCCCTTCTTCTTCCAGGTGTCCAGTCTACTATTAGAGAAGTATGTCAATATTGTAGAAATATTTTAGGAAACAAATGATCTTATCTTTGCACTGCCTGTATTTATGAAGATGAACTGCAGGAACACCTTCTACCTCAATGTCTTCCCTTCCTCCAAATTCTACTTTGTTCTACTTGTTTTTAACCTATGTGCCTCATGAGTAAAGTAGTTTTACTCTAGACACCTAAGTACATTTAAATATAGTACAGTTTTGCGCAGGAAAAGTTTGCAAACCACCAGACTTTCCTTAGGTTGGTGGCTGTGGATATTGGTTGTGGCAGCATCATAATTTGGATGGTTTTTTTGTTTTGTTTTTTTTAAATCTGGTAGCTGGGAGACAATTCCTTGCTTATCTCTATTTTCTCTACAATTTACCTTCCTGGAAAGTATCAATATATTTTGCCTTTGTATCCTTTTCTTTTGTTGTGAAGCAGTAGAGGTTCATGACTGAAATGTTAGTCTGAGATTATGTTCTTTGTAAATGGTGATCACCCAACTGTGTTGACTTCTTTACTTTTTTGGATCTCTGCAGTATTCTACCACTCCTGCCAGTCCTAACTGGATGTTTCTAAAACCAGAACTTTCACTTTCTCCTTGTTTTTGTCCCCTCATTTCTTTCTTTCTTTCTTTCTTTCTTTCTTTTTTTAATGTTTTATTTATTTCCAGGAGAGAGAGAGAGAGACAGCATGAGCAGGGGAGGGTCAGAGAGAGAGGGAGTCACAGACTCCGAAAGAGGCTCCAGGCTCTGAGCTGGCAGTCAGCACAGAGCCCGACGCGGGGCTCGAACCCACGAACCGCGAGATCATGACCTAGGCGAAAGTCGGACGCTTAACCGACTAAGCCACCCAGGCGCCCCTCCCCTCATTTCTTTCTAATGGAGCTGATCTATTTTCATAGACTGAGTGCTCACCATAATACTTTCTGTGCTTCTTTCTTTCTTTTTTATTTTTTTAATGTTCATTTTTGAGAGAGGGAGAGAAAGAGAGAGAGACAGAGTGCAAGCAGGGCAGGGACAGAGAGAGGGAGACGGAATCCAAAGTAGTCTCCAGGCTGTGACACAGGACTCAAAGTTGCGAACCATGAGATTATGACCTGAACTGAAGTAGGATGCTTAACCGACTGAGCCCCCCAGGCAGTCCCTCTGTGCTTCTTTTGTATTGTCTATATTCACCCATGATTATCACAATGGTAATAATCATTGCAAGGTTTGGCCACTACCTATAAAACTAGTTTCATAGTATCCTCTTCCAAACCAATAATCTGTTCCCAATTCTTTATCGTATCAATGGATAATATGTTGAAATCTTATTTTTTTCAGAGAAGATATGTTTTCTGAGGTCAAAAGCCTGTACTTGGGCACATGGGTGGCTCAGCCAGTTGAGCGTCTGACTTTTTTTTTTTAATGTTTATTTATTTTTGAGAGAGAGAGAGAGAGAGAGAGAGAGAACGAGTGGGGGAAGGGCAGAGAGAGAGAAAGGGATACACAGAATCCAGAGCAGGCTTCATGCTCAGAACTTTTAGCACAGAGCCTGACGCTGGGCTCGAACTCATGAATCATGAGATCATGACCTGAGCCAAAGTCAGACTCTCAACTGACTGAGCCACCGAGGCACCCCGAGCATCCAACCGACTTCTGATTTCAGCTCAGGTCATGATCTAGTGGTTCATGGGGATCAAGCCCTGTGTTGGGCTCTGGTAGCTGGGAGCCCACCTGGGACACACTCTCTCTCTCTCTCTGCCTCTCCCCTTCTTGTGCACTCTCAAAATAAGTAAGTAAACTTAAAAAAAAGAAAAAATCTTGTTCTTACATTATTTTTATTTCTCCAGATCTTTATTACTCAAAGTGTGGTCCATTAACCAATAGCATTGATGCCACCCAGAAGCTTATTAGAAATGCAGGATCTTGGGCCCTACTCCAGACTTTCAGAATCAGAATCTGCATTTTAACAAGATCCCCAGATAAAAGCACTATATCTGAAACTTTAATGTGAATATACATCACTTCACATCTTGTTTTAAGAATTTCAACAAGATTTTAGCACACACCCCAGTTAGGCTGATGCCATTGAATCTTGGATCACAGTTTGAGTAGCAAGACTGTAGGACAGTCCTGTCCAATAAAACTGCCTATGATCATGGCGATATCCTATGTCTGTTGCTCAGTAAAGTAGCTATTGGCCACATGTGGCTAATGGGCACTTTAATCTATTTAAAGTTAAGTTTACATGCCTACATATGGCTGGTAGCTACCCAATTAGACAGGGAATCCTGGACACTTAGGAATTTAGTAAATATTAGGTGTAAGTGAGATTAAAAAATCCCAAAACCTTAATCTCATGAAAATAAAAATTCATTTCAGACTCCCTGGTGCTTATATGAAATTAGGGAAATGTGTGTAGAGTTCCTAATAGCCACACCTGTCGCCTGACAACAAATTGTCCTCCATTATAATCAGTAGAGTGTATTATCTTCAAGTCACTTGTCCTATTTGTCAAAGTGGATTATTCATTCGCACCAAGAAGCTGACATGATTTTTCAAAGCGCTGATTGCTGCAGACTTGGGCATTATGGGAAACAGCACAATACTCCTATGGGAAAGTGTTCATGCTTCCTGTTTCAGCACTTAATTTCTATAGCTTTCTGGGGGTTTTCCTTTCTAAATGTACCTATTTCTCTATTTCCTGTTTAAACTTATTTCAGTTACAACAGAAAAAGCCAACATGTTATAAAGAACTGGTAAAGCTTGTTTTCCTGATAAATTTTTTTTTAAGTTGGGAACGATACACCAAATAATCAGAAATTTTGAGCAACACATTTTAGAGCGTTATGATGTTTTGATTTTAATGTGACTCAATTATTTCAAATATGACTATTCATATGATTTTCAAAAAAGTATGCAACTTTCAAAATGAAATATTGATTTGTGAAAAAGCTAATTAAATTTACTTTAAAAGTGCATTCATATTTGTAATGACTATCATGTGTGATTTCATGTAAATAAAGCGATTTTTGTTTTACCCAATGGCAATATTTTCCATTATATAAAACATACTTGCTCAAGAGGTATTAATCCGACTGGCAACCTTATAAGAATAAAAGAGGCAATACTGAAAGATGAGACTGATAGGCACTGATGTGAAGGGAAGAAATAGGTCTAAGGGAAGGCACAGGCTGTGGCTGAAGGCCCCCCCCTGCCCCCATGCGCTGGCTGGGGCGGGACCCAGGTTGGAGCCTCTTTGATTCTCCTGGACTGCCCAGCTCCTGGTGTTCATCCCTCAAATAGAGAGATGAACGTTTTCTTCTCTCAATCTCTGACTCAGAGTGGGGCCCAGAATTGTTACTTAAAACCATTGCCAATGTCACATCTTTCCTTTTCCTTCTTCTTTTGATTAGTAGCTCCTTAATTTACAATCTCTGGGAGTGCACAGTGTCCATAAGCTTCTTTGGTCTTATCAAAAGGCACAGAGGAAGATAGGAGTACCAGATCTTAAGTAGATTAAGGCACAGCTGTTAAGTCCACACGCGGATGAGATCTGTGAGTATTAAAGATACCCTGGAGCGGAATGGGAGCTTACTTTAGAAGTGTCATTGCTTTCCTACTTGGAGGATTTGTTGTGAGTAGTTTTTTTTTTCTTTCTTTAACTTGCCGTTTAGAAAGTGGGTCATTAAGTATTGTCATTTGCTAAAAAAATTAACCCTAAGTGCCTTGAAAGGAAATAAAGTAGATTTTTCAAAGTTAAAGTGTTCGGGTACTTTAGAAAGTGTTTGGAAAAGCATGAAAAGGGTTTACATTGAGTACATTTTAGAGAAGACATGATATAAGCTTATCTGCTGCAAGCAATGAATGTGTACTACTGCCCTTGCCCAGAAAAAAATACTCTTGTCAAATTCCTTTTGTAGAAATGAAGCCTCCCTCCCGTTAGTGCTGCAATTGGTTTACCCTTCCAAGTAAGACAAATTTTATTATAGGTCAGACCTGATATTAATATCATGGCTTGTCTGCTCTTTTTTGTTTTTAATTGTCTTTTTATACTTAGTATAAACATGTGGTTAAAGGAGAGTATGGCAAAGGCGATGCTTCATGCTTTTTGTTTATTTTTGTTTCATCTTTTCTGCAGAATAATTTGGGTGTGACTATAAATAATGATTGTGTTGTTTCGCTGATCAATATTGAATTAGTACCTTATAGGTAGAGATTATTAACACTCTTCATGGCAAGATCATGTTTGTTTAATAAACTATCATGTTGTCTTTGTTTGGGGTTATTTCTAGTACTTATATTTATTTATTAAGTACTTATAATTGTACTTACTTACTGTGTTAAATAAATGAATACATAAAGAATGAGCAGATTGTAAGACTGAGAGTAAAGAAGAGTGAGTTATTAGCTTAAAGAAGAAAGTTGCATAAGAGGTGAATTTTAACAGATTTTGGTAGAGACAAGAAGTATTTTTTATTCTCCAAAACTTCCAATCAACATTCATTAGAGCGAAATAAAGGCAAAGTGATTTATTGGAAAGTTTGTATCTACATATCCTTGAGCCTCTGGATGGACAATATAATTTAAATTTTATCTCTTTTTCCAAACCTGTGTACCAGCTACACCTCTTCCTCCCGAATATCTCTTCTGGTGCTTAGCATTTGACATAAGATTCCAATGACCTTGCTCACTGGCTTCAGTGAATTCATTGCCAGAGGAAACTTTTATTTTACAAACAGAAATATTCCTCCCTTAAGGTAAGTAGGAAGAATGACCAAGCTTGAATTTAGGGGCTTTGTAAAAAATTCTACACAGTTCAATACTACTACATTATTTTATTTTATTTTATTATTTAATTAATTAATTAATTTGAGAGAGAGAGGGTGCAAGTAAGTGAGGGGCAGAGAAAGAGAGAGAGAGAGAGAGGGAGGGAGGGAGAGAGAGAGAGAAGTGGGGCTCACCCAAATGCTTACACCCAGATGCTTAATCAACTGAGCCACCCAGGCACCCCTCTACTACATCATTTTAAACATTACATTTTGTACCATGTTTATTTCACACTAAATAATGCAGTTTGGTGAGCATTATTCAAGTTTCCCTACTTATGGCCAATTCCAAGGAAAACTGATAAGCTTCTATTTCATCAGCTGGAGATTTTGCTGTAATTATCAGCAAAATAACTAAAATTTAGTGACCCAACCTTATATGAAATGAAGAGAGCAACTTGAAATAAGTATCTCAATACTGATTGTTTCTCCCATCAAGATCACCAGATTCCTGCTCAAACCTTTGCTGCCATTTGCCCATGGAAACAGAAAATTTATAATCTTAGAGGCAATTCTATGAGAAGGAATTGCTAGAGCCTGTGAGAATAGTATATGTGTGTAATCCATGTTGATATAAAACCTAAATTTTGATTACATGTCTTCCTATTTCTGTCTTACATTGAAGGAAAACTAGAAATTACAACTAAGTAGTTTTGGGAGAAAAGTCATGGTTTTTTTCAAATGAGCAATATATACTTAGATCTGATGTTTCATTTTACAAATTTCAATAAATCCTCTTTTTAGGCTAAGAAACAAGAATTTAACGCTCTATTGCAAGCAATGCTGTAGGTGCAATAAATTCAACCATTCTATTTGTCTTTGTTTTGTGAATGCCTTCCAGTTTTTTGGTTAACTGATGCCTGTTTTTGGTTTATGTACTTTATCAAGAGGTTACTTAAGAGACCAAACCTAATTTTACACTGTTGTGTTCCTTGGATCATCTCACATTTTTAACAGGGGATTGTACCTTTTCTTAATTTATCCAGAGTGTCCTGTTTATTATCCCTCACATATTCATGGTAAATCTGTCTGCATTTTCACGTGGGGAGGATGAAGCAGGGAGTCAAGCATTCTATATGAACATATTCAAGTTGCTGTCACCAATCCATCTCCTGGCTTGGTCACTGTTGGCCACCGGCCAAAAGAGGGGCTGATTCAGTGCAGCTCTGATACTTTTAATGCGACATTCAAATGTATTGAGCAGCCAGACATTTTGTCTAAACAGGACAATGATAATGAGGGTTAGCATATGCAAAGTGCTTACCATGTAGACTGTGAGTCATTTCACATGCAATATATGCTTTAGAATTAAACTCCCAATCCGTACTCCATTCTATACATCAACCAGGGTGCTGGTCAGAAAGAGATGGCACATTCATTCTGGGCAACTTGAGGAAACTTTGTAAAGGTTCACATCTGTAGACAGGTTTAAGGAAAACAATTGGGACAGGATTGCACAGTACAGAAGTCTGGGGGTCCCAAAGGAGGGAGGCCATCTCACCCGAAGGCCTGTAAGTGCAAGGGAGAGAGTGGTTTATGGGAGTCTGGATGGGGTAGGTGTGAGACCAGCGACAACTGACCGGAGCTGTGACATTTATAGAAGAGTACAGCTAACCAGTAGGGATTTAACGGGAGAGCTGCTGGGCGAATAAACACCCCTTACCCTCTCTCTCCTCTCCCCTTACACCCCCTGCTAGTGCCCTGGACTGGCCCAACCCAACTGAAAAGGGTCCCTTTATTGGAGTAGAAAGTGATGTCCTAGGCACATGACAGGGAGAAAAGTGGAGAGAGGATTTGAAGTGGCCAATGGACGGCACCTGCATAGTCTGTAAGCACAGTTCATATCCAGCCCAGTCTCTACCGTGCATGCTTAGCTCTTGGATCACTTCACCTACTATTTGTTTCACCACTGACTTTGCTCTGGCCTTCATATTCTTTCTAGAATGTAAGGTCCCCCAGCCCTACAGCCTTTGCACCTGATGATCCACATGCTCTGAATGCTCTCTTCTGGAGTCTGGACTTGGCTTCCTCAACATTTATATCAGGTCTCAGCTGTCACCTCCTTGTGGATTCCAACTCTGACCATGCCATCTACAATGTGCCCTTCCTGAGTCACTCTGTTATACATCATCCCCTTCATTTTACTGATAGCACATATCTCATCATGAAGATGCTTTTGTTTATGTTTTTGTTTAAGTTTATAGGGCAAAGACTTATGTATTTTTTTTTTCATCACTGTGTTTCCCAGTGGTTGGAACAACTCTTGGCGTGTAGAAACAATCCACTATTTTAAAATGAATCTTTATATATAATTAGGCCCATAAAAATGTTCCTGATTTTCACAAATGGAAATCTGAGGGATAAGTGTGTCTAAGACTATACAGCTAGTAGATGATAGGACTAAAGTGAAAATACAAATATCCTTTTTTTTTGTTTTGTTTATTTCTTTTGAGAGAGAGCACGAGAGAGCAAGTGGGTGAGGGGCAGAGAGAGAGAAGGAGAGAGAGAGAATCCCAAGCAGACTATGAGGGGCTTGAACTTATGAGCCATAAGATTATGACCTGATCTGAAGTTGGATGCTTAACTGACTGAGCCACTCAGGCATCCACACAGATATCCTCAACGCTAATGTAGGAGATCTGAACCATTGGGTCACCCTGCTTCGCAAGAGGTTGACAGGATATACTAGATATACTATGTCTTTGTTCATTGGCCTGACAACCTTTGCAAAGCTTTAAAGGATGACTGCCTTGTACACTAGGAAATGTGTCAGCAGTGTGGAAGATTCTGAGTCAATGTTAGTAGCAGAGTAGACTGGAGAATTTAGAATTCTTAATTCCAGGTTAAAGTAAGTGTACAAAATGGTAGCTTCAGAATATGCTTTTGGACTCTCAACATTTTCCAACCTACCATATTTCATATGAAAAATGACTCCTGCTCAGCACCGCTTTCCGTGACAGTTGGGTAGAAACAGAAACAGCTCGTTTGCTGAAATGCTAGCTCTTTTGATTAGAAAATATAAAAAATATGCAAATTCAGCTCTTCTGGAAAAGAAAAGGTACAATTCATATCCCCGCCTCATTTTATATTTCAATTAAGCTCGCTTCACCTCCTTTTTCTTGCCTTTTGAATCAGATCCAGTGGGAATGTGAAGAGTGATGTCACCTCTGGTCAGAATGCACATTTTTGTAGCCCTTTCTGCTATTCTTCCTCGGCTTTTGTTACACGACATGGAAACAAAAGCTGATAAAGATGTTGGCATGACAGGAGGAAGTGGGAGACAGTAGGAATGGAAAGGGGAATGGAGCAAAAAAAAATATGCTTTAAGCATTCGCAGTGGTAGTTTCCACACTTTCCTTCTATGTGTAATTCCTCAGGTGTTGGAAGCTGGCTCCGACAGGTCCAGGGGTCCCTGAAGGATGGACGGTGTCAGCGAGAGAGAGAGTGAGAGAGCCTCAAGATTCTTTCTGATCACCAGGCAGTCATCTCTGACCTGTCGGTTTTGGTGTCTTTATTTAAAGGTTCAAGAACAACATGAGATCAGAAAAAGGAATTTTTACAATGAGAAGCCTTTTGTGAATTACCTCAATCATAGTGAGGTTAAATTTTACAACTAAGGAAATAACAGGATGTTCTTAATGAAAAATAGGATGACATATATATGTTAAGTCGTAAATAGTTAGGCTAGGAATTATTCTGTTTGGCTCTCAAGAGGATGAATGTTTTTGAACTGGATAGTTTGTGGAAACCTATTTGATGCTAAATGTGTGAACACCATGCGGCCCCTAAATGTGTTAGCCTTTTGGTTTTGGGTTATGTATTAGCTACTCTTTTCTATCCTCATCCCAGCCACCTGTAAGGGAGGATGTTTGCAGAAGGTATGCCTTTGGGAAGGGACTGCCATACATCATCAGCTAGAAGAAGCTGTAAGTGTTAAGTTCTACCCCAGTTTGTTCCTAAACTCTAAATAAGGCTCTTTGTCTTGGGGCCAGGCTCAATTGTCTTTGATATACAAGGCCCATAGGAAGAGGCTTTTGACAATCACCCACAGAGCTTTCATCTAAAATCTCTTTTGATTAGAAAATAGCAGGAATATGCTTTTCCTTATGTGGTATCTGTGTTCGGAATATGGGTCTGATATGGAATATTGTGAGGCCTGGTCAATACCAGCAGGCTCATTTCTAACATGAGCCAGTAGTAGCAGAAGGAGATACCAGTTTTCCTTTCTCATGGCAGGAGCTGTCCAAACACTGCCATTTCCTTGCTTTGACTGCCATCAGAGAGGCCGGTGTGGCTCCCAGCGCTCAGGGAGCAGCCCATCTCCCCCTGCGCAGTATGCCCAGTACACACTTCTCATTCACATCCACTGCTCCTCGTTTTATGAAAAGTTATGTGCAGAAGGGGAAATAAACACTACCTTAATGATCAGAATTTCTCGCCTTGACATTTACTCTCACAATTTAGAAATTTGTTTTTGGTTGTCAGTGGGAGCTAAAGCACTTATTTCTATAATTATTCCATTTTATTCATTTTTGCTCCCTGAGCTTCTGACCCTATTCGGCTAACCAAGGTTATGTTTTTGTGCAAACTCTTTCCCAGTTAAGCTCCCGGCGATAGATGTTTATATGCTCAATCGTAGGGAATAGAGTTTTCCAAAATTCTGTCCTAACCACTCATCATGGTGAGGGCTCTACACACATGCTTGGTGAATACCACTCTTCACCCAGTAGCTCACTGGTTTGGTAATGAACATGATTCTCTTCCAAGAATTTAGCAACCCTTGGTCTTCTTAGCGTCATTAAACATAGGATCCTTGACATAACATATTTATTGCTTTCAAACCTCACAGTGATGTTGAAAAGAATTTTGGGCCAAAATATAGGAGAGCTTGAAATAAACCCTTTGGGTTTTTAGATGCAAGAAAATAAGCCTTCTCTGTGAAAGGGACACAGAGATGATCCTCTTTGCTTCACTGGCGCATCACTAATTAGAATAACTATAATTCTCAAAAGGTCATATGACATTTTTTTCTCCTCAGATAGTAAATATAACTGCTATGGTCCTGTTTTATTGAAATAAAATCTGGCATGGAGCAAATTATTGCCAGTCTTGTCTTTGGGAACAGGCTAACACTAACGGTCTTAAATTGATATGATCATAAGTGGTTCATTTATTTGGTTGTTATATTTTTAAATTCCAAGATCGAGAATTAAATAGAAATCATGAATTTTGAGTTTAAGAAAAGCTGCATTGTTTGAATGTCATCTCAAGGAAGGAGAATCTAATGAGACTTGGAAAAATGAAATACCATGAACAACTTACCAATTTAAGGTGCTGTTATTACTATACCAGCTGAGTCACTTAGTGCTGGACTGTGGGAACAGAGTCATTCTACTGAGTCTTCATGGATGATGTCTTTGGATGTGAGACTGTTTGCTTTTGACCTAACTGGCAGATACATTGTTTTTTGAGGCTATGTTTGCCACACACCCTTTATTATTGCTGTACTTGAAATGCTCTATGTGGCTAATGGGATAGAACCTTCTATGCTTCTCCTGTGATCCACAGGTAGGGGTGCAAGGTGAAGCAGAGTTCACTTGCCCCTTAGCTCATGGCTGTCTTCACAAGTACTGTTCCCAAGCCTGAACTGAATGCTATAGTTTAAAGGGGAAACTGCATGGTCTAAATCAAGTACTGCCCCATCCTTTTCATAGATTTTAGAGTTTAGTGCCACTCAATTTTAGAGTTTAGCCCCACAGGCCTTTGAAGCTGTGAAGTCAGAGGCTGCTGACCCACTAGAGGTGTTGTGAGCCCTCTGACTGCTGGTGAGACTGAGCTATAAGTCCAGAGCCTGGCATATGACACCCAGTCAATATAGTCTTCATTGAATTTACTTTGGAAATGCATATTAATTTTTTAAGGCAGGTTGTAGTAGGTTTATGTGGGAAAACAATGAATTATAGATGAAAATTGGAGAAAGCGTGACAACAGAATGGTGGGGACAGACAAATTCAACAAACGTCATGTCAGCCCACTTCTGAATTTTTTAAGCCTGAGGATAAATCTGAGAGGATAGGTTATATGTTCTGGAAGCATGTCAGAGTTTGAAGTAGACTACAGGGGATGAATGGCTGGGATAGATAACAGGTGACAAGAAGATGGTCTCTGTGTTGGTTTATTTCACCCTCCCTTGGTGCTGGGAGTCCTCAGTGAACAAAATAGTCAAGAAGCTCCCCTGTCCAGGGGTGCTGGGGTGGCTCAGTCGGTTAAATCTCTAACTGAGACTCAGGTCACAATCTCAGGGTTCGCGGTTCAAGCCCCTCATTGTGCTCTGTGCTGACAGCCCACAGCCTGGAGCCTGCTTTGTATTCTGTGTCTCCCTCTCTCTCTGCCCCTTCCCCACTCACACTTTCTCTCTCTGTTTGTCTCAAAAAAAATTTAAAAAATTAAAAAAAGAAGCTTCCCAGTCCATAATCCCATCAGGCAGGGCACTGCCTTCCACCACGATTTCAGGAAACTTGTTTATTATTATTAACACTATTTTTATTTTAAAAATTCTATTTATTTTGAAAGAGACAGAAACAGCACAAATGGGAGAAGGGCAGAAAGAAAGAGAGAGAGAATCCTAAGCAATGTCCACATTGTCAGTGCAGATCCTGATGCAGGGCTCGTACTCATGAAACTGAGATCATGACCTGAACTGAATCCAAGAGTGTGATGCTTATCTGACTGAGTCACCGAGGTGCCCTGAAACTTGGGTTTTTCAAACCCCTTGAACCTAACTCTTCCCCCTTGCAAGCAGTGTGCCTCCCTTAATTTCTCAAGCAACAGGAGAGGATCAGCATCTCACTGGAAACTCCTTTCCATCCACCTTTAGTTTGTATGTTTTTGTTTGCCGCTCTCTTAAACTTATTGAAAAAAATTTTTTAAACATTTATTTATTTTTGATACACACACACACACACACACACACACACACACACACACACACACTGGGAGCTGGGAAAGGGCAGAGAGAGAGGGAGACACAGAATCTGAAGCAGGCTCCAGGCTCTAAGCTGTCAGCATAGAGACTGGTGTGGGGCTCAAACCCACAAATTGTGAGATCATGACCTGAGCCGAAGTCAAGCACTTAACTGGCTTAGGCACCCAGGCACCCCTTCAAATTTTTTTTCTATCTTTTTGTCCTCTTACTCTTTTTTATACTCAGAGTAGTCATTTGGCCAGAAGGGCTTATCGATCTATGACCACTTTTTAGTGGTTCTTCTTTCTCTGGCTGTAATTCATTGGAAAGCACTGTGTTCTACTCTTGATCTGAAATCTCTTCTACCTCATGTTTTGGTTGGCATTAAATGAGAGGGTCCTGTTGTCATGAACATCTGATTGATCCACTGTCTCAAGAGTCCACGGGTATGTTTTGGCCTCAGAGTGCGAACTGTAACTGATACTTTAAAATTGGAATAAATATGTGTCATGTAACATATGACATTTCTTACAGGTTTTTCCACTCTGTTTTCTGTTCTCTCTCCATGTTTCTTATGTCTGTTTTTCCTAGTCAACTCCATGACACATTGATTTTCTGTTCAGAACTTTTAAATCATTTCCTGCCCAGTCATACCGATATTCATACTCCACCCTTTAACTAGTATTCTAATAATTATTGTAATGATTAATAACAATAATAATGGCTAACGTTTCTTGAACAGTTATTCTAAGTCAAAGAGTTAACACACTAGCCAAAATTTCCAAGATTTGTCTGAATTCAAAGCCTATATTCACTTTTTTAAAAAGAAATTATTTATTTAGTTCCTTATTTTCAATTGTACAAAGCAGCATTACCAGCTATAGTCTCCATGTTGTCCAGGAGATCTTCAGGCCTTATTCCTCAGGTCTTATTCCTCT
Source organism: Proteles cristata cristata (assembly GCA_017311185.1). Lineage (NCBI taxonomy): Eukaryota > Metazoa > Chordata > Mammalia > Carnivora > Hyaenidae > Proteles > Proteles cristata. The sequence goes on along the minus strand of JAESUZ010005579.1, from coordinate 680,477 downwards.
TGTAAGTGAATGTTTGTACCCTTTTATCAACTCCTTGTTTTCCTTACTCCAATTCTCCCTATTTTTCTCACCCCTCTGGATCCTGGCATCCATTTTTCTACTCTCATAGCCTATCTTTCTAACCATGGCATTGTGCTGTCGGTCCCACCAATGAAGTATTTATTACCGTATCCTGGTCACTTTGTCCCAAGCGTAAGGAAAAGTAAGTGGAAAGCATGAACTTCTTATTTCTCTTTTTTTTAATTACATTTTTGTGAGCTGAATAAAGAAAAAACTGTTCTGGCGTAAATGAGTTCGAATCGTGGGGAATGATAATCCTCACACGTGGGTTCAGCCTCACCAAGGTGGGGTAGGAAAGAGAAGGGACAGGGACCAGGTGACAAGGAAACCCTTCGACAGCCTGGAGAGGGGAATGAGTCAGATTCTCTGCTGGGGTCCATAATCTGGCTCGTTGCTCTGAAATCTTCAGACACGCACACAGGCTGGAATGTAATCTGCTGCCTGCTCAGAACCTCTCATTTTTTCCAGGGGAAAATGTGACTGAATTGATTTTGTCTTGAACTCACATTTGTACTACTGCTGAATAAAATGATGACTTAGGTATGGGTTTCATGTAGTGAGTCCTGCTTGGAAAAGTCACCCTGTTTGAGTATTTGGTTCACCTAAAGCTCTTAGAATTCCCAGAAGTAATTTCCTCCAAACTGTCATGTTATATGATAAGAAACATAAACTATTTAGTGACCAGGATATCATGAGATTATAGTTATAGGAAAGTTGAATACTTTAGTGACTTTGTGACGTGATTTAGTCATATTTCTACTAGTTGTCTTTCAACTCTGCATTAATTATAGCCAATTATATTTTTGGGGGAAAGATACAGCAGTTGTGATTTTTTTCAGTTCTTTGATTTCTGTGTTGAGAGTCCTCAGCTTTGATGCATTCTTGAAATAACTCTAATAAAGCAATGTGTTTTATTCCTTGTTTAATAAGATAAAACCAGCAGGATGTCCTATTTTCAGAATTGTTTGATAAAGTATCCCTCTCACTGAGCTGAGAGAAAAGGCAATGGATTTTTTTCTTTTTTTCATTTTATGAGCTCTAGGATGCAAAGTCCCTAAGTATAATACACTGTTCTTTATATGACTTTCTCACAACATCCTGTTTTCTCTCTTCTAGTTCTTTTGAATAATTCTCACAGTTCTTGGTGAGCTGCTAATCAGGTTAGCCTGTGAAATCTGGAATGGAACAAAGAACATTACTGCAGGAAGATGAGCTTTTTCTGAGTAATATAGGATAGCTATTTGACACTTTTCATTGAGTAAGAACTGAGATTTAATAAAATTCTTAGCAAACTATAGTTTTTCTTTGCTTTCTGAAGTTAATATATTAATACTAATTAACAAAAGTTAATAAATACTATATACTGAAGTTAAATGCACATACTTCTCCATTTATAAGAGCAGAGGTTTTTTTTTAGGTCTTTTATTAATATATATGAGCCACTATTAGAAATAGCTTAGTCTTAACTTTGCAAATGCCCGTTACAGTATCTGGGCAATAACTTTTGGATTTTATAATAGCAAATGTTAAGTGAATGATAGCCAGAAGCACACTATCTTGGTTTCTGTAACTACCTACACCATTTTGAAACTATGTATATGTCCATCTATACTTCATTGTTGGCTTTCATCATATTGACTATGGCTTAGCTGCTATGAGTTTAGAAGGTAGTACATGACAAATAGTAAATAGTTTTGAAATTATTTATAAAAAAAGGGAGATCTTACATAGACTTCAAACTCTGCTGGTATAAATGAAGCTGAACCTCCATTTTCAACACCACCTTTTCCCTGGTGTTTAATAAATCAAGTGTTTGGTGTTGGAATATAAGGAGTATTTTTACTGTAATATTAACAAAAAATTTCCTTACATTTCTACATATCAGAGGAAGCTCTTATGCTCTACTTTCTTTAATGACACCTGATTTGCAGACTTTAATTCCCTTCTTTTTCAACTTTATTTGGGAGTTGACAAATTATTATTGTTTTTGTAAGAGTTTGCACCCTGATTTTATTAAAGGTATGAGAGTATTCATAAATACTGAAAGATACTGGATATATGTTCTTTTTAGCATATGTGATGATGGCTGGAAGTTTGGGCATCCACTTACTGAACATATTATAAAACACTTATTCTTTGTCTTCTTTTGTAAGGTTGAGGGCTTTGTGAACTTACAAACTCTCTTGTCATCCCTTAAATCTCCTTGACTAGGACTTCCTAAAGTTTGGTTTGCATAGGATGATCCAGGATTCTGGCACATATTCCTAGAGATTCCTGTCTGGAAGAAGTGAGGCAGATCCCATGAGTCTATTTTTAACAAGTCTCCCAAATAATTCTGATACCAGTAGTCTGCCTTTGTACTTTGAGAAAGCTCATCTGTGTCATGGCCATTAACAAGGAATGTGGAAATCTATGCCTTTACAAGCAGCCTTGGGGAATTCACAATTATAATCGGGTAATGGTGTATAGCCTCAGTAAGCATTCTTTTTTTTTTTTTTTAATATTTTATTTATTTTTAGGAGAGAGAGAGACAGCATGAGCAGGGGAGGGTCAGAGAGAGAGGGAGATACAGACTCTGAAATAGGCTCCAGGCTCTGAGCTGGCAGGCAGCACAGAGCCCGACACGGGGCTCGAACCCACGAACCGCGAGATCATGACCTAAGCGAAAGTCGGATGCTTAACCGACTAAGCCACCCAGGCGCCCCAGTAAGCATTCTTTAATATGAACACTTAAATTTTATAAAATGAATGATCGATTATCTCGTTTTGAAATTTTGTTAAACAAGTTAGTTTGAGATGAGAAACAGTACTTATAGAGTTTATTTTCTTAAAATCTTGCTTTGAAAGCAATTTTGAGAAGACTTAATGACCAAAAAAAATGGGAGCATATTCAATTATTTTTTTTTATCCCTGAAATTGAAGCTGAGTATTTTTCTTTGGAAAGTTTATAAAATAAAATACTATTAGAAAAGAAATGAATTCTCAGAATTTATCTCTTTTAAGTTGACTTCCCTGGTTCGTATCAATGGCAGTCTTAGTCTAGATTTTGTCAGTTTGGGGAAATTTGGTGAAAACAATCAAAGATTCTTGGGTAACTTATTTAAAAACCGAACTGTACTTGACTGAAAGGTCAACCCAAAGGAAAGGAAAAACACTACTTCAAACTTCAGTTTTATCAGGAGACAGGTGGTCTCAATATGGGTCATTCTTTTAGAATCTCTTGCTGGCTATAGATATTTCTTTTTAAAATTTAGTGCACAGAAAAACAAACCGCTTAAATGCAATTTTAAAGCTGACACTATCAGGAGGAGAAAAAAAAATGGTAAATTCCTCTGACTACCCAGGGAAGGAAACAAAACCATTTGGGTGCATGGAGGGGAAACTAAGAATTTCAAAAAAGTAACAAACTGAAAAGGCTACTCTGGCTTGTGTATTTCCAGCCAAAGTTTCCTGAACCGTAGGGGGTTGAGCTTTGGTGTAAAGATATGAACTTTTCAGATATGATCTCAATAGCTTTGCCCGATAAACTTCCAGTGACATCAATGGTTTTAAAAGGCTCCTTGTGATCATCACAAGTTGGGTTCATCTGCACTTTCAGAGTAAAAATTCATTTATTTGTTGAAATGCAAAGCAAATTGGCCCATTTTTGATAATTATACATTGACAGCTATAACATGTTGATGTTAACATCTTGTTTACCTCTATGAGACCTGTGCTATCATTATCTCTGTTTTCGTAGGATCACGAGGTAGGAAGTAGTATACTTACAGCCATGTAACTAAAGGGAAGCATCTGAATTTTGAGCCCCTGTTCTTAACTGCTCTGTAATATGTGCAACAATGCTGAGTTATGGGAATTACCTACATTTAATTCATTATAGGGAAAATCTCTAAATTTTGAATATGCCTTAAATCCTTTTGAAATATTTGAATAGAAATAGGTACCCTATTGGTATGTCTAGAAATAAGCTATTGCAAATTAATATGAGTATCATTAAGATGGGATTCTGATATATCATTCTTCATGTTAAAAATGTAAATCAGCTACAGATATTCTGGTCATTGAGCTTCATAGCATTCCTCATATTTTCTATGTCCTTGCTGATTTATTGGCTAGTTTCTATTTGCTAAAAAAAGATATTTTTAAGTCTTCAACTCTAATTGTAGTTTGTCTGTTTCTTCCTTTTATTCTGCTAAGTTTTGCTTCTGAGTATTGGCAATCTGATATTAAAAACACACATTCTTTTATTAATCTGCTTTTGGAGAGCTGACCCTTTTATTGTTATGAAAGAGCTTCTTTATCACTGGTAATAACTTTAGACTTGAAATCTCTGTTGTATGACATTAATACAGTTATTGCATCTTCTTCTTATTACTGTTTGTGTGGAATAACTTCTTTTATCCATATATTTTCAACCTAGCTGCATATGGATATTTAACGGTCATCTTTTATAGACTGAATATAATTGAGTCTCACTTTTTCCTCACTCTGATAACCTCTACCTTTTCATTGAACTGTTATTCTATTAATGTCTAATCTAATTCTTGATATGACTGGGATTGCGTCTATCATTTTATTATCTAATTTTTTATTCATCTCCTTTGTTTTTCATTCTCTTTTTTCTTTCTTGCCCCCTTTTTTAGATTATTTAAAAATGCAAGAAATCTGTTTTACTTTTCCTATTGGCATTTTAGATGTAAGTCCTATGTCATTTTCTTAACGATTGAACTAGGGATTATACTGTATAACCTTAACTTTTAATGGTTCACTTAAGTTAATGCAACTTTATGGATGTAAACAACAGAGGTAATGAAATCACATTGGTGCACATCCTCTTGACTTTTATGCTATCATTGTTACCTGTATGGGAGGTCCCAATGGCACCTCTGGATATTGTAAATACCAAAAGATGATATTATAATGTAAGGTTTAAACAACTGTATGTATTAAGAACAATTACGAGAAATAATACAAAACAAACTTGTAAAAAATTAAACTAGCTATTTACCGTTTATCATGCTGTTCATTTCTTTAGCAGCATTTGAATTTTCATCTGGTGTCATTTCCTTTCAGCCTGGAAAATTTCCTTCATCTTGTCTCGGGTTACAGATCTGCTGGTGACAATCTTTCACTCTTATTTTAAATGATAATGTTCATTCTGTCTTTATTTTTGAAGTATATTCTTCCTGGATGTAGCATTCTTGTTGACAAATGATTTTTCTTTCGGCACTCTGAAGGTTTTGTTCTGTTGGCTTCAGGCATCCCTAGTTCCTTAACGGTTGAATCACTGTTACCCTTTACATATGTTCACTTTGGTTTCAATACTACTTTTACCCAACTGATTAATTATGATGTGCCTCAGCAGGCCTTTTTTTATGTTTAATTTATGTTTTATTTAATTAAGTATCATTAATGTCTAAATGTATGTCTTTTTTTTTAATTGGAAAAATTCGTTGCTATGATCTCTATATAATTTTTTTCTGTCTATTCTTACTGTTCTTTTTTTCTGGTGTTCCTACTAGACATATGTTTGATTGTTTGATGTTATCAAACCAGCCACTCAGCTTGTGTTTATTATTATTATTATCATTATTATTATTTTTAAAGAGAGAGACAGTGAGAGTGAGAGGCAGATGGGGAGAGAGAAAATCTGAAGCAGGCTCCATGCTCAGTGTGGAGCCCAACACAGGGCTTGATCCCAAGACCCTGGCACCATGACCTGAGTCGAAATCAGAGTCAGACACTCAACCATCTGAGCCACCCAGGTGCCCCAGCATGGGTTCATTATTTTTTAATTTTTAAAAAATGTTCTTTAAATTTATTTTTGAGAAAGAGAGGGAGAAAGAGACAGAGAGTGTGCACAAGCAGGGGAGGAGCAGAGAAAGAGGGAGACACGGAATCCGAAGCAGGTTCCCAGCTCTGAACTGTCAGCACAGAGCCCGACACAGGGCTTGAACCAAGAATTGCAAGATTATAACTTGATCTGAAGTCGAGTGCTTAACTGACTCAGCCGCCCAGGTGCCCCTTAAGGTGTCTCTTGATAAATCTTTGAGGCTGTTGGTTTTTGTTTTTTGTTTTTGTTTTGTTTTGTTTTTGCATTCAAGAGATATTTAATGTGGTGGCATTTTTGGAATCTGTATTAAATGATTTCCTAATATAACTTTTACTGGAGTTGGAAATGGAACAACATTGTACATTTACTACCATACATATGTTAGTTCACTGTTTTCAAGTGATACAAATCAAAATATATCCATTCACCATGTAGATTTTGTACCAATTTCTTTACTATAAATTCTTTTAATCTACATATGTCTATGCTGTTATGTGTCATTTAGTGACTCAGTTCTCCCAATGAACTACTGTGAATCCTTCCTTTCTATACCATGATATGACATCATTTGACCTTAACTTGAACTTACACAATCAAAAATATGAACACAAAGGTAAGACATTAAAAGGAAATGGTAGGGTTATTTTTTAAAAGATATCCATCCAGATCACCCAGAAGATTTCTATTTAAAAGAAAATACAATTACAAAATATAAACTGAAAGCTGTAAACTCTGAGATTACAGTTGTAGTTCTACCTGTCCAATGTTTCAAGTTTGAGAAATTCTGATATTGTATTGCTTTTTAGTTAATTATACTCCATTTGACTCATATGGGAAAGGAGGAATGAGAGAAGGAAATGCACTTTAAAGCTAAGAAGTGAAAAGAAATTGAAAAGTAGGAGAGAGAAACAAAGGAGAAAGCAAGAAAAGATAGTCTTTTTAAAATTAGAAAAAAGGAAGAAACAAAAAAGTGAAGGAAGAAGAGAGAAAGAAGAAATTTGCTGTAAGAAAAGAGAACAAAGGAGTCAGATAGAGAAGGTGGGAGAAACAAAGTAGAACAGGTTCAGCTTGGCAGTTGCTGGTGGTGGAAGGAAGAGGGAAAAGTACAGTTAAGCATTTAACACTTGGTCCTAGTTTCTGTTTCCTCAGAGAGTAGAAATGGCAGGTGACTGAGAATTATTTCCCCCAGAATTCCCTTTATACCTTTCCCCACTTTGTACTTATCCTTTCTTCTCTTTTCTTCCCGTCTGCCATCATAGAGAATTCCGGCCTCTCCTCTGACTTCTCCCTCAAGGTTCCATTACTTCTTTTCTTTTCTTTTAATTTTATTTATTTTGAAGGAGAGCTTACATGAGTGGGGGGGAGGAGCAGACAGAGGGAGAGAGAGAGAATCCCAAGCAGTCTCCACATTGTCAGCACAGAGCTTAACATGGGGCTCGATTTCACAAGACATGAGATCATGCCCTGAGTTGAAACCAAGAGTCAGTCACTTAAGTGACTGAGCCACCCAGGCACCCAACATCCCCATGATTTCCCAAGGAAAGTGGAGGTGAACTGTAGATGAACCATGGGAACATGGCGTCAGTCTTAAGGTTGTGAGATCCCAACCAAACTGTACTGTAGATTTATTTTCTAACTTGAATAGTGTGGCAGGAAGGTGACTCCACACTGACTATATAGCAAGCCCTCGAGTGTAATAACATAGTTTTGGGGAAGCATTTGTTTAGAAATCTGCTTCTCCAAGTGCCTTTCCTCCCAAAATGGATGATCTATGTTGGTTAGTTGAGCAGAGAAGCACTGGGATATTTTACAGAGAAACCCAAGTTGCTTAATACATGTGGAAAGGCTTAAGAAATCTAAATGTATATAAGAAATGAATACACTTGCTTGAGATGATAACAGGTAAACAATTGTTTTACTAGTGCAAATAATACTCTAAGAAATTAATGCAGCTTTTCAAAGTAACTTAGCTGATAGAAAATTTCACACTGTTCTAGAGCAAAGATTTTTGTTCTCAAGACCTTTTTATACTATTAAAAATTATTAAGCACTCCAAAGAACTTACTCTTTTTTTATCATATGGATTATACTTTCCAAATTAAAGATTAAAATAAAGCAATTAAAAATATTAATTTATTAATAATTTAAAAATAAACACATTCCATGTGAAAATTAAGAAAATATTTTTGAAAAAAATAGCAATTTTCCAAAGCAAAATTTAGCAAGGAGAGCGAGTGCCTTCTTAATACTGATGTCATTATGCTCATCTGGAAGGATCTTGGGCCATGTTCTGCCTAGAAGGGGAAGAGCTCTAAATTAGATTTCTAAAAGTCAGTTATAAGAAAGTATTTGCCTTCTAAACTCTTTAAGTGCCTTCATTGACTGAACTAGTTTGGAGTTTGTAAAAAAGGCATTCTGAGTATATGATTGGCCCAGAAAGCTGATTTTGGTTTAAATTGCTTTAATAATGACAATCTTGCACAATAGAGAGCATGTAATACTCTTCTTCCATTTAAGTCAAAGGAAATTTCACAACTGATATTGATGATATTTTCTGAGACCAGCTGTAAATTCATGACATTTTGGCAAGTGGAACAATATGATATTCACTGTTCTAGAAACACATATGAGGATGGATGTCACCAAACCACCAATATTCCCTCAAGTCAGAACCCTTTTTACACTCTGTGTGACTGTGGCTGTCATTTTCATCTTTCATTTGAAAGGTTCCACCTTCACTGAACCAGGTTACAAGTTTCAAAGTAAAAAAAAAAAAAAAAGGACCTCATAAAATATTTGCAGGTAATGTGCAGCAATAGCAGCCTGAATTCTGATAAATAAACTATATTTTCCTTTAAAAATGAATTCTTCTCATAGGAAATAACATCAGCAAAAAGAATGTTTCCACATCTAGCGGGTCCTGGAAAACCTAATATGCCAAGAGGCTACGATCACAATACGAAGAACTCAGAACAATTATAATGGATGAAATATAAACCTTTTCCAAACAGTCTGAGTTGGGAACTCAGTTGCCTTTTCCAAAGCACTGATGCTCTGAATTGTTTATTACTAGGAAATATGAATTAAAACTAGAGCAGTAGATACAATACAAACCATTTTGATATGTTAAGAGTGGCAATATATGCAACTCACTGGTTTCTGGGTTTTCTTAATGACACTTAATTATCCTTTTTTTCCCTTGTCTTCTATGATGGCTTCTTTATATCCCCATATCTATATCCACTAGGAAGGCTTTAAATGTCAACCAAGTCTGAGATTCAGTGTAACTGTTTTTTTTTTAATTTTTTTTAATGTTTTATTTATTTTTAGGAGAGAGAGAGAGAGACAGTGTGAGCAGGGGAGGGTCAGAGAGAGAGGGAATCACAGAATGAAACAGGCTCCAGGCTCTGAGCTGGCAGTCGCACAGAGCCCGACGCGGGGCTCGAACCCATGAACCGCGAGATCATGACCTAAGTGAAAGTCAGTCGCTTAACCGACTAAGCCACCCAGACGCCCCATTGTGTAACTTGTTGAGAGAAGAGATGAGCTGGTGAAGCAAATAACCATCCCTCTTGCCTTTTCTACCTTGAAAGCTCATCTGCTTCTGGGTAATTCCAGAAATTTCTTCTTCCCAACCTGGAGAAGCCATGGGGGTAAAAACGTCCACAAAGGTGGTCTGTAGGAGTCTCATAACCTTTTTATTTATTTTTAAAATTAGTTAACTAGTTAAAATTTTGTTATGATTAATAATTATATATTTTAAGAAATGTGTGGGGACTAGGTTTCTGCCTTTAGCTTCCCCTCACCCAACACAGAACCATGTCCTGATGAGACTACTCAAGTTCTCTGGAAGATTTTGGGCTATGGTTGTCAGATAAAATTCAGATACATTTGTACCTCACTATAGAATATAGTTAAGTTAGGGACACCTGGGTGGCTCAATTGGTTAAGCATCAAACTTCAGCTCAGGTCATGATCTCATGGTTTGTGACACTGAGCCCCGTGTCGGGCTCTGTGCTGAGAGTTCAGAGCCTGGAACCTGCTTTGGATTCGGTGTGTGTGTGTCTCTCTCTGCCCCTCCCCTGCTCATTCTGTCTCTCCATCTTTCAAAAATAAACATTTAAAACAAATGTAAAATGTAGTTAAATTAGCATTTCTGATAAGTTATGAGTATTTTTTTGTGTGCACATATGTCCCAAATATTGTATGGGACATACTTATACTAAACCTATCTGTGCTTAATAGGAAATTTAAATTTCATTGGGTGTCTCCTTTCCCCTGCCCTCCTAAATCCATCTAACTTACTCCAGACTGATGGTGTCCAGTGCTAGACTGGATTTTGCTACTGGAATAGACTGTCTGGAAAAGTGATAAGATCTAGTAAGTGTAGATACTGCTTTGGGGTTGTGTAGGGATATGGAAAGAGTAGTACATAGGGATACTGGAGAATGACTATTGCCTCCTGTGTCCCCCCACAGGAGGCATTTGCTGAATGCCTTCACATTTAAACTTCACATTTGCTGAAATTTAAATTTGAGTTTTGTGCAGGAAACCACTTGAAATTTCACTTGACATTATTATTAAAAATGGATGACCTATCATCAGCACTAAATTTTATTTGAAATACAGGAATTACCTCTATTATAACAACTTTGGCTGAAGAGCTTGAGATTTTGTGGCTGTGTCAGGGCTTAGTGAAAAACTATGTGCCATCAGAACAATGTTGGAAACATGGCATCAACCTCTTCACCATCCTTGAGTCTTGACTCCCACATCTAAAAAGTAAGATAATTTAAAACTTAACTGATAGAGGAATAGTGTGTATTAAATTAGATAACACAGATTGAAAGCTTGTATGGTGACTTTTTCCCCTTTAGTAATGGGAACTCTGATGTTAGCATCAAAACCCTATTGAACCAAGTCAGTTTCTTAGCCGTATGGAAAGTGGGACCTTTAAGTTTCTCCCTTCTTACATCTTTTCCTACAACACTTCAGCCTGATTAATTCCATGGTATCTTTTATCTTCAAAACCATCATAACATTATTAAAGTCTGACCACTTTATTGGAGGAGACCACTTGGGGTTATCACGGCTCAGGGATTGATGATTTAGGGAAATGACTCTTTAACACCCAGAAATGTCAATGAACCCATTTAATGATGTGAAATGACTGGCACTCATTTTTATTTAATGAGAGAGGCTTAGTCTTCTTGTAAAAAAATGCTTTGTGCATCACCTCATAACTTAGCATTTCTGTGATAAAGGCATGCTTATTTTATATGAATTCTATCTTCTAATTGAAATGTGATAGAAAGAGACTGAATTACTGTTGGGTAGTATTTTAATAGGTTTTATTACTATTTAGTAACAGGAAGGATAACAGATCAGTAGATGGCTGCCATTAAAAAGATAGTTTGCTGGGGCACCTGGGGGGCTCAGTTGATTAAACGTTGACTCTTGGTTTTAGCTCAGGTCATGATCTCATGGTCTGTGAACTTGAGCCCCACAGCAGGCTCTGTGCTTACAGAATGGACCCTTCTTGGTATTCTCTTTCTCTCTCTCTGCTCCTCCCTTGCTCTCTCTTGCTCTCAAAATAATTTTGTAACATGTTTTATTTATTTCTGAGAAAGAGAGAGAAACAGCATGAGCGGGGGAGGGGCAGAGAGAGAGGGAGACACAGAATCTGAAGCGGGGTCCAGGCTCTGAGCTCTCAGCACAGAGCCCGACGTAGGGCTCGAACCCACAAACAGTGAGTTCATGACCTGAGCCAAAGTCTGACGCTTAGCCAACTGAGCCACCCAGGTGCCCCATCTCTTGCTCTCAAAATAGATAGATAAACTTAAAAAATATTTTCAAAAAAGATAGTTTGACCTCCTCACAGATCACAAGAGAAGGGAGAGTGGCACACCCTGGGGGACACATAGGGAACCCTCAAGTTTGGTCAGGAGACATATGGGAATGGTTTCCAAGGAGAAGAGGGAAGAATGAATGAGGTAGGGCAAGCAGGCTTGGGACTGATTAGTTTAAATAATTTTAGTGGGCTCTGGGGTATAGACACTGCCCCTAGTTGTCTGGTACTTGTCCCTGGGGTGATTCCGGCAGGTGGGTAGTGGCCCAGAATGTGATAGTTCCAAAGAAAAGGTAGATGGGGTTATGGGCTCTGGATTGGTTGGTTTGCATTTGAGAAGTGCACTCCTAGGTGACTTGTTTACTATCTCTAGGGATTCACTAACCCTGGGAGAGGCAGGCCCCATAGGGTTAACAAGACCTTGGATGCTAATGCCATTAGGGTAAATAAAATACAAGGTATCCCCAATATATACAGAAAGCCTGGATATTGACAACATATCTCATATGTCATGTGGTTCTGCTAGATTTTTAAGAGTTTTTTTTTAAAGAGAGAACTTATCTTTGAAAATAAATATTTCAATTTTTAAAGATGTCTGCAATTTGCTTTGAAATAATCTGGAGTTGGAGTGGGGAGTAGGTGTTGAAAATGTATTTATACTCCATTTTGCTCTAAAAATAATGGCAGATGATTCTCTGCCATTAAATGGTTGTAAATGTTTTAGTCAGTTACATTAGCTTTATGGGTCTCATTTCCTCACCTCTCAGTTAGAAATAGCAATATTTCTATACTAGAGAAGACTAAAATGTAGACAAAAATTTATATTATTAATAATACGTGGCCCTGGGCAACATATTATGTCTTAATGTCTGACGGGCAACATATTATGCCCTAATGTCTGACGTGCCTGTGTCTGGTTATGAAGCAATATGAACATAAACATTCATGTCGACAAGCATTCAATGCAGAAGCAGTTCTGTGGTTTTGGTCACTGACAATTTCATTATGTATTTTAATTTTTCTTAAAAAATTTTTTAATGTTTTTTATTTTTGAGAGACGGAGCACAAGCAGGGAAGAGGCAGAGAGAGAGGGAGGCACAGAATCCAAAGCAAGCTCGAACCCACAAACCAGGAGATCATGACCTGAGCCGAAGTCAGATGCTTAACTGACTGAGCCACCCAGGTGACCCTGTATTTTCACTTTTATCAGGGTCTGCTTTTCTACGTGCTGATGACTTTACATTTCTTTTTAATTCAGAAGTGCAGCTGGTCTAGTTAGGATATCAGGCAGTAATTTCAGACTCTCTGCCTTCTATTTTCACATTTGTAAGTATATATTTTTGATTAATTACTTATTTTTCTCTGAGAGGCCACAGATACTAATGTGAGTGTCCCTCCAAGATGGAGTCTTAACATAGGAAAGATTCTCTATCCCCTGAAAAGGCAATACCGTGAATAGAAAAATACCTCTCTAGAAAGGAAACCAAGATGCCTTGTGAATGTAAAACACTTTTGGAGAATCAGCAGGGGGCACTGAGATTCCACAGCAAAAACATATCCCTGCAGCTTTCATAAATTATTCTCCTTTTGCCTTAACTCTGAACTGATAACACCATAAACTCTATGCTATTTTTATCTTCACTACAGCTGATTGTGTATCTTTTCTTTTAACCCCCAAAGTGTAGGTGCACTTAACACATTTCTTTATCTACCAATTAAAAAAAAACCTTCCAATGAACTCATCTGCATTCTTGTTTGCTCCTCATTCGGCATTCAACTGCAACGCTATTTTCTTCCCTTTGACAAACATAGAGTAATTAGGATTTTTCACAGACAAATGATTACCTAATAAATGACCTTGTGCGGGCAGCTCTATTAAAATGGAGCAGAAAGATGTTTACTTGGAGGGGTGGCCAGGAAGGAAGGTACAGGAACAAGACAGGGTCTGCATACCCAACAGCTTCTTCAGCTCCAAGAATAATGAAGGCACTTACTGGACTAGCAGATCTGCATTAAAAATAATTATAAGCCTGACAAGACACAAACTATAAACACAAATTATGATTGGCTATTGTAACAGTTCATTAATTCCGTGGAAGTCCAAGGGTAAGGTAATAACACATATTCACGTGGGACATCAGCAAGTAAGGAAAAAAAAATCAAAATATGTACATGAGGGAAGGATGAAAAGAATACTGATCCATTTTCATATGTTTTCTCTGATTCTAGTACATTTAAAGAATGAGAAAAAGTATGAATTCTAAGTGGAATATCTTTGAAGTACATTTTTGTGAAGATGTAGTTTTTTTATAAAACAAATCGCTGCAGGATCTTCGACTGAGATGTTGGATATGGCTACGTGTTTTTTGTCTGTACCCTTATTTGTAAACCTTTATAAAGTACTTAAAAATATAGTCTTTGCTTTGGGTCGTACTGGCCATGGCTTTAGGTAGCTTGTAGATTCATAGTGAGTGACCTCAGGTCATAGAATTTTAGAGCTAAGAGGACCTTTGTCAATGATCTCAGCCAATCCTTTGATTTTATAAAGGAGGACTCTGTAGGCATAGAAAGATCACTGAGAAAGCTTTATAATCTGGAGTTATCATCCATCATGGTAACTAAACTGGCAATAACATTTCAGGTCTCCTGACTCTGATGCCGTCTCTGCCATGTTGCCTTTCTGTTACACATTTTATGTGTATAACATATACCACATATTATAAAAATATATTATATAACAGTTGTATAACATGTATGTGTATATACACACATGTATATGAATATTATATGTGTATATCGTATAGATACGCTGTATATATATATATATATATATATATATATCCTATTTCATTTTTAACAGTTTTGATAACAGCATGATTCCTAAGGAAAAAAGGCAAGAGTTAACTTCGTGTACCTTATAAGTGGAGGATCCTTTAGATTAATTCACAAGAGTAGGGGCACCTGGGTGGTTCAGTCGGTTAAGCATCCGACTTTGGTTCAGGTCCTGATCTTGTGGCGGTTCATGAGTTTGAGTGCCGTGTCCGGCTCTGTGCTGACAGCCCCAGAGCCTGGAGGCTGCTTCGGATTCTGGCTCCCTCTCTCTCTGTCCCTCCCCCGCTCATGTTCTGTTTCCCACAAAAGTAAATAAATGTTAAAAAAAAGTTTTTAGATTAATTCACAAGAGTAAGTATCTGGAGCCATTAGGAGTGGTCCAAAGAAAGGAGCATACCACTTAGAGTTTTTTCTGTTGGAACAATTGGAGTTCTGTTGCAGAGAAATAAGGGAAGAATGGAGAAGACATCCAGAAGGAGAGAGCTGCTTTTCAGTAAGACTGGCATTGCTACCAATCCGGACACCTGAGGAGAGCAGAGTGAAAGATGGACATCTCAGCTCTACACTTAAAGCATGGCACTTCCCTATCAGCAGCATAATTTGGAGTTGGGTGCCTTGTTTGCACTTAGCTGGTTCAGTCTACCCCTTCCTCCTCTCTTCAGTATAATTAAATCAATTTTATTAAGCAGGATCTGTGATGACTCAGGGTGGCTGTGTCAGCTGCCAGTGCAAATGGTTTGTGCATTACATTTCATGCTGGTTCTCTTTCTATTAACAACAATGGAATTTTCAGGCTTCATTACAAGATTAAACTCCTGATAGAATTAAAGACTGTTGATCCTTTCTAG
Source organism: Proteles cristata cristata (assembly GCA_017311185.1). Classification (NCBI taxonomy): domain Eukaryota; kingdom Metazoa; phylum Chordata; class Mammalia; order Carnivora; family Hyaenidae; genus Proteles; species Proteles cristata. The sequence goes on along the minus strand of JAESUZ010005579.1, from coordinate 665,056 downwards.
GCACTTTTTCTCCAGGGGACCACTACCACCACTCCAAACCTCAATTACTCCAGGGTGCATTTTCCTCTGCTTGCAGGGAAAAAGCATCACAGCACATCTCTGAACGTGGCAGAGGAGGTAGACAATGCACAAATGAATTCTTTGAAATAAATGAAAGACTCTTACAGAATAGAGTATATAACCACTTCAAAATACCCAAGAGCAACACAATATTAACGGTGACACTAGGGATATGGAGAGTTGAGATTTCTTATGCAATGGTAAAAGGTGCCCTTTAACTTTGTAAAACAATGATTTGTTTTTCCTTTTGGGTATTGAAGATGCAAGCAGACTTTCTTTCTACTGGCCTAGGGATTGGTTTTCTTCTCCCTGGTAGCAAAAAAATTCTTTCAGAAACACTAAAGCATTATTTGTTCTTCTTATTCTTGACACATGTGTTGGGCTGTTGGTACCTTTTTGTCATAGCTTATCAAGGGACTCAGGAGTCCATGGCTAACAGATATATACCGTAATGAAAGCTGAAGTGTCAACTATTCATTTATCAGAGAGGTTTGATTGAACTACTATATTTGCTTTGACATATTCTTTCCAGTGGATCAAAGATTGTAGTTCAATCAGAGAAAATGCTTCAAATGTTCATGCATGAAAGCATGTTTGAGGAAGGAATGCTATTTAACGCAACGTGTTAAGGGCAAGTTTGTTAATCTCCATGAAGAATATTAATTCAAGCACCTCAATTTTTAATGAATTGTTTTTTCTCAAAAAGCTTAAATGTGGGCCTTTGAATCTGTTTTAGATTGAGGAGCTCTTGGTTGAAATTCCCTGGGCTCCTTCCTGTCCCTTTCATCTTATTTCTGTCAAAGTATGAACTAATGCATTAGAAGAAGGGAAGGGGTGCCTTCATGGCTCAGTCAGCTGAGTGTCTGACTCTTGATTTTGGCTCAGGTCATGATCTCATGGTTTGTGAGTTAGAGCCCCATATTGTGCTCTGTAATGAAAGAGCAGAGCCTTTTTGGGATTCTCTCTCTCCTTCTATCTCTGCTTCCCTCCCTCTAAGTAAATAAAATTAAAATTTTTAAAAAATAACAGAAAAAAAGAAGATTAATCAATACCTGGTATATATATTCAGTTTACATGTGATCCCATGTGAGAGGTTGGAGTGACCAAGCAATTTGGCCAAAATCACAAAGTTGTAAGTTGCAAAAGTGAAACTTGAATTTAGGTCTCTCTGATGTTAAAAAACCCACACTATATTTCCCTCTTTACCTTACACTTCCTTTTATATTCAATTCAGTGGACCAATAAATCCCTTTTAAAAAAAAAGATTTTACAAAATAAAAATTATCCCCATTTTAAAAATCCATGTGTTATCTTTCTAAAAACTCCCCAAGACCCAGCATCATGTCCCAAACAATCAACAGTATGATATGGACTCACTTCAAAGCCAGTAGGATGGAGAAGATTTGCTTGTTTATTTGTTTGTTTACTTATTTATGTATTTATTATTTATTTATTTTTGGTATTGAAGACACACATGTTATAAACTGATAGTGCAACAACGTTCCTCCTGCCTTTTGGCTTTGTTCCTTGATTGGTTTCCAGCCTGGCTTTCTTTGTTGTAAGCTGGTCAACAAAATCCATTAGGTTTTATAGGAACATAGACATTGAAAAGATGTTGTGAACATATTAGAAGTCATGCTAGAGAGATGTGATTGGGTAATTGCAACAATGCTTCTACTTCTTCACTTCCTGGCTAAGACTCCTTGCAGTGTGACACTGTAGCTTCTTGCATTAAGAGGTGGTACTTAGGTCTTGTCTTCATCTATCTAGGATAGCCTTTTGCCCTGCTTTTGCTGAAAGAACATGGCAGAATTGAACTGGGCCAGTTGTCAGCTTAAGGTTAGGAAGGTCTTGTAAGTTCAGCTTGCTCCCTGCCCAGCTGCTGAGGGAAAGCCCAGACCAGCCTGCTGGATGATGAGAGACAAGGGACCCACTGACTCCTTATGATCCAACTAGCATCCACACATGCTAGTCATATGAGTGAGCCTATCTCAGAAGACTGAGTCCACAGCTGACCTGCACATTCATAGATAAGCCCCAGTGAGAACTAACAAGCATGGCCCAGGTCAGCAGAACTACCCAGGCCACCTGTATCTTCATGAGCAGTAAGTGGTTATCATTTTCAGCCACTTAATTCTGGAATTGTTTGTTACACAGCAATAGCTAATAGCTGTAGATCATGAGCAATAATAAGTGATTATTGCTTTCAGCCACTTCTTTCCGAGATTACTTCTGAGGCAGCCATAGCTAACCAATAAGGAGAGCAAGAAGCAGATAACTGTGTTAGGGGGCAGGAGGGAGTGGGCCATCCCCTGGGAAACATAATGGGAAAGCAGGGAGAAGAAAGAGAGAATTTAAGTCTGGAAACTAAGGATAAGGTGAACTGCAAAAGTAGCTCAATTAATTTGTGTGCTTTGCTAATTCTGAAGATGAAGATAGTTAAAAATATGCATGCATACTTAAAATGTTAAGCCAAATAATGTCTAATATCCAGTAGAAAAATGTCAACAAATATTAGCATTAAACCCAAATGGTTGGCTTTCCCTGAGATTGAAAAACAAATTCAATCCTTTTATGTTATTGGAATTTAAGTGGTCTGGCCTTAAGTTTTTTGCTATTTCCTCCCATCGGTTGTTTGAAATGGCTGAATAAAGTAAATCATTTTGTTTTAGTGTATAAGCTTTATGTTACTATTCTCTTTGTAGTTGAAATGAGCAGTGGAAAATAGCCTTTCTGTGAAGTTGGTCTTTTAAAATATGCACCACTGTTCCAAACAGCCAGCTAATTTTTGAGTTCATCAGATGTGTATTTATATGGTGAATGTATCTGTCACATAAACATTTTGTCAATCACCGCCTTCCTTCTGTTCTCACATGGGATGCTCGAGCACCATCTAAATGTGATGAATGTTGTGCCGGTTCCAAGTGAGAATTAATTATGGCAATGACAAGTGTGCTCCCAAAGCCACCCATCCTCTGTGACAGTACTCCATTAACAGAAGCAATTGTTGAAATTTCACATAAAGAAAAAATAAGTCCACAATTAAGTAAGCAAACCCTTTAGTTTGGACCCTAAATTCGTTTATCCTTTGAATGAAAGTTTTGCCTGAATCAACTCAGTCAGGAGTCTAAGGTCTGAAATTGATCAGAGTGAGGAAAATGATTGTGAGTTCAATAAGGAAAACATTTATTCTGCTTCTTTGTATCTTTTGAGACCGATTAAAAAATATATATAATGATATATAATTCAAAAGAAATTTGAAGATTTTCCCTGCAGATTTGATCCAGGTAAATTTGAACAGAAATGATGATTAACTAACATATTTGATATCTTTGCAGTATGAAATTTTACAATGCCTAATATATCGAGATCTTTATATTTTCTCTGGGCTTGTTTTCTTAACAACTTATGTGCTCCTGGGAGGTTATTGTAAAGAGGATAATGTTAGTTTGTGAACATGGCTGGATATAAATATAACAAATTGAACAAGTAGCCTGAAGACGATAAATGTATAACCTAGCAATTTAAAAATAAGTTTAGAATGACTATAGAATGTTAAATCATATCCCAGTGGCCTCAATATAAAATGGCTATTCAAGCATTGCATACACACCCTTGAGAAGAACAGCTGAGAATCTACATCAGACTCTTTTTATAGAGGCACCAAATTGGTTTAAATAAAAAATGATGATGATAATAATAGTAATAGTAACAAATGGCATGTAAAAAAGCCTTTATGTTTCAAACATGTGGCCTACATTTATCTGGAAAAGTTTTCAATATTTATTCTGAACGTACCTAACAGGTTTAGATAAGGCATCATAAATTGGCAATATTTTACCTAAAAGAAATGACCATTTTGTGTAGTTCAATATAATAGAAGTATGGACAAGCAAATATAAAGATGAACAGAATCCTCTACTTTTCCCAGACAGAAAGTAATTATGCCTGAAAACGCGCTAGGTCTACTACATTAAAAGGAAGAGAAACACATCTAAGGGAAAGAGTATAACAAGGCAGACCCAGTAGAAGTGTGGAATGAGGAGAGTGTAGCTTTCTGACCCTTTGGAAGTAAGAGTGGCTACAGAATGAAGTTGGTGGGATTCAGATACAAATTACCAAATACACTTAAATATATATCAATGATCTACAAATAAGACAATGTGACGGGTAATATGGAAGCAGAGAAACCCAGCAGAATGCCCTGAATTCTAAAGAACATTTACAGATAATTTACAAATCTGTCTCATTGTCCAATACAACATGCTCATCACTAAGGCTTTTTTGTTGTTGTTTTGTTTTGTTTTGTTTTGTGGATTTTAATTGAATTTTATTAAAAGGGAAGAAAAATAGATTTTATTATGCTTTGAATGAGATGAAGCATCTGAAAAGTGGTTAATTTAACCATTTGGAAATTAGTTACTATTTTCTTTTAAATTACTAAGTGGTATATTCACATATCTCCATTACTTAAAGTTTTTTTTAATGTTTATTTTAGAGAGAGAGAGAGTCAGAAAGTGAGCACGGGAAAGGGGAAGGAGAGAGAGAGAGAGAGAGAGAGAGAGAATCTGAAGCTGGCTTCAGGCCCTAAGCTGTCAGCACAGAGCCAGACATGGGCCTGAAATTCAAGAACTGTGAGATCATGACTGAGCCGACATCAGACGTTTAACCAACTGAGCCACCCAGGGACCCCAATGTCCAATACTGTTTAGTGAAAGGATAATGAAGGAAAGTAAAGATGGCAATAAGGTATTCTCCAAACCTGACATTATGTCTGTTGTCCTTGAATGAAGTTATATGAGGGAAACTATTGTAGGGAGACCCTGAGAAATGTCCCTGTGTGGGTGTGGAGATTTTCTGAAACCACCATTTTCCAGGAAATACATGAGAGAGAAAGTATTGCTTATTTTCCCCAAATAGAGTGGATCAAGTTCTCTGTGTTCTTTCTAAAAACAGGGGATGGGAACACATACTGCCAGCTGGCTATTGTTAATATTATCTCTGTTTAGAAATCGTGGCTGCTTGTTTTCTATTTTTATAGAGAATAGAATGAAACCTGACCTCCCTGGACCTTGGAGTCTCAAAGTAGGTGAGTCATCATGACCCATAACTTCTGCTTGGAATAAAGCAAGGAGACTATTAAAACCAGTTTTTCCTTTGCTGGGAATTATAGATAAAACCCTCTGCACCTCATTCCCTTCTGTCCTCAATATGAGCAAAGCTATCCCTGCCCCTTAGACCGGGTATCATCTCTGACTGTATCTGCCCTCAGATGACATCAGGCATTGGCCCAGCACCCTATTTGGTAAATTATGTAAAGGTTGAATTGAATTCTTGCCTTTTTGTATCCTGAAATTTGGTCTCATTCTGAAAATAATAAGTATGATCTGATCTGGACAGGTAAGATAGCCAAGTTTGACAGATCTGTGGTACATGAACTGACTTTAGGATTCCTGTCGAAAGCTGCAAAGAATGTGCACAATGTTTTGTGCATGTACTATTTGTTTCTCTAAGAAAAGATCTGTAATATTATATCTTTAAGGGTATTTGAAATATAAATACATAAGTACAAAAATAAAGAAGACTGATTTAATGAAAACGGTAGGTTGTCTGCAGCAAGAGCCCAACCTCATTGCCAAAAAGAGATTTAGAGGTACAGCAAGAACACAGTTGATTGGAAATTATCTGTAAAACCAAACCAAACAGAACCAAACCACAAAATAATTTAAAGATCCCTAAAATAGGATCCATTGTGTATCCCCTATGTGAAGGAATATTGAAAAACTGGCCTTGAAAACTGAAAAACAATCATAGCTTTTCAGTGTATCTCTCTAACATTTTAGTTAAAGAGAAGACTTTGACTCCATAACACAAGAATCTGTCCATGTGGTTGTCATTGCTTGAGGACATTAACGTGAAATCATCCAACTCATTCTCCCTTCTCGTGTCCATACTTGCCAAACAATCTTCTGATAACAATTTGTCTTTCAATGTAAACATAGATGCCTGCAGGTAGATAGTATACTACTTAGTGGATATGAGTATCTGCTTTCCTTGACAGCTGAACTTCTCATTGCAAATTAATAAATTGGCATCTGGCTTATATATCCTTACGTGAATCTGGTTAATATCAATCTGTTCTATCTCAGCCCACTCTACACAAAACACAGTTAGATTGTCAGGGTCTAATAATTTGTGTTGGTGAAACTTACCTAAAGTTCTTTTCTACTTTCTGAAGAGGGATTCAGTCATGGAACAACAAGAAAGTCTTGTAACCAGTTTCTTTAAAGTTTAAAATATGTATACAGTTCACAATTGCTAGTCAGCTCCTCAGTAATTGAAGGGGCTTCAGAGATTGAAGATGGTTTAGTAGGCTAACTCATTGGATTAAAATTTAGAAACCATTCTTTTTTTTATTTTTTAAACATTTTTTTTAATGTTTTATTTATTTCTAGGAGAGAGAGAGAGAGACAGCGTGAGCAGGGGAGGGTCAGAGAGAGAGGGAGTCACAGACTGAAACAGGCTCCAGGCTCTGAGCTGGCAGTCAGCACAGAGCCCGACGCGGGGCTCGAACCCACGAACCGCGAGATCATGACCTAAGCGAAAGTCGGACGCTTAACCGACTAAGCCACCCAGGCGCCCCAGAAACCATTCTTTTTTTAAGTTTATTTATTTTGAGAGAGAGTGAGAGAGCGAGAGAGGGTGCATGCACATGTGAACGGATGAGGCGCAGAAAGAGGAGAGAGAATCCCAAGCAGCCTTTGCATTGTCAGCACAGATCCTAAAGAAGGGCTCCATCTCAGAAGCTATGAGATCATGACCTGAGCCAAAATCAACAGTTGGATTCTCAACCGACTCAGCCACTCAGATGCCAAGAATGGAAACCATTCCTGATGTATACAGAATTTTCTTATAATTCAACAGAAACTAGTTAAGGTGATGTGTAAGTTATGTAAGGTTCTAAAAAAACCCTGAATACATAGAAAATACTATTTCAGTTGAATTGTCTCTTCTCTCAGGAAGCACCCTGTATCTGAAAACGTTTTCTGTGTTATTGGATGTTAAGGACTAATGCGATTCTCTACAGGAGACTATGTGAAGTGGCAAGGGAAGATTAGGCACAGGGTGAGTAAACGTGCCATGGGAGCAGGCATCCAGCCACTGTGGCACATGTTCTGCACCAGGAGCACTCAAGACCACACCACATAGGACTTAGCATCTGATACATGTCGGTGGTGGTCAATATACCATTTTAAAAAATGCGCTGTTACATTTGAAGAACAAGTACAATAATAATGTAAAGATGTTCAAATGAGAAATAAAGAGAGTCATTCATGGTTAATAAAACTACTAAAATTTGTATTCTACTTGTGTGCATGCTTTTACACCCCTGTCCCCCATCTGATTCTTCATATATGTCAGCAATCTTATATTACCATGCAGGAAAAAAGTTCTAAAACAATGCCAACTTGATACCATGATGGTTGAAAATGAATCATAAAAGTGTTGTAATTTTTTAAATAGGAAGATTAATGGCAAATTTGAGTAGTCTTTCCATTAACGTTAAACCTGCGCCTCAGTCTCATGATGCATGTCTCATATGTACCTGAGGATCGGCCACTTTGCTCCTTGGAGTGGTTATTTTGTCTATGTGAATTCCATCTAAGATAAGAAAAAAAAAATCGTTCTCCAACATCTTGACTTAGAAACAGACTTGTGAAAGTTTCTGTATGTAAATATTAGTTTCTCAGGGGCATCATGAGAGAGAAACTTTTTGCATTGTATACATCTAAGGAGGGTTGTATGGCTATACTGAAGGGGGAAAGTTTGTTTTTCATGCTTATGACTGGTAATTTCCTGATTGTCTGCTTCATTCTGAAATCATGTTCCACTTCATGCTTTAGAGCCAATGACACCAAGGGCATCGTGGGTGGTTGGGGAATGATTATTTCCTGAAATGAACTTAGGAGAAGTGAATAAAACATCTTGGGGAAATCGCAGCCAGGGAATTAGCGTCTTCTGGAGTAAAGTGAAAAACATGGATGATTTATATGCCATTAGAAAGATCAGATGAAGCCAAATTAAGAGGGGTGCTGTTGTCCAACTTATCCCACATTCACAAGGACTCAGTCAGACACCTCAGTTTAAAGTAGAGGGTATTGTTTTGAGACATGGGCTCTGATTAGACTCCAGAAAATCCTTGTTTGAAAAAAGAGCAAAAAATGGGAAAGATATGCTGAAAAAAAAAAAAAGAAAAAAAAAGATCAGATGATTGATTAATCATTCATTTATTTTTTGGGTGCTATTGCATGAATGTTGACTTGATATCTGAGCCTTTGTTTTATACACTAGTTCAGAATATTCATCAGTTACTACACAAGTTGTTACTATGTGATGTGGTTGCATATCTTGGGTTGTAAACTTCTGGAGGGCAGAGTCTAAGGGTACCCTCATAATGCAATGCCTATCACATCAGCATATGTAGTTTTATGTTATAAGACAATGATAATTATGATGATTCTGATGACAAAGTATTTAAAAGTCTCCTTAAAATACAATGTTGAAAAATGACACAGGAAAGAAAGTGAAAAATTAAAAAATGCACATTTAGGAGCTCCTGGAGAGCTCAGTTGGTTAAGCGTCCGACTTCGGCTCAGGTCATGGTCTCAGGTTTCGTGAGTTCGAGACCCCTGTCGGGCTCTGTGCTGTCAGCTAGCTCAGAGCCTGGAGCCTGTTTCAAATTCTGTATCTCCCTCTCTCTCTCTCACCCTTCCCTGCTCATACTTTCTCTCTCTCTCTCAGAATTAAATAAAACATTAAAAAATGCACATTTAGTTTTACATTATTATGTAGGAAAGAGAATGCGTACCATTGAGGCAAGGCGATGAGGTATAAAAATACTTTGCGTCATCTGTAAAAGTTTGTTGGTATAATTTCAAATGTTGCATAGTAATCCTTTATATGCCTGTATCATAATTTACTTAGTCATTTCCTTAGTGATCTTCATACCGCATATAACTTGTTACATAAACCTTTACCAGTTTAAGCTTTAACTCAGCATAGATTCTCAGAAGTAAAATTTTGACTCAAAGGGCATGGTTAACTTTATGGCTCTTTGGGTATACCATCAAACTGATTTCTAGAAATTTGTACCACTTGATACTCAAACCCGTAGCGTATGGTGAAGACCAACAAAGACTTAAATGACTAAGAAGGAAAAGAAAAGTTACACCCAGCATATACCTGCTGCTCCAGACACAGTGCTTTCACACATACTGCATTATTTAAATATCACAGCTACTGTGTGGAAAGTTTTGTGGTTGAAGTCAAGACTTGAAAAAGAGCTAGAATGATGCATAGCCTAGGAAAAGGAGAAAAAAATGAGGAAGTGCCTTCCAGATGGCAGAAGCTCGTGGAACGTGAAGTTATGAGCAAATACAGTTCTGCGGTCTTTGAGGTAACCCTGAAATAGTATCCTAACTCACTCTGTGTGTTCTGAACCAATTGGAAAATAAGATAGTGATAAGGCAGAGTGGTACGAAAGTTCTCCTTCTGTGGTCAAGGGTTTTCTAAAACGAAAATCCCCAAATTAGTCAGCAAAAAGAAGCCTTCCCATTCTCCCCTGCCCCACTTCACTACCTCTCCACTGGGGCAGAACCCTTTACAATTTAAGGCGTAGAATGAAAAAAGAAACGTGTGTTTCCTACAAGAAGGCTCATTCACAAGGGAGGAGATAGGAACCAGACTGTGGGTGCCTTTTTTCTCCTTCCAATCTCAGCAGTTGGCAACTTATTCCACCCTGGGAAAAAAGGGTGAGCGAGAGGTTGAGGGAAAGGTAAGATTTCAATAGCTAGAAGAGTTCTCTCCACACTGAAGACAAAGTCAGCAGGAGAGAATGAGCAGTTTCCCTCTGATTACAGGGCAAGTTGAGCAATAGTGCAGACTGGCCTGGTTAAGGTTTATGTCTGGAATTATTAGAAGGCCGAATGTGGACTGCCTCAAGTATTATGTTGAGGTATCAGTTTTTACCTTCAGAGATCTCTGGCGATTTCTGAGCAGAGGAAGCATAGCATAACCTTTCTGTCTCTTTCATATTGTAATTGTCTCTTTTGACTCCTCAGCTTCTTGAATTCAACACCAGTGGAGAAGACGTAAGGTCGGAGGTAATGATGCTGGTTTATTTTGGACCGGATCCTTTCTTTTGGTGGCATTGTCTTCCACCATGTTCTTCCTCTGTGGGCCACAATCAACAAAACAAAAATTGGCAATGAAATAATCTCATTATGGAAATCATTCGAAAATATGGTTCATAATTATGAATAGTTAGTGGTCACAGACAAGGCAATAAAATTACTAATTTAGGGGCATCTGGGTGGCTCAGTCAGTTAAACGACTGACCTCGGCTCAGGTCATGATCTCACAGTTCGTGGGTTCGAGCCTTGCGTCAGGCTCTGTGCTGAGGGCTCAGAGCCTAGAGCCCATTTCAGATTCTGTGTCTCCCTCTCTCTCTGCCCTTCCCCCACTTGCAGTCTGTCTCTCTCTCTCAAAAATAAACATTAAAAAATGTAAAAAATTACTAATTTAACCTTTAGTGTGAGGTGGCAGGGTACCTCTTGTCCCAAATCATTACTATTTTGCTCTTCACCAAACTTCTCTGAGAAGAGATAATTCCATGGACAATTCAATGTGCTTGTCACGTACATCTCTTGGATCAGAGGCAGAGACACTGCTTCCCGGGTGGGACATCACGGTTGGGAGAATGATGAAGTTTACAGAAATGAAAGGAAAGTGATGCCCACCGTGAGTTCATGGTTAAAGTATAAATGACCCTCAGCAGCAGACCATGCCTTCACATATGGGTTTGATACAGAGTCAGATGAGGGTTCCAATAGATGCCTGTAATAGCTGTAAAACATCAACACTTTGTGGACACAGAGGATTATCTGTGCTCTAGGACTCCTCTGCAAAGCAACATTCCTCCAGGCTCTGGACCCTCCTGTAAAGAATCAGGACAACACATTCCTCATGGGCCCTAGAATAGTCCAAATCAGGCAACAGAGTATCTTTCCCCCGTAAATTAAAAAAAATTATTGCTGAGTGTATTTGAGCATAGTATTTTCCCAAAAGATTAAACAAAAAAAAAATTTTTTTTTTAATTTCGGAGAGATAATGAGCAGGGAAGAGGGGCAGAGAGAGAATCTCAAGCAGGCTGCATGCTCAGCATGGGGTTTGGTGGGGGCTTGATGTAGGGCTAGACCTGGGACTCGATCCCATGACTTGATCATGACTTGAGCCAAAGTCAAGAATCAGACGCTCAACCAATTGAGCCACTCATGTGCCTCTGTCGTTCTTAATCCTTAATCCTTAATACCAGGAAAGCCAAAGCATCGTTGCATGGAGTTGTTCTTCAGGGTGCCTGTTACCGTGGGGGCAGCTGCAGCTGGCTGTGTGGAGCTGGGTTTGGAGTCACCCTCAGCAAAGCCCACTGGAAGGAGAACAGGCTGTGTATGTAGATCATTGCTTTGCTGTGCTCAGGTGATGTTCCCCATGTCTTCCCCACATGAATGTTCTTCAGTACATGATAACGTTTGTCCGCATTCGTTATGTTCCTAGTGTCATTTACATTCTCCCTGCAGTCCTAGCCGTCGTTCTGCTGCTTTCCCAGAATGTTCCAAAGCCCACTCTTGGGCTTCAGCCTATCTTCCCAGAGATCCTTGGGCCAAGAACTCCTCTCCAACACAGAACAGAAAATGGTGTGTGATTTGCAAATAAAGTGTTCTAATTTGCTAGAGAATGAAGCATTTTCTTCTTCCTCTTCCTCCTTTTCTTCCTTCTTTTGATGAAAGAAACAAAACCATGTTCTTTTGAATCTTAGTACCTTTGTTAGAGATAATTTTTCAGAATACCTGTAAATGTGGCAACGTTTGGGTGCATTGTTTTAATATGACAAGGGGAAAGATCTTACCTAAAATGTAACTTTGTGTTAACAAGAGCTCTTAACATATTTTTTTTTCTGTATTTGTGAGATGTGTACATAGTTACGGAAACTATGGCTTCATGATAAAGGAACCCAATATATGCCCTTCACCTGGTTTAGGACAACCAGAAGCCCAAAACGTTTTTCGTTGGGTTTCACAGAATGTCAGGGAGACAATACCAACACCTGATCTTCACACCCCATCACACAAGAGTATTTGAAGGCCATTGAGCATGGAATTTTCCCGTTGTTCTGCAATTACAGGAACACCTGTGCTACCTAGCTGTGCACTGAGCCCCATGAAATGCAATGTTCCAGAGCTGTCAAAATGTCTCACTTCTTGCCTTTAATTCAGGGCCGTAATTGCAGTCAATCTGGTTATTATGTTCTACTATGCTTCATTTATAAGCTTACAGCAGAAGGGCTAATAATTTTAGATTAAATCCAGAGGGCTCTTGTGAACATTCACCTCGGTCTGTGTACCTTTCTTTAAATAAGACTTATGGTCTACTTGCAAAAGAAAAATGGGGTTTTCTGTAATGTAAAAATAATCCTTAAATCATGAGGATGCTTGAGCAGAAGAACATGTTAATCAGGATTCAAATATATATTTTTGGATATATTCAGATCTAAGGCCCGAGTCATATAGTTTAAGCTCTGTCCTAATACAAGTAGCATTGTAAGTTGACTTCATTCACTGGCTCATGTGGTGTAGTTGCAACTTCTGAACCCATTTACAGAGACCTTTAAAAAAAATCTCAAATCAGATCAAGTAATCTGGAAAGGGTACTGTCTGATGGGTGAAATTATTTATATGACAAAGTTAAGAAGGTATAGAGATTTTAGATTATGTATTTAATAAATTAGTTTTACTGAAATGAATACAATTCTTAAGAATCTAACACCCTGCTGGAAACTCCCTTAGAAACAGCATGTGTCATTTCCACATATAATAGCTCTCAAGAAGATGGTATCAACTGGTAAATATGGCAATAAAGGTGGACTCCAAAAAGATCAATGTTCTATGATGCAGGTATGTAGTAGGTACAAGATTGAGTTTTTGTTGTTAACTTCTTCTAACATACACTTTGCCCTCCATATACTCTTCTTTTAATATAAAATTCTACTGGGCTATGGGCCCTTTGGGGTTGGGGTTGTGCTTGCTTTTCATTCTCAGAACTCAGCAGATCCTATCATGCCCAGTAGGCCCTAAAATATGGTGACATTTGATGAATTGAAATAAGACTCATATTTGGTTATTTAATATTTTTAGCGAATCTTTACATCTCCGAATTCTCTGATACTTGACTTTTAACATTTCAAGGGTTTCCATCTAAATTATTAGATTTGCATATGGAGAGCGTTCAGGCTGTGGTACAGAAATTACCCTTTGCACCATGTTGGCATGTTGCCCAAGCTTGCCTCTGACTGTAAGGCCATAGTGTGCTGTACCCGTGTTTGTGTGTCTGTCACTGTCACTTAACTAACTGAAGCGCAGAAGATGGGTCTTTCTCACTTTTCTATTTCCTGTCTGGCACTATTTGCTTTGGAAATAATGGGCTTTTGAGCTTCATTAATTAACGTTTAACATTTTGGTAATGGTAGGTACAGTCACTGGAAGAAAATGTTTATTCTGTTCACTGATGCAGCTATCAGAGAACTTTTATGAGAAGATTTTGGATTGATAGGGCTTTTAGAAGATTAATTATATCAGTGCGTGTTTTAGATTTAAATATATTTCAAGCTTTTTTCGTATATGGTTTGTCAATACTGTAGCAATGTTTAAGAATCTTAGGAATGTTAGTCTAAAAATTTAATGAATTACTTTGCAAAATCACCATTGTATTAGAACAAGAGTTCTAACAAGAGTTAGATTCTATTGCTTAGCCTTATTACATCTTGTGTTATTTTATTTTATTTTTTAAATATTTTATTTATTTCTAGGATAGAGAGAGAGAGCGCGTGAGCAGGGGAGGGTCAGAGAGAGAGGGAGTCACAGACTGAAACAGGCTCCAGGCTCTGAGGTCTGAGCTGGCAATCAGCACAGAGCCCGACGCGGGGCTTGAACCCACGAACCGCTAGATCATGACCTAAGCAAAAGTCGGACGCTTAACCGACTAAGCCACCCAGGCGCCCCTGTGTTATTTTATTTCTATTCTTAGGTTAACACACAGTCATCAACACCCTTTAAACAATAGGCTTTTCCTATTGCTCTACCACTAGGGAGAGCTGATACTTCATTAGAAATTGAACTTAAGCTAAGGCATCAATTTTCTCCAGGTTTTTTTTTTTTTCCCTTTTGAAGGTATTGGTGCAGTTATGGCACTAGATCAGATTTTCTTTGTGATTCAGAGGAAATGGATTGATTCATACAGAGATGGAATCCGTGGTTTCGGCCTTATTTATGGGATTTATTGATCAACAAATTCAACTTTCTAAATGAGCAAAATGAGAAATTGAGTAAACGGAAATAATTTTTGAGAACATTGTGTATTTACCTTAGGTTTTCTAATGCTGTGGCAAATTTCAGCTGCATGCTTGGTACAAAGATCAATTCTGAAAGTAGCACCTATAACGTAACTGTATTATTCTGTTCACATGGGAGTAAAGGCTATTATGCTGTCATGAAAGATGTACCCCAATTTCCTCTAATTAAATGATATGATTTGGCCAGAAATAAAAGCAAACTCATGGAATGGAGAAATGATGATAACGTTTATACATAAATTTTATATGGTTAAATAGAATATTTGTGACATACTTCTAAATTCAAATGAAAAGACACTCACTGTGTTTAGGGAATTAATATGTTATGTTGGACCAGCCCTTCCCATTAAATTTGCCATCTTCTTTCTCCTCATTAAGCAAATGTCATTCATATCCTTTTGTTTTGTTTTGTTTTGAGAGAGAGCTTGGGAGCAGGGAAGGGCAGAAGGGGAGGGTGGGGAGGGACAGATAATCTGAAGCAGACTCTGACAGCAGTGAGCCCGATGTGGAGATTGAACTCACTAACCGTGAGATCATGACCTGAGCTGAAGTTAGATGCTCAACCAACTGAGCCACCATTCATTCATACCATTTCTAATTTTTGAGTGATAGTAAGAATGAAGATTATTCTAGAGTCATTCCTGAAGCCAAGTGTTCTGTGAAAACAAAGAGCTATCAGATTTATAAAGTGGCTATTTGAATTCAAAGGCTGGGGCACCTGGGTGATTCACTTGGTTAAGCATCTACTTCAGCTCAAGTCATGATCTCACAGCTCTTGTGATCTCATGCTGACAGCTCAGTGCCTGGAGCCTGCTTCAGATTCTGTGTCTCCCTCTCTCTCTGCCCTTCCCCTGACTCATACTTTGGCTCCCTTTCTCAAAAATAGATAAACATTAAAAAAATAATTAAAAAAGAAAAAAAAATGTTAACTAAAAAAATGAGTTCAAACGAAAAGAGGACTAAGTTACTGTCATTTAATCCTTCAGGGGGTCCCCGCTGCCCTCTAGATAAGCTTAAAGCGTTGTCGTAAATGTCCTCCCACCTCCCCAACTTGTATGTCTCTGTTCTGCTTCCCGTCTTACCAACAGCCTTTCACTTGGGCTTCAGCCAGATTGACTTATTTCCCAATTACCCCAATGCCTTGCGCTCTCTTTTCCCCCTAGGCATTTGTACATATTTGGCTTGCCTAGAGCACTTCTGTTCTATTTTTATGTGGTTAATTCCTCATCTTTGAGGTCTCAGCCTTGAAGACACTTGTTCCAAGAGTAGCCTTTCAGCCCCATAGTCCTGGTTAGTTCTGTGATGGACCCTCCCGTGCAGAGTGCTTCCACTGCTGTAGTACCAACTGCTCAATGGAATAATAATTGTCTGTTTCCTCTTCTTTTTCACATGATTTCATGCTCTGTGAGAGCAAGAACTTTATCTTCCCTAATTCTATTATATCCTGGTAACAAACGCACTCACTGCCTGGCAATTAGAAAGCTCTCAGTAAGTGCTTCTTGAGTGAAAGAATAACTGGAATGCATCAAACCCATAGAAACCCCTGTTTTCTTCTGAAAAAGTCCCCATTACAGTTACAGGTATAACAAGTTGAACTTGTTAAGATATTTAATGATTGCTACAATTATGCTTATTTTTGAAGGGTTAAGACTGAAATTACTTAGCTCTTTTGTTGACAGTTGTCTTCTTTTTAATGGCTCACTAACGCTGTTTTTTGAAGTTAGAAAGAAAAAAATCCCTCAGTCTCACTCTGTCATTTGCTTAAGATGAGCACTCAATATTAAATGAGCAAAATGTGGTCACACTTCATCTAATTTGCTTGCTTTTGTAGTTTGACATCCAGGGTCTGTTTATCAAAATATACCTACAGGAACTCATTACCCAAAGCTCTCCCTCCCACGGATGACCCTTTGGCTTTGGCTCCCCAGCCACTGTGATGGAGCAGAGCTTCACTACAGTTAATTTTGGAGCTTACAAAGATGACTAAATTACATTTTTGAAATAAGACTTTTATTATAGTCTTCATTGTATGAATTTCTTTTGTAATAAAGGTGATGGACATTTTTGTGTAGATTTTTAAAAGAGGAAGCTGAGGAGCCTATGACCGTTCCATGGCACGGTAGGAAAGAGTGTTAAAGGCCACTGGGGTCCACACACCATAATTGTACGTTAATGGAGTACTTTGGACATGACTTTCTTTACATTGATTTACTGCTTATAACAAAAAAAATATTAGTTTCTCAAATACTATGATTTATTTATTTATTTATTTATTTATTTTTTTTTTTTACAAATAGTTTATTGTCAAATTAGTTTCCACATAACACCCAGTGCTCATCCCCACAAGTGCCCTCCTCCATGCCCCCCTCCTCCCCCCCACATCCACCAGTCCTCAGTTTTTGTCAGCATTCAAGAGTCTCTCATGGTTTGCCTCTCTCCCTTTCCCCCACCATTACCGCCCTTCTTCTCCCCCTTGGTCCTCTGTTAAGCTCCTCCTAATCCTCCTATACGTGCACACATATGATATCAAATACTATGATTTAAAGGAAAAGAACATTAGGCTGGAAATTCCACATCCTTACTTGCTCTCATCTTTTGGGCAAAACTGGAATAAAAGGTATACAAATAATTCACCTAGTTAAAAATAAATTATTTTGAATTTCTCTGCTGATGGAAATCTGTACCCTGGAAGCAGCATTTGTTTAGCACCTCAGGGCCTCTGTCCACTTCCATCTGCTCCACACTGAATGACCTTAGTGTCCTGGGCAGACACAGGAAAGGCCTTGCCTCTCTCGGGATTGCTGTCCATCATTCTTTCCTCCACTATATAGTATAACATATTCAGGTAATGCTGGGATTACTTTGCCTTTTAAGGGTACTGTGTCTCAGTGAATGCCCAGCACATAGACAGGGTATTTTGGTGCACGTGGAAGGTCAGCCTGAATTCCTGCATTCCTTGCAAGTTTACTTAAAAACTTGTCATCTTTGTTTTGCATGATGATAACATAACGATAGAACACACTTAACGGAATAAGTAATGTAAGTTAAATGAGCTTTTTTAGTCACTGTTTTTCCACAGTATACAACAAAACTATGCTTTAAAACTACTCTACCTGAGATTTTAATTTTGTTGACCTTAATTTTGTATTCTCCTATTAAAGTACCATCAGCTCATTGTTCTCATTGAAAAGAATTTTCTTATGTTAGTGATCCAGAGGTGTTGCCAATAAACCAGCAACTGAGATTTTATTTCCAAATGAAGGTGAAGACTTTAGGATAAGAATTGGAGCATTTTTGGCTTAAATATAACTTCTTATGGGCAGATACAAGTGGTTAAAGTTGTCTGTACTGACTGTTTAGTGTGTTAAGTCACTATTACTAGATAACTGACATTTTGCTATAATATATCTGTACATATTTTAACGGACACAGGATGCCAGTTGTTTTACTTTGATGTATTAAATAAGCAGCATTTCTTTTTTCTTAATTTTTTTTATTTTTTTAATGTTTTTATTTATTTCTAGGAGAGAGAGAGAGACAGCGTGAGCAGGGGAGGGTCAGAGAGAGAGGGAGTCACAGACTGGAACAGGCTCCAGGCTCTGAGCTGGCAGTCAGCACAGAGCCCGACGCGGGGCTCGAACCCACGAACCGCGAGATCATGACCTAAGCGAAAGTCGGATGCTTAACCGACTAAGCCACCCAGGCGCCCCAATAAGCAGCATTTCTTGAGCCATGCTTCAGGGAACGCTCAGGTCCTGAGCACGGTTAATAGGTGTTTGGGGGAAGAAAAGATTCAATTGGCCAAATTAGATCGTTAAATGTCGCAAGCTAAATCACCATCCTAACTATTCACAATATGCATTAGCAGATTATAGTCTGGCTCTATGAGCTCCCAAAGTAAAGAAAACAAAACAAAACAGAACAGAAAACAAACACACACAAAACATGTTGACCTATTATTTCCTAAGCTTCTTCTAAAAAATTTTAACTTAATGGTCAAATATTATATAAAGTTTTAAAAAATCACACAATTGTACAGCTTAATGAAGTCCTCCCCCTACCCTCATCAAACCTTCCCAGCCTCACCCCTTGGTAATTTATTTCTTACATTTTTAAAAAATGTTTATTTATTTTTAAGAGAGACAGAGAGTGAATGGTGGTGGGGCAGAGAGAGAGGGAGACACAGAATCCAAAGTAAGCTCGAGGCTCTGAGCTGCCAGCACAGAGTCAGATGTGGGACTCAAACTCACAAACCGTGAGATCACGACCTGAGCTGAAGTCGGAGGCTTAACCAACTGAGCCACCCAGGCACCCTATTTCTTACATTTCTTTCCCACACAAATGCCACAGGAATTTAGTTTTGTCTTTCTATGTATGTCTTTAAGCACTTAAAAATCTTTCTCCATACAAATATAGTATATATAATATACAATATGTTTAAGGTTTATAAATATAAATAATCTTTCTCCTTTCCTCCTGTTAATGCCTTCTGTTATGGGGACACTAGTGGATTTCTACTTAAGTGTATGTACCCTGAATTGCAATTACTTGATCCCAGAAAAATGCTTCACCTCTTGAACTGGTTTCTTGTTTTTAGTTGATACTTGCTTGGTCTTTTTCCCCTTTGGCCACTCCTGTTACCTGGTTTGATCTTTTTTTTTTTTTGTCTCACTTTTATTTGTTTCTTTCTCTCAAACCCTTTAATCTCTTTCTTCATTTCTTTTTGATTTTAAGAAACTTTAAAGATTAAACTCTGTTTAATCTTTTACTTCCTTTAAGGTATTTTGTTAATTTGCTCTTGTGTTTCTATCTTTTGTATTGTTTTTATTTCTGAAATATTTCTTTCTTTTTAATTCTTTCTAAACTCGCTTCTGAGTTTCTCTTTTCTCTGGGGTATATATATACCTATCTGGGATATATATATCTATCTATCTATCTGGGATAATATATATCTGGGATATATATATATATATATATATATATATATATATACACATATATATATACATGTATATATATATATACAGATATAGACAGATATATATGCATATGTATATATATATTATATATATATATATCATAGCTCACCCATGAGCCATGAGATATGACCTGAGCTGAAGTCAGAGGCTTAACAGACTGAGCTACCCAGGTGCCCCCACCCTTCTCTTCTTCTACCATTTTTTAATGTCCTTAATTTTCTGTCTTTTCATTCGCTTAAAAATATTTGTTTATAGCTATCTCTTTTGTGGGCTTTTCTTTCTGGGATGTGCTTTCATTTTTCCACTGAGCTCCTATGCCACTCTTTATTTTCTATTACTCATCTTTTGATGAAATGAGTTTGTTGAACTTTTAGAACGGGAGTGCGGTGCTGGGGAACTTTTTCAGTTTTGTTGCACTAAAGCTCTGTTTCTGATATTTCTATACAGTCTTCAAAATGGGGCATGTACTTCATGAGAACTCTTGAATTTCTCTCTTTTCCCAATGTTACCTGGACATTTCATTCTTTGTCCTTTGCGTTTATTGTTCCTATTCAACTCAGTTTATATTTCAGGTTTGATGCTTGGTGTGGGCTTTGTGTTGGAAGGGAACTGGTTAGTTTTGAGTGTTTCTAGGACCCAGTTTGTTTCCATGCTCTCACATTTTACCCTGGGCTCCTCATTCCTGCCACCGTAAGCATTTTGTAAACTGAATAGCACTAAACGAATGCAACAAAGTGCCTTATTCATTGCCTTCCATCCACCTCATTAGCTGTTGGAGGAAAAAAGGTAAGCCTGGTTTGGATTTTGTATGTCCATCATGTAGGGGAGGAAAGGCAATTTTCTTTTCATCCTTCCAGATTCTTGGCAGCATAATAAAGACAGGGTAAGAGGGGAAAGCCAAACAAAAGTTTAATAACATGTCTAGTTCCTGTAAACATGAAGGATACCCAGGAAAACTGAGTAACTCTGGACATGAAGGAAACTATCACCTTAAATGCCATCATCAGCTAACAGCAGCAAAAAAGGATGTTGGAGGTGCTTAGGGGAAGATCCAGTGATAGGCCCTTTCCAGGAAAAGCACAATAACAAATAACCAGGGTAAGGTTGTTAGGCAGATCTAAATCGTGGTGTTCTTTTTTTGATAAGAATTTCTAGATATTTAGTCACCCTTCTCTTCCTGAGATGGAGAGGGTGATATCCTTACAAATGCAGATTCCCCTTACAAATGTAAAAGTCTCTTACAAAAGGTTAACTTCTACACTGTTTACAGAACTTCTCCAGTGTCTGCAGCATCTTAAAAATAATCAGCCCCAAATAATCAGTATTTTGGGGCAGCAAATTTTTCTTCCCTTCAGGAGTAACCAAGATGGTGTTAATGTTCCCCTCAGCTTTACTAAACTTTGGGCAGAATTCTTCACTCTAGGTCCCAACTTCCCTTTGCTTAGAGCATTTACTGTAGGAAACTTGTACTGTTGGACTTTGAACAACCAAGGTTTGAACTTAGTAGAAACACAATGCGGATTTTTTTTTGATAAATACGGTAGAGTACTATAAATGTATTTTCTTTTCTTTATGATTTTTTCTTCTTTTTTTAAAAGTTTATTTATTTTAAGAGAGACAGAGACAGCATGAGTTGGGGAGGGATAGAGAGAATCCCAATCAGTCTCCTCACTGTCGGTACAGAGACTGATGAGGGGTTTGAACTCACAAATCAGGAGATCATGACCTGAGCTGAAACCAAGAGTTGGACGCTTAACTGATTGAGCCAACCAAGCATCATTTTCATGATTTTCTTAATAACATATTCTTTTCTGTAGTTCACTTTATTGTAAGAATATAGTATATAATACATGTAACATACAAAATACATGTTAATCGACTGTTTATGTAGTCTGTGTGGCCTCCAGTCAACAGTTGGCTCTTAATAGCTAAGTTTTGGGGAGTCAAAAGTTATAAGCAATTTTTAGTGGAGAGGAGGGAGGGTCAAGTGTGACTGTAAATTTTTTCTGTGGCCCTTTGAGATGTAAGTCTTTTAAAAAGTCTCTTGCTAGTTTTACAACCTAGCAAGGTTATAAAAACCTTCCATGGTTTCTAAGGAAGCCATGCCTTTTAGGAAAGAGCATCAAGAATGTTCTCTAGTTTCTGTGGGAAGGTAGGAGCCTATTTTTGGTGGGCACCTTACTCTAAGTTCAGGTAGATAAGTGGCAAGTTTACTTTTCCTTTGAATAAAGGAAATAAAGGAAATTAGCAGATGGCCTCGAATCCTCTTATCCAGGTTTTTAAAAAAATTGTTTCATGTTTATTCATCTTTGAGACAGAGAGACAGACAGACAGAGATAGACAGAGTGCCAGTGGAGGAGGGGCATAGAGAGAGAGGGAGACACAGAGTCCGATGCAGGCTCCAGGCTCTGAGCTGTCAACATAGAGCCCGATGAGAGGCTGAAACTCACGAACTGCGAGATCACGACCTGAGCCAAAGTCAGACGCTTAAGGGACTGCACCACCCAGGTGCATCCCCCTTCCCAGTTCTTAAAAGCACCCCCACACCCCAACTCTTGTTTGAGCAGAGCTGAGTGTCAGGACTTGATTGTGCTCTCTCCCCGGTTGCTGGCAAGAACTCTGGGATGAAAGCGATTCGGTGTGCTCATCTTGTCCGAAGTGAGTTCTCTTTCACAACGGTATTTAATAATGATCGGAACCCCACTAATGCAGATGGTGGTGTTACAGAGTAACATATTGAAAAATCCAGTTGAACGTGTGTCTAAAACTTGGATTTTAGAGTCTGCGTGCTTGCTATTAGTAAGTGTGGTAGGATTCTGTTCACACGTATAATGGGATATGGATATGAAAAACAAGCCTTTGATCAAACAGTATATTTGCTCACAGATGAAAGGAAGAAATATATTTGATGTTGGGATTGAAAAAAATGAAAAGCTCTCAGTTCAAACTCATGGGCAAAGAATGTTGGTTTAAAAAACAAGTTAACACCTTTGTTACTGCTTGTTGGAAAGTGTTTGACCTGCACTCTTCAGATAGCACTGGTAACTATGTCTTGTTTTCACTTAGAACCTTTTCTTCTGGGAATTCCATAGCTCTCTGGACTAGTAAGGATTATTACTGCCATCTGGCAAGTGAGGCAAGTGAATACATTTAAGTGAGAACTTTCAAGGTCACATTATCAATTAATGTAGTTTTGTGCTATTTCCCATCATTTGTAGACTTAGTCAATGACAAAGCTCATTTTGGAAGAAATATTTCAATGTGATGACTTGGGAAAAATCATTTGAACCATTAAGGAAAGAACTTTTTAATCACAGGTGTAGGGGGAAAAATCAGTGATAAAGACTTCAAACAAACCAAAAATGCCTGTCCTTGAGTATTAGAAGTCAATGTTCTAGCTTATCATCCTTCTTAGTTTTAAATTGCTATTCTTGGTTTTTGTTTCCTTTCTCCTGCTCCCTGATATGCTGATTACTTAATGGGTATTTGTCATTGTGTACACAACTCAAGAATGTTTGTGTTGTTGAATGGTTCTTCTGTAGTTTTGCTTTTAATTGAGCTACAGATGTTACACTTACAAAAGTAACAATAATCTCATTTGATTCCATGAATGTGTTTGCAATGTAAAATCCTAAGAATTGAGGATATAAAGTTTTTTTTATAGACAATGAGATATTACTGGAGAAACAGACCAACTGATATTTAGGTATCTTACGATAATTATAAAAGTTTTGCAGCAGTCAATGGTGCTCAGAAGTGAAATTAGATGATGCTTTACAATTTTATTTAATTTCAAATTTTAGAAGGATTCATTATTATCCACTAGGTCTATTTTGCTTCAGAATGTGAGTCCTTTACCTTTCACGGTCATACTTCTTTTGAATTGCTTGGAAAGGACTTAAAAATTTTGAAAAAGTGGGGGTATTGGCTATGCCGCCTATCTTCATGATATTTGAAAAAGTGTTCTTTTGGGGTGCCTGGGTGGCTCTGTCAGTTGAGCATCTGACTTCGCCTCAGGTCAAGAACTCAAGTCCCACACAAGGCCCTGTGCTGACAGCTTGGAGCCTGGACCCTGCTTCGGATTTTGTGTCTCCCTCCCTCTCTGCCCTTCCCCTAATCATGCTCTGTCTCTCAAAAATGAATAAACATTAAAAAAGTATTAAAGTGTTCTTTTATTTTTAAGAACCTCAGTAGCTTTGCAACATATTTTGTTTCGTTTTCAGCTTAATGACAGTTAACTATTATTTACGGCATATGTAACTTAGATTAGTTTTTTCCAAAGGAGTTCCACAGAGCGATCTTTGAAGAAAGGGTAGCATTTCATCAGGAGCTTCGGTGCATCATTGCAAGTTCTCCTGCTTCCACCATTTTCCCAGAAACCGCTTTAGCCACCAGTTCTGAGGAAGGCTCTGAAGACTTTAGGGCCGGTGTAATTAGACAGCATGTCCCCTGAAGCCCTGAGCACATACGTCTCGTTACGTCCTCCATGGCCCTGTGGCACTGTAAGAGTGGACTGTTTAGAAAGCTCACTCTGTACTCACACCTGCAAATTCTGGAAATACTGGGGAAGGTGATTCCAGCGAGTGACTTTAGATGAGTCGGGTCTGGAGTGAGGTCTGGAAGATGACTGATTGCCCATTCAATCTCTCCAAGACTCATGAGACATTTCGTAAGCATCTCATAAGATGCCAGAGAAACCTGCAGAAGTTACCCACACCAATGACAAATTTGTAAAGAATGCTTTTACTAGTTTGTTTCTCCTCTGGTCTCTCCTACCTGTTCCCCAAGATTAAAACTCAGCTTTTGGGTAGGAGTGTGTGTCTAGGTCCTTCTGCAGGGGCTATCATATCTGCCTCAGTCAATTCATAAAGTGTATTTATCATATCAGAGGCTCTGAGAAGTCCTGCAGTAATAAACCTGGTTAGCTTTATGAATTTGAGAATTTCTCAGAGTTAGTACACCACAAACCCCACTTTCACCACATGACATTATTTCTATTTAACACTGAAAAGTTGGCCTAAAGATGAGCAATGAGAATCTGTGTTAAAAGCGAGGATGCCATTGGACAGGCTCCAAGCTCTGCTTCCATTTCGGTGTATTATCAATTGCACATAAAAGTGGGGAAAGCTCATCCTGTTTCTTACTCTGTTGTAAAGAACCAATCTGCCTTAGAGCCTCAACATCATTTTCAAGGTCATTATCCCAAGGGCTGATGGCTTCTGATTTCAGCTGTTATGGCCTGCCTCTAACAACTCATAAAAACCCTAATGTTTTAGATTAAATATTAATTAATCAATAAAAATAATACTTAAGTGATTGGAGAATTCTTTAAAAACCGAGATCGTTTTTGCCCTCTAGAAGCTTAAGGATAAAAACAATTACATCTATACACTGTAAAAGTTGTGGTAGTCTTTTATTGCTAGCCATAAATATCCTTTTCCTCTGCTTCCAGCCACAAGGGAAGATTGCCAGTGTGTACAGCTCAACAGTAACTGTGGCCGGAGAGCTTCCTTTGACCAATGAAGATGAGAGGAAGTGACATTGTGCCACCCGTGGGGGAAGGCATTTGATTTCAGAAGCTCAACTCCCCAGGCAGCTATTTCTCAGAAATTGTGGCAGCAGTAGTTTAGATGAAGAAAACATAGACTGAAGCAATCAGAATGTAGGGCTTCATGTGGAGGAGGGCTTCCCTGAAGATTCGCCTGGAATGGCTAAAGCCTTAGCCTGAATGAAAAACTGCATTGGAATGTTGTTTGGTGCTGCAGCTTGACTTAGCCTGTCGTAACTCATGTAATCAAGAGGGTAACAGAAAGCAGCAAGTGGGTAGTACTTGTCGAGAACTGTACAGGGTCTGAGATTGTATCTTACAGTCAAGCTAACAAGTTAGACAACTGCAGTCTAATGGATGCTGGCAGAAGACAGAACACTTGGAGCGCCCGTGTGGCTCAGTTGGTTAAACACCTGACTTTTGATTTCAGCTCAAATCACGATCTCAGGGTCATGAGAATGAGCCCTGTGTTGGGCTCTGAGCAGAAGGAACATGGAGCCTGCTTAAGATTCTCTCTCTTCTTCTACCTGTCTCTCCTTCCTTCTGCCTCTCTCTCCTGCTTGTGTACTCTTTTTCTCAAAAATAAAAAAGACATAAAACTCATGGGTTGGAGACAGAAGCAGTGGCTAGAGGATCAGCATTTGCACGAGCTCCCTGTGCCCCAGTTTCCACAGGGCAGCCCAAAGAGTGGAAAACTTCCGTACACAGTGGGTGTGTTATGGGACAGGAACTCTGAGTTTAGGAAGTCTGATTAGTCTGTTCAGTGGGCCTGTTTGACTTTTGTCTTGCAGAAAGACATTATTACATAAGCGAGTATGTCTGATTTGTCTCCAAAAGGAGTCACTATCTCCGTCTTCCAAGACTGGCGACACACCGGCCCTTGGCTCCAGAGGGAAATACTGTCTTTCTTTCCAAGACTCTTCATATGCAAACTTGCTTGAAGAGATAGTCTAGCACAAAGACAGCCAGTACCTCTGCTTTAAAGATGTCTAGAAACATGGGACACTCAAGGAAAATTGTATCCTTATTATAATACTTGAGGTAACTTCCAAATAAATTATTCATTCATTTATTCATAAATATACTCTGGGTATTTACTGTGGAATAAGTGCTTTTCCAGTCTCTGGAGATTGAATAACCAAGATAAAAAAGTTTCCTGTTCTCAGGGAGCTTATATTCTAGGGTGGGGATCCAAATGAGAAATACAAAGCAATTGTAAATAGTGATAATCATTAAAAAAAAAAGCAGGGTAGAATTGAATTGAAAACTCAGAGCTGGAACCAAAGGTATACAGCCAACTAATCTTTGACAAAGCAGGAAAGAATATCCAATGGAAAAAAGACAGCCTTTTTGACAGATGGTGTTGGGAGAACTGGACAGCAACATGCAGAAGAATGAAACTAGATCATTTTCTCACACCACGCACAAAAATAAACTCAAATGGATAAAGGACCTGAACGTGACACAAGAAACTATCAACACCCTAGAGGAGAAAGCAGGAAACAACCTCTTTGACCTCCACCACAGCAATTTCTTACTTGACACATCCCCCAAAGCAAAGGAATCAAGAGCAAAAATAAACGATTGGGACCTCATCAAGATTAAAAGCTTCTGCACAGCAAAGGAAACAACCCAGAAAACTAATAGGCAACCAACAGAATGGGAAAAGATAGTTGCATATGACATATCAGATAAAGGGTTAATACCCAAAATCTATAAGGAACTCACCAAATTCCACACCCAAAAACAAACAACCCAGTGAAGAAATGGGCAGAAGATATGAACAGACACTTCTCCAAAGAGGACATCCAGATGGCTAACAGACATATGAAACGATGCTCAGCATCCCTCCTCATCAGGGAAATACAAATCAAACCCACACTGAGATACCATCTCATGCCAGTCAGAGTGGTTAAAATGAGCAAATCAGAGAACTCTAGATGCTGGCGAGGATGTGGAGAAACGGGCACCCTCCTACACTGTTGGTGGGAATGTAAACTGGTACAGCCCCTCTGGAAAACAGTGTGGAGGTTCCTCAGGAAACTAACAATAGAACTCCCCTATGACTCAGCAATAGCACTGCTAGGAATTTACCCAAGAGATACAGAACTGCTGATGCATAGGGGCACATGTACCCCAATGTTCATAGCAGCACTCTCAACGATAGCTAAAACAGGGAAAGAGCCTAAGTGTCCATCAACAGACGAATGGATCAAGAAGATGTGGTTTATCTATACCATGGACCACTACATGGCAATGAGAAAAAATGAAATCTGGCCATGTGTAGCAACATGGATGGACCTTGAGGGTGTTATGCTGAGCGAAATAAGTCAGGCAGAGAAGGACATATATCATATGTTTGCACGTGTAGGAGGATTAGGAGGAACTTAACGGAGGACCATGGGGGAGAAGAAGGGGGGAAATGGTGGGGGAAAGGGAGAGAGGCAAACCATGAGAGACTCTTGAATGCTGACAAAAACTGAGGACTGATGGATGTGGGGGGGAGGGAGGAGATGGACATGGAAGAGGGCACTTGTGGGGATGGGCACTGGGTGTTATATGGAAACCAACTTGACAATAAACTATTTGTAAGAATAAAAAAAGGCAGGGTAATAAAATGGAGAGTGTTTTGAGTGCAAGAACAGACAACATTAAGCAGCAAGGGAAAGTGTCTCTGAGGAGGAGGCAATACTGAGCCAAGACCTAAATGACGAGAAAGATCCCGCCAAGTTAAAATCGAGGGTAAGGTCATGACAAACCACGGTGGGTATGAGCTTGGTTTTTATGAGAATCAGGAATTCTGTTACTGTTACCACTACTACTACCAATTATTACAACTACTCTAATGACAACCACATGGAGGGCTCTTCTAATCGTTTTACATGTTGACATGAGAAGTCTAAGGCTCAGAGAAGAAGGAAGGCGCTGAGGCCTAAGCAAAGGGAGGAGGAGGAGAAAGGGGTATGAAAATAGGATCAAAATAATAATAATGGCCAGAGGTGAGATGACAGTTTTCAGCTTGTAGGGATGTCAAAGCTCTCCAGGAAACGTGTATTTCAAGCAAGGTTTAAATAGGCAGAGAGAATGTGCTGCTGAGGGTATGATGGTTCTGGAATCTTACAAACAGAAAGGGTGGGCAAAGGAAGAGCCCGAGCAGGGCAAGGAATGACTAGGGAGAAATTTGTAATTAAGGTTTATGGCCGTGTGGGCTGGTTGTGGAAGTCTAGGCTCGAAAGAGGATTTAAATGTATTTAGGAGGGAAACAAAATCTTTTTGAGTAATAGGCACAGGATTCACAAGGCACGAATGAATCTACTGGTGGCAGAATTTGCTAGATGAGATTGGTTTGGTATAGAGGAATTAAGAAGGCCTGGAGATTTTGTTGAAGTATTATTGGGAAAGCATACATATATTTATCAATTTTTAATTATTTTTAAAGGCTAAATAGTAAAGATGAGATATAGCTCAGAAAATTGCTCTGATTTCCGGCACCTTTCTGGAATGCTAAGCATCCTGTGAATTGTCCTCAGTCAGTTTTGCTCCAGAGCTAGCTGACGACAAATTTCAGAAAGTCACAAAATGATATGTAATAAATTTTGGCTAAGGTCTGAGTGGGGTGATAATTCAAGCAGGAATGTGTATTACTGTTGAACAGTTGGTCAATAGTTTGCTGACACAATTCTTTTTCCACAGCTCTTTCATGAAAAAAGGTCATACTCTACTTCTATGGTCACTAAAAGACTTTATTAAAGAAAAGTCTGTATTCAGGGACAAAGAGAATCCCTGTATTCAGGAGGCAAAGAGAATCCCCTTGTTCAAGATTTCTCACTCTTTGCCATTGTCATTATTCTACAGGGAAAGGGAAAGGGAAAGGAAAAGAGTTGTTTTATTTTATTTTATTTTATTTTAATTTTAGTAAGAATGCTTACTATGAGATCTACCCTCAACACATTTTTGAATGTTCAGTATATAATTTTGGCTGTAGGTACAATGTTGTGTGGCATCTCTCTAGAGTTTATTCATCTTGGTTGACTGAAAATTTGTGATTAGTAACTCCACATTCCCCCCCTCCCCCCGCCAAGACCCTGACAACCACAAATTCCAGTCTTTGATGCTATGAATTGACTACTTTAGATACTTTATATAAGTGGAATAATGTGATATTTGCCTTTCTGTGACTAGCTTATTTCACTTAGCATAATGTCCTTAAGGTTCATCCATGTTGTTGCATAATGCAAAGTTTCCTTCTATTTAAAAGGCTGAGGCATGCCTGGATGGCTCAGTTGGCTGAGCATCCCACTCTTGATTTCGGTGCAGGTCATGGTCACAGGGTCATAGGATCAAGTCTTGCATCAGGCTTTGTGCATGAAACATGCTTGGGATTCTCTCTGTCTTTTCTTCTGCTCCTTTCCCACTTGCATTTTTCTCTCTGTGAATAAATAAATGAATAAATAAATAAAAAATAAAAGAAAGAAAAGGCTGAATACTATTCCATTATAGTTAAATACCATGTTTTCTTTATTTGTTCGTCTGTCAATGGACATTTGTTTTCAGATCTTGGTTGTTGTAGATAGAGGTGCAATAAACATGGGGGTGCTGATATCTCTTTGAGATCCTGATTTAAATTTTTTTTGGTTAAATACCCAGAAGTGGGATGCTGGATCCTATGGTAGCTCTATTTTTAATTTTTGGAGGAAACTCAACACTGTTTTCTATGGAGTCTACACCACTTTTTGTATTCTTGCCAACAGTGTGCAAGGGTTCCAATATTTCTACAACCTTCTCAATGTGTTGTCTTTTGCTTTTTTGATCATAGCTATCATGACAGGTGTAAGGTGATAGTTCATTGAGGTTTTGATGTATATTTCTCTGATGATTAGTGATGTTGAACAGTTTTTCATATACTTGGTGGCCATCTGTATGTCTTTCTTGGAGATGTGTCTAGAAAGTGATTTTTGTTTTCTTGTCCCTCCGGCTCCATATTGGCTGATGAGAAATATAGTAATTTAACTAAGACTGAACATAAGTCAATTGTTGTAACTGAGAATGACCATTTGGAAGTTCATGAATTCTAGTATTGTTTATGGTTTATATAACAGCTTTGTGGTAAATTAGAAATGGTTCTACATGTTTATCATAAGTACAAAACAGAAGCAAGAAACAGAAATCTTACTATTGTGAATACTTTTCATTGCCTTGATATAATAATTTTAATGAATATCTCATATTCTCCTAGTCATTTGGACTCAAAGTATTAGTGTGGACTCCCACATTTCCATCATTTCACAAATCCAATTTATCAAAACATTCTGCTAAAATTTCTTTCTTTGTATCATCCCAATATCCTAACTCAGGGCCTAATAACCTCTTTCTGCAATTACTGTAATTGTCTCCAAACTGGTTTTCGGCTCAAATCATTCCTCTCTTTTTTCCTTTTTAATTTACAGCACCATTGCTTTTTCCTGTAATGCTTTTGATCTCAGGGTACCTGCCAATTCCACCCTTAGTGGAAACTTATATATCTATATATGGAGAGATTTATTACAAGGGATTGGCTCACTTGATTATGGAGGCTGAGAAGTCCAAGATCTGCGCTTGGCAAGCCGGCGTCTCAGGATAGCCATTGGTGTTGTTCAGTCTGAGTCTCTGTTCAAGCTGGAAAGCAGAAGAATCCTGTTCCAGGCCAAAGACAATCAGGCAGAGAGAAAGATTTCCAGCGAATGCCTTATTGCTACCTTGTCTTCAATCAATAGGTTGGATGAGACCCATCCACATTGGGAAGGGCAATCTACTTTTCTCAGTTTACCCTTTTAAATGTTAAAACTTTTCTCACAGACACACTCAGAACAATGTTTAAGCAAATATCTGGGCACCTTAATGCCCAACCATTTTAACAAATAAATTAATCATTGTACTTCCTATGGAAACTTCCCTGATCTTTCCTCTCTTCTATGAACTCCCACAAGCTATGGAACAGAATATAACTCCTTCTTAGCTTTGTTCAGTCAGTGTATAAGTGTTAGTAATATACATCACCTATGTTTTCTGGCTGATAATAAGTACTTAATATGTATTATTATCATTTTCCTTGGGTGTGAATATTAATACGAAATCTCAGATTCT
Source organism: Proteles cristata cristata (assembly GCA_017311185.1). NCBI lineage: Eukaryota > Metazoa > Chordata > Mammalia > Carnivora > Hyaenidae > Proteles > Proteles cristata. Next base: position 633,882 of record JAESUZ010005579.1, on the reverse strand, counting down.
CTCTCGCTCTCTGCTCAGAATGCTGTGAAAATTCAGCTTTAGTGAAGAGCTGCTAGAAAACAGATTAACCTTCTTTGTTTTTGAACATTAACCCATGTGCGTATAAATATGCATAACAGTTTCTAGACCCGTGGGTCAGAGACCACACTTTTACTATGAGGAGATGAGATACTGCTTTGCCTATAGCCAATGGGCAAACTCCTTCTATTGTCAAATCCATTAATTTTTAATCTTTGGCTCTATTTAAATGAGCATGACATAACTAGGTATAAAATAGTTCAGTAAAATAAAGGAAAATAATAAAAGATTTTTTTCTTGTTGAATTATTTCAGCGATACTAGTCTTCTGTTCACTTGAGACACCGTTTCATGCAGAAGATGAATTAAAAAAACCTTTTAAGTAGTGAGGGATAAATCTATAAAATAAATAAATCTAAATATTTGTGCTAAATGTAGGCCACCAGAATACCAGAAAATCAAATCTTTAAATTACATTGCCCAGGGGATAATTCTATGTCGGAGAAGATTCTAAATCAGGTTTCTGGACTCTTGGGACTATCACTCAAACTTATTGGCATCCTCAGTGTTCTGTAACCACACTTTTCATCTGTTTAGGCTTTGAATTTTGACAAATACACACGAACAGGTGTGATCTTTTTTTAAGGAGCCCTATGGCAACTGACTTGTATTTAAGTGACACAAGGTGTTATCAACCAATAACTCCACGATACAACAGCCATCTACGTGAGCCTGGCTGTGTTTTGCCATGTTTGTAATGAAGACAAATTTTAACTGTCCTTGACTCTGTGATATGTGTGGCAGCTTGTTTTCTGCCAATATCTAAGCTCTCATAAACATAATTATATAGGAGGTAATGTAGTTTTACTCTGTGTTTATGTTTCCTCAATTCACTACATTTTGAGGAAGTCTGAAATCATTTTGTTTCCTCTTATATTGCACGCAATCCACAACTTTTGGTAGAACGCACATAATTATGAAGCTCTCCTAAGTAAATCAGACTCTGCAGAAAATAAGACCTACAAAGGGATCCATATTTATTTTGTTGATTAAATTAGCCGATAGGTACCCAGTGATTTATAGGCACCTTGTCATGTTCTTATAATATTCTTGGGGAAAAGAGAGGGTTGAGACTTCAAAAACATATTTATCCTCTATGCTAGTTTCATAAAGCAAGAGACAGTATGTATACCAGCCTTTATACATGAATATGCCATTGTTGTTAGGGACTTTTTTTTTCTTTTTAACATTGTTTCAAGGAAACTACTTCAAAAGGTCTTCCTGAAATTTTGAATCTGATTCTCTAAAAGCTCAGATATCTCATGAACCAGAAATGTATATTTTAATGACAATTTTTACTGACCCTAAACAAAATTTGACTCACAATCTTACATATTAATTAAAAAACCTTTTGAGAACTGAAACTCAAGAATTTTTATGTTTACACAAATGATGCACAGCACACACAGCATTGGTGGTTCCATGATATTTACATTCTTATTCAGTATGAGCCAGAAACTCTCCTCCTCTGAGCAGAAGGCATTTTAAAGTTAGTGTAAACACCTGTCTTATAAGAAAGTTAAAGAGTGCACGGCACAGCTTTTTCTTGACTTGGGAATGTTATAGTTCAATTCACTATAACCCCAAGGGGGGCAGGCCCAGTACTGTGTGATCTGTAAGCTTCCCATCTACAAATACAGAAGAAATTCTCAGCCGTTGCACCGTAGGTGGCATTAAAAATTATCCTTTCAACTCACACGTCTGTTGGAGATGAATAAGAAGTTAGATCCTGAAGACTTATAATTATTTGATACTTTCTTCTGCCCACTCATTACGATCCATTCACAGCAGGAGAGAGACAGCACAACAGACTATATCGAACAGATTTTGCTCCTCGGTGTCTTTCAGCGGGATACTTAAAAGTGGTGCATGACTCAGAAGCCTCTTCATATGGTCTCTTGTATTAGTCCATTGAGACAAGCACTTGCAGTCTTACTTTAAAACTTTTTTGAAGAGATTCACACATGCAAAGTTTCCAATTCTCTAGTTATTTTGCTGTAACATTTTCCATGCTCAAAATGGAAAAAGGAAAATATAACATTGCCTGTATTTTTGTCTCTAGTTTGGATGGGAGCCTATTCTCACATCTAAATATGAATCTTGCTTTTTCTTCTTCATCCAGTTTATAACTGTAGTCATGATTAGCTGAATAGTAGAGCTAACATTTACTGATCATTTACTATGTGACAAACATTGGTTACTGCTTCGTATATATTTTCTCACTTACACCTCACAGCTCCTCTATCCTTAAGGTTTTATATTTGACAGAAGTGAAAAAGAGGTTTAAACTGAGGTTTAGAAAAATTAAGCCCTTGACTGAGCTTCTAAAACCAGTAAGGGGTGGTGGTAAAGTTTTAACCCAAGTTTATCATGTCAAAGCTTATGCTTTTAAACCCTTCTGCTTCCATAATAGAAATCCTTACATAGATGAAAGTTGTGAATGCAAAAGGTTATTGTATTTATAAAAACTATACAAAATGGATGTGGGAAAAAAAGCGAGAATATTTGCCTGCTGAACTTGACTTCAGGTACTTTGGCAAAAGGAGAATTGATAAAACGAAGCACAAGAAGAAACATTTACTGACACATTTTGATGCACTGTAAAAGAGCTCCATGGGTAGAGGTACTGGTTCAGTCCTAACCATATTGAAGCAACATGAACTTGCATCTTACAAAATCAGTGGGGGACAGTACAGGTTTATATTGTGTGAAAATAGAGAAATAAAAACATGATTAAAACTATTATGTTATTTGTGATCAGAGAGGTTGTTTAGGAAGATGGATAACTCTATAAATGTCTTTTATTTTGTATCTTAGCCTCAGGTTTTCAGTCATTACTAGGCTCATTTTCTCTTCCTATAAGAAATCAGAATTAATTCCAACCCGAAGACTATCAATTATATGATCTCCCATCATCCCTGCATTGAAAATGAAAAGTTGTATTTTTCAAGAGTGGGTAACACTATTTCAGTTTCTTGCAAAAAATCATAAAAAGTTGAAAGAAAGCATAGATTGGTAAAAAAAAAAAACCCACCAAAAGTCCTGTTACTGACAGTAATAATAGAATGTCAGGATGGGGGACATCTAGGGTTCTGTTGGCAAGGACAGTTATCTCAAATTGCCAACCTAAGAAACTGAATTACTACCTAGGCTGCAAATATATTACTAAAGTCTTAGAAACCCCACAGCAGTTCTGTATTTATTGAGTATTAGAGAAGGGGAGACATACAATTTGTTATAACGAGGGGAATCTCTCTCTCAGTCTCTCTCTCTTATACACACACACACACACACACACACACACACACATCCTTTCACTTCATATTATAGATGTGGGTTCCTGTATTACATTAAAAAAAAAGGATGTTTTTGCAAATCCTTAAGATTTCCCATCATCATAATGTCAAATTTTCTTTTTTTAAAAACTTTTTAATGTTTTATTTATTTCTGAGAGAGAGAGAGAGAGAGAGAGAGACAGCATGAGCAGGGGAGGTTCAGAGAGAGGAGACACAGAATCCGAAACAGGCTCAAAGCTCTGGGCTAGCTGTCAGCAGAGAGCCCGACATGGGGCTCAAACCCACGAACCATGAGATCATGACCTGAGCCGAAGTCAGATGCTTAATTGACTGAGCCACCCAGGCGCCCCATGCCAAGTTTTCACTACATAGTTTTACCTACAAGTATGTTCACATAGATAAGTTTTCTCTCCTTATAGCCTCAACCCAATATTGAGCTCCAGACTAATCAATAAAATTATTCATTAGTATTACAATCCTTTTGCACCTGTGTCCTCGAATATATTTTCTGTGATTAATTTTTTTAATGTTTTATTTATTTTTGAGAGAGAGTGAGAGAGAGAGAGTATGAACAGGGGAGAGGCAGGAGAGAGGGAGACAGAATCCTCGAAGCAGGCTCTGAGCTGTCAGCGCACAGTGTGACGTCGGGCTTAAACTCGTGAACCCTGAGATCATGACCTGAGCCAAAGTCAGAAGTTTAACTGACTGAGCCACCCAGGTGCCCCTGTTTTCTGTGATCTATTTATCAGAGCTGAGTGATGACAACCAATTAACAAATGGAGAACGTGCTGTGATCCCACTTGGAAAGCTTGTCATTGTAATGGGATGCTATAATGGGGCTCCGGCTACCTTTTTTAAGCAACAAAAGTGAACCGTTTGTCTTATGACAAAGTTGGGAATCCAGGAGGCTGCACTTGATTCAAATAATTTCAGCAGATTTTATCTGCCCCTGTTCTTCTTTTTCTTTGATCTGCTTCCTGTTATAGCCACAGGATGGGCGCTTACATGTGAAGATTGTAGCATCTCTGTACCTGTGATTCTGAAGAAAAAAAGAAGAGTTCTCTCTGCCTCAGTAAATCATTATTCCCCCAAAGTACCACATAGATACTTCTTGCTTTGTCCTTAACTACTTTGCTTGTTCTTCCTCAGCGATGCTGTGGAGTATAGAAAAAGCTGCATCTTATTTTTATTTATTTTATTTTATTATTTAATATAATAATATTAAATTATTAATTTAATGATAAACATGAGAGAAAGAACATGGGAGGGGAAGGGCAGAGAGAGAGGGAGACACAGAATCTGAAGCAGGCTCACAAAGCAGAAGATCATGACCTGAGCCAAAATCAAGAGTCAGATGCTTAACCCACTGATCCACCTTGCCTCCCAGCTCTTTATTTTCTTAAAACTTTTTATTTTGAAACAATTTTAGACTTATATTTAAAACTTTTTATTTTGAAATAATTTGAGAAGAGGTGTGAAGATAAAATAAAGTACCCAAATACCCTTTTCCACCTCCCTATAATGTTACTATCACACAGAATAGCAAAATTAGGAAATTAATATTGATACATTATTACCTAAAGTATAGACTTAAGAATTTACAATTTTTTTATTCTGTTCCACAATCCCTTCCAAGATCCCACATTGCATTTAATCATTATGTTTTCTTAATCTCCTCCAATCTGTGGGTTTCTCCATATTTCCTTGTCTTTCATGACCTTGACAGCTTTGGAGATTACTGGTTATGGATTTTGGGGGAGGGTAGAAGAAAGGTGTGTGCTTCTCTCTGTATCATATCAGAGTGTTTATGAAATCAACCTGAATTATCACTGGTGATGCTAGCCTTGATCACTTGGGTAAGGTGGGGTCTGCCAGAAGGTGCCTGGGTGGCTCAGTCGGTTGAGCACCAGCTTTGGCTCAGGTCATGATCACATGGTTCGTGAATTCGAGCTGCGCATCAGGCTCTGTGCCGACAGCTCAGAGCCTGGAGCCTGCTTCGGATTCTGTGTCTCCCTCTCTCTCTGCCCCTCCCCTGCTCAGCTTCTGGCTCTCTCTCTCTGAAAAATAAATACGTATTTAAAAAAATGGTGGTGCCTGCCAGGGTTATCCACTGCAAAGTTACTTTTTTCCTCCTACTGTGATCTTTTCCAGAGATCTGCACTCTTTCATTAAAAATCAGATAGTAACTATTTTAGGCTTTGTGGATCATATGATCCCTGTCACAATGACTTAACTCTGCAGGGTAGTTGGAAAGCAGACATAGACACTACACAAACATGTCCCAATGTGTGTTCTAACAAAACTCGTTGGCCCGGCTCTTTTTATTAGAAGGAATCACTAAGTCAATATAGATATAAGGGGAGAGGAGTTAAAGTATACCTCCTGGAGGGAGTGATATCAAAGAATTTGTGAACATTAAACTATCACAGTAATTACTAAATATTTTGAAGGAGATACTGTGAGGCTATACAAATCTCCTCTTAAAGTTTCTTCCACTAATTTTAGCATCCAGCATGGATTTTGCCTGAAGCATTCGCTATGTTTTTTTATTTAACTTTTATTCATTAAATTTTTTTTAATGTTTATTCATTTTTGAGAGACAGAGAGAGACAGAGTATAAGCAGAGGTGGAGCAGAGTAAGAGGGAGACATAGAATCTGAGGCAGGCTCCAGGCTCTGAGCCGCCAGTGCAGAACCCCATGCAGTGCAGAACCCCATGCAGAACTCACAAGCTGTGAGATCATGACCAGAGCCAAAGTCAGACGCTTAACTAACTGAGCCAGGCAGATGCCCCGGTAGTTATTTTGTATTAATGATGACTTTCTATTTTCCTTATTCTTACTACCTTTATTCATTGGATTTTTTTTTTTTTTTTGAGAAAGAGTTGTTCCTTCTTCTCTATTTACTTATTCTAATCATTTCTTTATATCAGTACGTCACTTCGGATATTTATTTTATTCTTTGATAAATGATCCAATATTTCTTATTTACTTTACTGTTCACATGGTTACAGCTTTGCCATTGGGGCCTCTTCCAGATCGGCTCCTGTGTCCCCATGACATGAGCTTACCCTTCTGTGTTTTGAGCACATCCTCGGTTTCTGATACTATAAGATTTGCCAGGGGCATCTCGTCTTTCCCTGCCCCAGTGCAGGAGTCAGCCCTGGTTCTAAGGAGCACAGGTCCCTTTTGTTGAAGAATGGTATTTAACAACCAGTGCCTGGAAGTGGGTGTGTTCATCGCCACACTCATTAGAGTGTCACTGCTTCTGGTACTTTCAGCGGATAAAGCTAGGAAATGTTATATGTTTACAAATCCATACATAGACATATAATCTGTATTTATTTCCCTATTTATTAAAATAAATGTGAGTTCATATTGCTCTATACAGTTTCAATCTGGAATACGGTTTTACTCCAGCATTCCTGTTTCTCTTGTTGGTTGCTCTTTTCTCCTACAGTGAGAAAAAGAGCTTTCCAATGTGAATCACAAGAGAGGGGTTCAGAATTTTTCATGTGTTGTCCTATGGGAAAGAATTTACCAGCTAGAGTACAGTGTTCGCGTGCAGTTGTTTTTGGCTTTAGACTTAAAGGATTAAGTCAAAACGGTGCTTTTGGAAGGAACTTAGGAAATGTTATTCTTTACCTCTTCCGTGAGGGTATTTCATGTACACAGCCACTTTCATCTGTCACAGTCTGCACTCTTCCCAGTGTCCCCCTGACATCCTGATTGGAGGATATTTTAAAAATCTGTATACAGGGACGTCTGGGTGGCTCAGCCGGTTAAGCATCTGACTTCGGCTCAAGTCATGATCTTGCAGTTCGTGGGTTCCAGCTCCGCACCGGGTTCTGTGCTGGCTGCTCAGAGCCTGGAGCCTGTTTTGGATTCTGTGTCTCCCTCTCTCTTTGCCCCTCCCCCGCTCGTGCTCTGTCTCTGTCTCAAAAATAAATGAACTATAAAAAATAAAGAAAAATCTGTATACAGTAAAATTCAGTTTGTGATATACAGTTCGTGGGTTTCAGGAATGTACAGCCAGGTCTCCACCCTTCGAGTGCCATACTGAACTGCACCATCATGTTCCATGTGATGCAACCACTAATTCGTTTTCTGTTCAGAGTTTTGTTTTCTGGAATGTCACATAAACAGAGACATACCAGAGGTAAACATTCTTTGCCTCCCTTCTTTTACTAAGCAAGACACATTAGACTTCATCTCTATTTTTTGCACGACTGTAGTTTGTTTCCCTTTGTTTCTGAATAGTATTACACTGTGAAATGTACCACACTTTGTCTATTCATTTACCTGCTAAAGGATGGCTGGGCAGTTTCCAGTTTTTTGGGGCCATGAGTGATGCCGCTGTAAACATCTGTGCACAAATTTTATACGAACATATGTTTTTAATTTGCTTGGATGAATATCCAGGCTTGGGGCCCCTGGGTTGGATAAGGAAGTGTCAAGCTACCAGCAGGCCTCGCATGGAGATGAGGAGTAGAAGAATTATGATAAATAGAAGGGGAAAAAAAAACTTGTTTCAGGGTTCCAGTGTGAAGCAAGACTGAACTTGGTGAGGAAAAAAAAAAACCTCATTAAATCAAGATCAGATTTTCAATTACTATTTTGGGCTGGACATAACTGGATAGAGAATATTTTTGTGACTCTTTAGGCTGAGGTGAGCAAAAAAGGCTGGAGATATGTGACGCTCTAACCTGAGGGGTGAATACATTTTCAAGGGTCAGAGGGAAATGCAAAATGTGCACTTAAAATCATTATAAATCATGTCTTTCAACATGCCATTTGTATTTTTCAAAGTCACCCCAAACCCAATTATGTTCACTTTTCAGTGATTAATTTACTATTCAGTCATCGGAAATGATAAATTTGAGTCAATTTCTCACTACTTCGCTATTGTGAAGGCAATGGGAATGATTTCAGGTGGGGCAATGGTAGAACAAATATAATACTAATTCTGAGAAAGAGATTAGGTAAAACTTAGTTCTGAAATCAGTGAAATGAGTACTAAAATTTCTTCAGGTGAGAAATCTAAAGGAGAACTATGACATATATATCTTTTTACCCATTATTATATAGTGCGTCAGCTTATGTAGAATCATCTGAAACAAATATTTGTTGAATGATGAATAAGTAAAAATATATAAGAGTGATACTCAGTAAACACTAACATTATTCTTATACATAAATTATTTATACTAATATCCTAAATTATCCTCTTCTTTATATATCTACTTAAAAGAAAAAAAGTATATAGCATCTAACAATTTATTTTATTTAAAAAGTAATGTGTTGGGGGCACCTGGGTGGCTCAGTTGGTTAAGTGTTCCACTCTTGATCTCAACTCTGGTCATGATTTCATGGTTCATGGGATCGAGCCCTGCACTGGGCTCTGTGCTGATAGCGTGAAGACTGCTTGGGTTTCTCTGTCTCCCTCTCTCTGTCTCTTTTTTGCCTGCACTCTCTATTACTCTCTAAATAGACAAACATTAAAAAAGTTAATAGATAATATGTTAATGGTTCATAATGTGGCAATTAACAGTGTTTAAGAATTCAGACTTTGAATAGAGAGATTTGAATTTGATTTTTGGATTCACTCTCATGGGGACCCCTAGAGTATGTAACATCTCTGAGTCTGCTTTTCTATGTCTAAAATATAGGGATTGTAATAATAGTGATCTCAGAGGTTATTAAGAGAATAAAAGGAGACGTAGATATAAATAATGTCTGTGTCATGGTGAACTTTCCATAAATGTTAGCTGAATAGCTCTTGTTATGTTACTAGTTCAACCCAGAGCATTCCTATCTGCTTGGATAAACTGTGCATGTGAGCAAAAATCACTTTTTTTTTTCATTTTGGCTACATGGGTTTAGGAACACTTACTTGCAATCTCCTATTTGTATTTTAATGAGGTCTTATGCAGTTCACCAATCATATAGAGATAGATATAAAGGCTGAACATATTAACTAATAATTACAAGTTTTGACTGGAAAGGTCTCTTTGATATGGTAGAAAAGATCATTTTGAAGCAAATGTTTTATTAAAACATTTCCTTAGGCAGATCTAGTTCTCTAGTGAAGGAAAATATGTAGATAGTTAAGATAAGCACGCTTGTGAGTAGAGACACGTTCTCTAAAAGTTGTTTCTTCTGCTAGATTAGGGAAAATGAGACCCTACACATTTTTTTTCAGACAAATTTGTTCTTAAAATAAAAAATGTATATGTATATTATTTAAAATATAAAAATAACATGAGAACATGGACTTCATATAGTTTTTATTAATTTTAAAAATCTTTGTTTCAAACATACACAAAAATAGACCAAATAATATGATCCCCCTCCTTTCTTGGCCTTCCCTCTACCCCCTATGCTCCCCGCTCTCTCTTAATTGTGTTCAACACATTGACAACTGACACTCATGTGCTCAACAATTGACACTAAGAACAATTGGCTTCTAGCTAGTCTTGTGTCATCTAATACTCTTCACTCATTTTCCTCCTCCTGGATTTTTTGAAGCAAATCCCAGACATCATATCTAGTCTGGGTCCATGTTCTTAGTATCAGGGAAATGTGATTTTATAGTGTTTACAGACATTAAACTGCCTCATGTCATTTATTTCATTTTAGTCAAAAGCTATGTTTATATTTTATTTTTTTAAAGAATCTTAAAATTTATTTTGAGAGAGAGAGAACAAGATCATGTGAGCAGGAAAGAGGCAGAGAGAGAGGGAGAGAAAGAAATCCAAGATGGCTCCATGCTTTAGGCAGACCATGTGCTGACATAGGCCTTGATCTAACGAACTATTAGATCACGACCTGAGCCTAAATCCAGAGTTGGATGCTTAGCTGACTGAGTCACCAGGCTTTCCTATGCTTATATTTTAAAGAAATGCAATATGTTATTTGACAGGACCATTCTTAAGTAGAATGTCAGTTATTTTTTAACCAAAGTATCATAGTTGACAAGCTTTGAGAAAAGTTTACGGGTACAATATTGGTTTACAAATCAGCATGTCATCGTTTAAAATGAATCTCTAATGACAATCTAAAGACTTTATTGTGTCATATTTAGTATCATATAAAAATATGATATATAACATGGAAAGAGCCTAAATGTCCATCAACTGATGAATGGATCAAGAAGATGTGGTTTATCTATACAGTGGAATACTACATGGCAACGAGAAAGAATGAAATCTGGCCATTTGTAGCAATGTGGATGGAACTTGAGGGTGTTATGCTGAGTGAAATAAGACAGGTAGAGAAAGACAGATACCATATGTTTTCACTTATAAGTGGATTAGGAGAAACTTAGCAGAGGACCATGGGGGAGGAGAAGGGGACAAAATAGTTGGGGAGAGGGAGGGTGGCAAACCATGAGAGACTCTTGAATACTTAGAACAAACTGAGGGCTGATAGGGGTGGGAGAGAGGGGAGGGAGGTGATGGGCATGGAGAAGGGCACTTGTTGGGATGATCACTGGGTATTATATGGAAACCATCTTGACAATAAACTATGAAAGAAAAAATATGATATATAAGTGTATTGAAACTAATACATTTTTAAAAATCCTAAATATTAAATTTTATCAGAAATATTAGAAAATAAATCCAAATGTGATTATCTTTTTGTCCTTAAATGGAGTACCTTCTGTTTTTTCTAAAAATCATATAGCTATTTAGAAGATCATGGGGTTTGACCTTTCAATTCTCATGATTTACACTGTCCTGATTGTAAGTCATTTTGGGAATCACTTTCTTGGCAGTAATTAAATTTCCTTTTGGAATTTTATGAAATGAATATTGGCAATATTAGCCATCATAGAACATTTCAGCATCCAGGAATGTATCAAGCTTAGTGCTAAATGTTTGACCAGGGTAAATCATGACATTTGAGTTTTAGAGTGTCATGTATTGTCATTGAAAATATGAAAGCTGTCCAAATAGCAATTATTTCATATAGTTGGGATTTAATACAGCAAAGAATTATTTTGAAGGGCATAGAGATTTACTTTGCTTTGATATGATAAATAGTGAACATATATATCATGAACTAGTTCACTTAAAGTACATATTTTAAGAAATATTAAATCGTCTTTCTTAAACACTCAGTATTCAATGAGGTATTAAAATGCAGAAGCTTCACATTTGAATTTGCCCTTATATTCATCTTCCTTATAACCAATTTCTCATTCTTGGGACAATTTCCACACATATTTCCAATGCAAAACATTTTGTGAGATGTAAAAGACTTATTTTTTTAAAAAGATATTAAATGACACCTGAATCATATTGGCACAGAATCATATTTTAATTTTACCTTAAACCTTTGATAGTTTGTGTGTGTATGTGTGTGTGTGTAATTTTGATGATAAAATGTTTAGTCAGTGAGGAATAGTTTTGATTTTGATAGTAAAGAGAAAAGTAAAATGATTATTTTGAAATCAGAGTAAGAAAACTTAAGTATTTGCTAATTTAACCACATTATTTGAAAATCTTTTCTTTAGAAAGTCTACATTTGTTGAAAACAGTGAAGATAGTACAATAGATTTCTTTCAGATTAACTTTTTAAATTAACGCTTGATCACTACAGAACACTATTTCCAAATTTCTATTTATTGCTAAAAATAACATTGTATAAGTTATATCAGCTAGATAAGACCATTTGACTTAATGAAATAAACATTTGAAACATTTATAAATTAGAGATTGCCTGATTAAAAGTTCTTGATGTTGATCATTAGAATTGAGGAGAGAAAATATTCATTTGTGTGATTCTATGCATTTAGAATAGAATGGCACAGAAAAGGATGGTACATGGAAAGAATGCTACATTCTTAGTACTATTGAGGTAAACTTATTTCTAGATAATTAGAATAAATAATCTTTCATTGTGTTTATATTATGTTCCAATGATTGCAGTGACTATTATGCGGTCAAAAGATGAGAACACAGAACACTGCCATCAGAGATTTCAACTTACTGCTCACTTTTTTGGAGCTTATATTACACTGAAAATAAAATGCCTAAAATCCCACAATCTTCACTATGATCCTTTCACAGACTGATTATTTACCAGATTTCCTCACCTAGTAAACTGCAATTGGTTAGGTGCCATTAGGTTTTCTGGACATGTTTTTTCAGTTACTCTTTACTATATTATATATTGCAGATCTCTGTGCTACATTGTCTGTCATATGCTGCATGCATGTTAATTCAGCATGAATTAACATTCCCTGTGTGGGTCACAAGGAATGGAGTTGGGGCAGTGGAATGGTTTTTTTTTTAAAGGACCAGAGGGAAAAAGTGCCTGAGGACAATAGTAATGTTGTAAGGAACACGACACGTCGGAAGTCCGTCTGTCTGGACCTCTTAGGCATGAACTCAGGGCAAGGAATGTGAGAAGAACACACAAGGTTCAGACCCTGGTGGGATAGTGAGACAGGATGAGCAAACCCTGAGCAAAGGAGAAGGTCCACCATAGTGCGGAATGGAAGAAGCGGACCACAGGCTTGTTTTAGGTGCTAACCTTCTCACAATATTTCTTTTCTGCTAAGTAGAAATAATTGAATGTCTAATTATTCTTAGCAATTCATCATGGGCCACTTTTTTTCCTGCCTTGTTTGTTTCTGACTTGTTCTTTTCTCCTAGACCGTGACTCCAGATTGCAGCTTATAACCCACTTCTGAACCCTCTGCTTTTGGGATACACCAGACCTCTCTGTCTCCAGTGTTGCACTGTCCGTGGCTTTGTTCTGTGATTTTTGCCACTTCTAGTTGCTGTAAGGACTGCAAAGTCTTAGCCTCAGTCCTACAAAATCGCCAGCACCTGTTGCGACCACCTTTATCCATGGAGAAATGGGTGGATGTCAGGTGGAGATGCAAGGGTAGCGAAAGAAAAATGTGAAAAAGTGGGCTGAGTTGAAGTTTTCCCAGAAGTTATATTGTTCATTTTTAGGGCATTTGGATTTTAAAATAGCTTTGGGTAAAATGACATGTGCTGATTTTGTGTGTGTGTGTGTGTGTGTGTGTGTGTGTGTGTGTGTGTTGTCAATATTAATCAAACTGAACCATTAAGATTTGTGCTCTTAAAATTTTTACTATTGGTATTTTTCACCTCAATAGAAAAATAATAAAAAACAGCCCTGCAAAACATGTGCAGTAAAATCTTGGGTTAAGAGCAACTTGTTCTGTGAGTGTTCCTCAAAACGAGAAAACCTTTTTAATGAATTTTAACTTCATAAACGAGCAAGTCTTGCAATACAATAGTGACCCCAAATGTCACATGATCACAACTGAGCCAATGGTTCTTGAAATTCATTTTTTTTTTTAATGTTTTTTATTTATTTCTAGGAGAGAGAGAGAGAGACAGCGTGAGCAGGGGAGGGTCAGAGAGAGAGGGAGTCACAGACTGAAACAGGCTCCAGGCTCTGAGCTGGCAGTCAGCACATAGCCTGACGCGGGGCTCGAACCCACGAACCGCGAGATCATGACCTAAGCGAAAGTCGGACGCTTAACCGACTAAGCCACCCAGGCGCCCCTTGAAATTCATTTTGATATACAAGTGCCTTGGATTACAAGCGTGTTCCTGGAACAAATTACGCTGACCAAGGTTTTGCTGTGTCTTGCAAAACCATTCATGCACAATGATAATATATATATATTCATTTATAAAGAAGAAAGCAAAATACGTGGGTTCCCACTATCCCAAGGTAACCACCATGCTCATTTTGGCAAACATTCCTTCAGGAAGTCCTTGTGTATGTGTACATATAGTTCAGTGGTTCTCACCTGGGTCAGTCCCCGCCCCCCACACTCCTTAGGAGAATCTTGGCAATGTCTGCAGGAATTCTTGGTTGTCACAACTAGGGGATGCTACTGACATCTAGTGGGGAGGGGCCAGAGATGCACAGGACAGGGGCGCTTGGGTGGCTCCATCGGTTAAGTGTCTGGCTCTTGTTTTGGTCTCAGGTCATGATGTCCCTGTTCATGGGTTCAAGCCCCATGTTGGGCTCCACGTTGAGTGCAGAGCTTGCTTGGGATTTTCTCTCTTTCTCTGTCCCTCTCCTGCTCATATGATCTCTCTCTCTCTCTCTCTCAAAATAAATATATATATTTTTAAAAACTGTTGCACAAAGCCATACAACAAGTAGAAGATAAAATTCAAAGGATAAAATTCAAATACTAGAAATTTAACTGCCTTAACACAAAATTAGCATTATAATTTTGATTACCTTACTTGTAGCAGTATCGATCATAGTATATGATAAATCTCTGTGAAACAGATTGTGCAAATATCCTCAACATTATGAAAATCAAACAACATTTTGACATAAAGAATGCTTCCATAAAATATTTTTGAAAGAAGTCAGTGGGCAGTGGGTGGTAGTAACAAATAACAAAATTAGGGATGAGCTAGTCGACTTACCTGGTGGGTGTATTTCAAAATTTATTTGAAAGGGTTTGGACATCATTCCTTCTTTAAGATTTTCTTTAACATTTATTTTTGAGAGAGAGAGAGAGAGAGAGAGAGAGAAAGAGAGCATGTGCTAAAGGGGGAGAGGCAGAGAGAGAGGAGACACAGTATCTGAAGCAGGCTCCAGGTTCTGAGCTGTCAGCACAGAGCCCAACACAGGACTCAGACCTACAAACTGCAAGATCATGACCTGAGCTGAAGTTAGTCACCTAACAGACTGAGTTAGAAACCAAACAGAGATCTGCACAAATTAAAAAATGTAACCAATGGGGTGCCTGGGTGGCTTAGCCGGTTAAGCGTCCGACTTTCACTTAGGTCATGATCTCTCGGTTCGTGGGTTCGAGCCCCGCGTCGGGCTCTGTGCTGACTGCCAGCTCAGAGCCTGGAGCCTGTTTCAGTCTGTGACTCCCTCTCTCTCTGACCCTCCCCTGCTCACGCTGTCTCTCTCTCTCTCCTAGAAATAAATAAAACATTAAAAAAAATAAAAAATAATAAAAAAACGTAACCAAGTCACCTAGTAAGTTTTGCGAGAGGACTCTTAAGTTTGCCACTCACTGGACATGCATGTGCAGGGCTGTTTCTTAATCTGGAATTATTTCTCAATTGGTCTTAACAAAGCACAAGGAACTGAGACACTTTCCTTTGAAAAGCGTTTATTTAGAAATGGCCAAGCTTGGAAGTGGCGGAGCCTTTCAAAAGTCACTTCTGGAGCAAATATTTGATCTAACACTTAAGAAAATACATGAACACAGATGCAAAATACGAGGTACTATGATGAGGTGGTATCAAGCATAGATCCTCCAGTCTGCCCCATCTGGGTTTGAGTTCGAACGTTCCCATCTATTAGTTCTGGCACCTTGAGCACTTTAACTTTACCCCTATGTGGCTTAATTTCCTCAAGAGTGAAGTGGAAACTTGATATAAAGGTTTTTGTGAGTTTTAAATGAGAAAAATGTTGTGCTTGTGTACTTAAAACAATGTCTGACACCTAGGAAACACTGCTGAACATTAGTTTTAATTAAAATACAATAGACATTTAATTTAAAAAAAGATGCTCTTTTTAAAAATTTTTTTTAATGTTTTATTTTTTTCTGAGAGAGACAGCATGAGTAGGGGAGGGTGAGAGAGAGAGAGAGATACAGACTCTGAAACAGGCTCCAGCCTCTGAGCTAGCTGTCAGCACAGAGCCCGACACGGGGCTCGAACCCACAAACGGTGAGATCATGACCTGAGCCGAAGTCAGACGCTTAACCGACCGAGCCACCCAGGCACCCCAGATGCTCTGTTTTTTAAAAGAAGTTGTATGTGTTTCGAGTTGGGAATAAAATTGAGGTCAGCGTCGGTATGTGGTATGTGCTTACTAACCTGTAAGTAACAGACCCAAATCCACAAAGTTCTTAAGGGCCAGAGGTGAGCATTAAACCAGGATTTGTCTGGGCCAAATCCTCACTCCTGAGCAATATGCCGCATGAGAGTGACTCCCCAGGTTTCAAAGATAAACTGAGGCATAGTAAAAATTTAACAGTTTATTTGAGTGAAAATTGATTCGAATCGGGCAGCCTCCAATTTAGCCGATAAGAGGGAGCTCTGAGAAGCTGTACAAAATGAAAGACTTTTATAGGCGGGAGGGAGCAAGGCATAAGAAAGTTATACTAGGCAAAAAAGTGGGTTGATTATTGCAAAGTGACTTCTGTTTAGGTGAAGGCAGAGGTCTATCAGGTAGACTCTCTATCTAGTGCTGATCAGGAGATTCCTGATTGGCTGGTTTAGGATTTTATTACTGGGAAAGTAGAAACTGTAACAGTTAAGTCTCAGTTTGGTGACATGGAGCTTAGCATAAGCAACTCCATTTTGAGCCCGTTGTCTTGTTTTTAACGTCAAGCTCCTGTTTTATCTGCACACTTCTTCCCAGCCCAGGTCTGCGTCCCCAGCCTGGCCAAAGGATTGAAAAAGGAAACTCCCTATTCAATCAGCCTAGAAATGTCAGATATACAGATTTAAATGCAGTTTAAATATTTTATGATAGTACCATTATAGAAGCCCGATATATATATTTTTCTCTTCCTATTTTCTTCTCCTAATTTTCCCTTTCAGCTTTGACTTACTTCTATTGTTTTTGTCTTGGTGAAGTATAATAATTTCTTTTCTTGTCTTTATTCCTTTCAGGACTATGAACTTCTTAGTGGAGGAATCTGCGTCTTGATCATCTTGTCCATTCAAGGAGATCATTCTACCTCACCCTTGCCCCACATGGGGCTTCAGGACCCTCTGGGACATTATTTAAAGTCTGAACCTCTTTCATGCCACCGTCAGGTACAGGGGAAACCTTTTGTGTTTGCTGGCCTGCTGACACCTGGGGAATTTTCTGAGGCTGTCTCAGTCTGATCTGCCCTGATACATCCTTCTAGCAGCTCTACTCTGTGGTCTTATTGCTTCCTAGGGCTCCACCGAGGAAAGAGGGCAAATGGAGAAAAGCGCTTTCTACTTCCAAGTGCTCCAACCCTTTCCACCTAGCCTCCCTTCACGCTCAGACTGGAAGCGTAACCGGGCATATGAGCGCTCTCAGAGACCCACAACATCCGTTCACCTTCTACTTCTCATCCAAATATTGGCTCCTATTTGAAATTTCACACTTCCCCAACACTCAGAGTATGTACTTGAAGCTGACAGCTTCTCTGACAGAAGCCTGGTGTGGGAGGAAAAGAGTGGGGCCGGTAAATTGGGACTTACTGTGAAAAACAAGAATAAGTTGTGTTTTGTTGAGAAAGCCTGCAATTCTAAAACACTTAACGCATTGATTTTCACTTTCCTTCCTTAAATCCCCACGCTTCCTTTTAGTCACTGGAAAGAACTGCTTAGAGTATTAAAATGAGATGTTTTCAGCCAGAAGATGTCCTTTCGGAGGAAAGGGTAAGCTTTTTACACAGATATATGCGACGAAAGTGATTCTTTCGCTCGATGTTATCAATTATTAACAACCTACATGGGAAGTATAAAATGTCACTGGATGTTTGAAACTGCCTAGGAATTGCCTCAATAGGGTTCGTTTTTCTTTCTTTTCTTTTTTTTAAAGTTTATTTATAGAAAGAGAGAGCATGAGAGCAAGTGGGGGAGGGACAGAGGAAAAGAGAGGGAGAGAATCCCAAGCAAGCTCCATGCTGTCAGCACAGAGCCTGATCTAATGACCTGAACCAGTGAGATCATGACCTGAGCAGAAATCAAGAGTTGTTCTTCAACCAGCTGAGTCACTCAGGTGGCCCTAATTTTTCTTTTAAAAAAAACCTAAGTTGGAGACTTAGGAAAGTATCATTTAAGTTAATTTCATAAACCAACAATTTCACCGTATCTTTACAGATATAAACAGGGCCTTCAGTTCCTATAAATTGGATGTAAATATCCTCCCTCATTGTTTATTTCCAGATCACATGCATTTTTTTATTAATATTTATTTTTGAGAGGAGAGGAAGGGCAGAGAGAGAGAAGGAGACAGAGGATCCAAAGCAGGCTCTGCTCTGTCATTGCAGAGCCTGATGTGGGGCTTAAACCCATGAACCGTGAGATGATGACCTGAGCTGAGGTCTGATGCTTAACTGACTGAGCCACCCAGTCACCCCAAGATCACATGCATTTTTAAATCCAGAGAGTAAATACCTAGTTTTTCTTTCTACAAATAATCATTCACCATAGGTACTCAGTGGTGTTGGTTTTTTTTAATGGGCCTGCTGCACGAATATCATGTCCATCGAATGTTGAACACATGTTACCATTATTTTGACAAGTTTTCTAAGGTAGTTGGCCTGCGTCTTGACAAATGGTCACAATGAAGCTGATCCAGGCAGCTGTAGTACACTTGTACCAACTGATTCTTAGTCATGGAATGACTCAAAAAGGCTAAGGAAAGCTTTAATTCAACTTGACAGTGGGAGATCCTTTTGCCCTGTGAACTGTGGGTGATGGTTAATGGGCTGGAAATACTTGTTAGAGGCTAACTTCTCTGGAGCAAATCAAATCATTACCATTGTCAGCTCTTTACATGGTTCAGATAGTATATGCAAATCCTGGCTTGCATGATTGTGCTTAACAGTGTGTTTGTATAAAAATAAAGATAAATTTTATATGAGCCATGTCAAGTGGAAGAGTCACACCATTAGGGTTTCTTTAGATAAGGTGTGTGCGTGTGTGTGTGTGTGTGTGTGTGTGTGTGTATGCACATGTGTGCATCAGAAAAACTCAATCAGAAAATCTGTGTCCAGGTTTCACCTCTGTAACTACACAATTCATTTAACACAGTGTTTTCCAACCTTTATCGTGATTGACTTTCTAAGGACAATGTATAGACTTTTTCCTCCCTAATTAGCCCATTCTCGTTGAAATTTTAATTTCACAGATATATTGCGTATGTGCTTATGTACTATAATTCATCCATAATTGTATACTGTTTATGAAATATGTAAGATTTTGTTCGACCCTCTCTGCAAGAAGCAATTTTTGCCTTTCGGTAGCAAAAATCACTCCTACTGAGAATGCATAATTTAATGCTCTGTTCAATAATGTAAAAGTCATTTATTAAGTACCTGCTCTATATCAGATATCATAATATGTATTGAGGATATAGAATAGAATAACACTCTTGCCTAACAGAAGTTTATAGTCAGCGAAGAAGATTCCACCATGCAAAAGCAATTATGACACCGTGAAAAGCCCTAACAGGACTCTGCAGATGCAGATGGTGGGAAAGATCAATTCTGGAAAATTCAGGGGACAAATCAAGAGGAAGAGAATGAGTAAAACTGGGCTTTGGAGCCTGAGGAAGTATTTGTTGGATAAGGGTGGGGTTCAAGTCTTTTAGATAGACAAATAAAATTTATGAATCCTGTAAGTATGAGATCACAATCTTTTAGTTTCATTCTTGCCTAAACATAAACTTAAAATAATATCTGCATTATAGGACTATTAGAGGATTAGAGAAATACTACACGTGAAAAACCTTTGGAGATTACAGAACACTAGATACCTAGGTGCATTTAAGTAATTATTAATATTAAAATCTCTTGGTGATTAAACAATCTATTATTCAAATACTGATTTAATCAGATGTTCTATTTGTAGCGAGTTCTGGTAGCCTGAAAATTAAATATAAAATCTTTTCAGTTGCAGTTCTTACTGAAAATAGAAATCTTCATAAATTAGAACAGAAACGTATGTGCTGTACAGATGAAGCAAAATACATGGGTCACAATTTATTTATATATTTGTGTGTAAATAATTATGAGCTTTATTGCTGCATGACAAATTACCCTAACACACTTGGGGGTAAGCAAGCTTAAAACAACATTCACAATTTCACAATTTCTGTGGATTGGGAAGCTGGGCGTGGCTTAGCTGGATATGTGTCATGTGGGGGTCTTGGGATTGTAGTCAAGGAGTAGGATGGAGCTGAGGTCTCTTCTGAAGGGCTCTGCATGTGCAATGTGGGTCAGGCAGTGGATTTGCTTCTAACTTCTCTTGGGTGCCGGTAGCATTTAGTTATTCACAGGCTATTGAAGGGAAGGCCTCAGTTCCTTGCTTACTCTTATCCAGAGGCCACCCTTAGTCATGTAGGTCTTTCCTTGGGAGAGGAAGGGTAGCCTTTCTCAGAGCGAGTGAGAGAACCCAAGAAGCAAGTCCCATTCTTTTTATAACCTCATCTCAGGACTGATCTCCCATTACTGTTGTCATACCTTATTCTTTGGAAGAAGTTTATTAGGTCTACCCACATTATGCAAGGATAGGGAAAAATACCACGAAGTAGGAAACACCAGGGGCCTTTGTTGAGGATCCCTCCCATATACTGTATTAATTCATTATTCAATCCGGTGGTGATGGCAGTTGAAAATGAGTAATATTTTTATTGTCTTATAGAATCGTTTAGTTCTAAAGTATAGCCAACATTTGATTATTGCTGGAAGATATCTTGTAACAGATAGCTCATCGGTAATAAAGGCATAATTTCCTCTAGGAACAGCTGTGATTGTAGAGAAATCTCTCTCCATAATTTCTCAAAGAGACATTTGAAGACTGAGCGTATTTGTGCATTTCAGCACTTACAGGCAGATGTTTGAGGCCACTGATAGGGTTCTAGAAGACGGGGGATATAGGTTAGAGGAGACTGACTACAGAGAGGCTGAGTCAAGTCCCTGTGTTTCTGTGAGGAAGACTAAGTCAAGTCCCTATGTTTCTGTGAGGGAGTCATTCTTTTATTCCACCATTTGTTGAGAATATAGTAAAAGTACTATAGTACTCATAGTTCCAAGTACCGAAATTACATCAAAATAAAAGAAAATTTCACCTTTGTGCTGTCAGTTCCAAGCGAGGGGAAGCGCTATCAAGAACTAGGGTCATAGAACAAACTGATGCTGCACAGAAGAGGGTTACTGGAGAGAAGGAGGCTGTGGTACATATTGCCTTATTCAAATGGAGTTCTTAGTATCTCAGTGTCCCTACAGCCACTAAGGGATGACAGTACAGTCGTAGACACAGAACACTCACTTGTAAACAGGGGCTAGTGTCAGGGGTTACCAACCACTAGCACTGAAAACATTAGGAGTCTTAGGGCAACTGGGTGGCTTAGTCAGTTAAGTGGCAGGCTCTTGATTTCGTCTCTGGTCAGGATCCCGTGGTTTGTGGGGTCAAGCCCCAGAGGGGGGCTCTGCATTGACAGTGTGGAGCCTGTCTAGGGTTTTGTCTTCCTTTCGCTCTGCACCTCTCCTGCTAGCTCTCTATTTCTCTTAAAATAAATAAACATTTAAAAAATTCATTACGCGTCTTTAGTAATAGAATTATTTGCAGAGCTCTTGAAATATTGTGTGCCCCTCCTTATTGCTGCCTCTCTCCTTTGTCCCCTCACAACATGGGGAAAAGTAAAGAGGTATTCCCCTTTATCTTTGGCTAAGGGAGAAGTGATGAAAAGCACGAGGCAAGCGGGGAAGTTTGTATAAGTCACCTGGATTTGGGCAGCCTAAGCTGCTGCACTGGGAGGTGCGTCTAGATCTGCCAGAGAGAGAGGGAAGGGCGAGAGACAGGCTGTACTGTGTTGGAGATGACTTCCATTGGTGGTAAAGCGAATGTCTGTGTTTTTTGCGCTCACACTCAGTACATCTACAGGCAAAGCAAGCAGCTCAGGGACTGAGGTAAAAGCAGAAAACAGTCAATAGAGGGCGCACTGCTGCTTTATTTGAATTGCAATTGGAAGCTCCCAATGGAAGAATCTGAGAACCTCCCTCGACACTTGAGAAAGATTGACATTTGGGGGTCTGCCAACCGCCCCCCGCCCCCAGGACGGTCTCATAGAGCCTGACGACACTAGCCCCCTAAAATCGTCCCCAGTCTCTTTCTAAATCCTCTTACCTCTTGTGTCTGACCCTGGATGGGCCAGAACCTAAGCTGGTGAATGAAAGATGCAGAGGAGAAAAGTAAATCGGGGAAACAGAAGATGCTCAAGTTGGTTGTCTACCCAAGAATCTTTCAAACCCCAAGCCACCTCAAGCTTGCGGAAGGGAGGAGCCCTCACTCTCAATTAAATCAAGATGCTCAGTGATGATTTGTTGGAGGAGTAAGTGAATAGGCGCTCTTTTGAGAGTATATTGTAGGCATGATAGCTATTGCCGGAGAGGTTGGAGGCATCTCATATGTAAGCAAGAGAAGTGACAGAGGCGTGTTAAGGAGAGGAAGAGAGTTTTAGGTCCAGCTCCAGGGTCAAGCTGACTTGGATTGGACTCCCAGCGCTCTGCTCACCTCCTGTAATGTTCAGGACAAATGACTAAATCTCTTGAAGACTAAGCTTTTTCATAAACCACTTGGGAATAATAATAGACTGACCTCATAAGGCTGTGCTGGGATTTACCTGTTAAGAGTGGCTGTAAAGTGCTAGGCACAGAGGAAGGCTCAATAAATGTTTCTTGTTAAGTAACAGAAGTTTTCGAAAGGGAATATAAAAACAGCAGATAATATCCAGTGTGGGCTGTGTTTTGCCTCAAATATTACTGCATCAACATTTTTGAATTCAGTCTCTCTGTGCTAACTTTTGCTTTCTCTGAAACATTCCGATTTTTGCTAATAAGGTGTAAACTTTTTGCTTTCCCTAGAAAAGATATGTCATTGAAATAGAGAGAGCTTAACCAAAAAAATGTTATGTCTCACATCTCACAAGTCAAAGGCATGCAAAATAATGAAATCTATACAATTACAAAGGGATGAGTTCTTACGGGGTCAAATAGCACAAGTACATGAAAGCTAACACCTAGAGAGGATGTGAATAAGTCTATAGAAAAAACATTTACGTTTCCCCACAAGTTGTATAAAGTCTAGCATTTGGGAAATACATGTTTATCAATGTCATTTCTTGTTCAAAAGATGTTACAATGAACATTGTCAGTTAAAAATAATAAAAACTCCTTCTTTCCAAAGTCCTATAACATGTTTTTCCTGTGTAATAATACACATCTCTTTTTTTTGCATTTTTACAAACTTCGATTATAGTTTTTAGTTAATGTTAAATTATAATATGTTCATGTTTTCATAAAGTCTTTATAATCATCATTTTAAAATTATGAAAACATTAAAACCATTTAAACTTAAAGTATGAAACTAAATAGAAAAAACTCTCTTAATTCCAGAACGACCATTATAACCATTTGATATATTATTCCCATTTATCAAATCCAGTCTTGTCTTCCCGATACATAAGTGTACTTTGAACACTGTGGTTATTTTCCTTAAAGTAGATACAATACAGTTTGCTGCCTTTTCTACTTAGTTGTCTAAGAAATAAATGTACCTATTTTCCAGAAGTGTAGTGGTTTTATTTTATTCTCATTGGCATTTAACTTCTGGGCCCAGAGTTTTGACTATTCCTAAATATGTCAGCAAAATATGACATCTTAATTTCTCATATTTCCATTTATAGGACTACTAATGATACTAAATAAGCACCACAAATTTGTTTTAATCTATATTCTTATGTTGTATATATATTTTTGCCCATTTATATTTGGGGAACTTGAGTATTTCTTGTTGACTTTTGTGAATGTTTTATATGATAAAATATTAGCCAACTTGGCAACATTTTAAACATAAGTATTTCTTCCATGATTAACTTCTTGGTTGTCATTTCAAGAATAACAGATTTTATAAAATATTTATCATAGCAAGATTTTTAAACTGATGTATACATTATACTGGATATTTTTTAAATCTTCTGTTACCTCCATCTCCCCCAAAGGAAGATGGTGAAATTAGCATTTTAAATGAGTCCTGAAGATTTTCTGTGATTCTGCTTAATTTGATTAGGAATTTTCATTCTTTTTAAGGGGGCTGTTTTATTTATTTATTTGTTTTATAGTTTTTATTTATTTTTGAGATAGAGGGAGACAGAACATGAGCGGGGAAGGGGCAGAGAGAGAGGGAGACACAGAATCTGAAACAGGCTCGAGGCTCTGAGCTGCCTGCACAGAGCCTAATGTGGGGCTCCAACCCAGGAAATGGGAAATCATGACGTGAGTGGAAGTCGGACACTTAACTGACTGAGCTGCCCAGGTGCCCCTAAGAGTCTGTTTTAAATCACAGATTTATAAAGATAATCTGAGATATTTCTCCAGTTGAGTCTTACATAGGAGAACTATAGAAGCTAGGGTAGACAGTTTCTATGTAGGTTTGAAATTCTTATGACATCTCAAGTCCATTTTTAACTTAAAGAGAATGAGAAATTGCAAGGACTTCGAATTCACAGTGTGCCTGAGGCAGTGATGGATATGAATTCAGCTGGTACTATTATTCATGGTAGACAAAGCTAAAACTTGAAGTTGCATTCTTTAAATAGTATATTAAAAATGTCGAGAAAAAGTTCATTTAATGAGGGAAGAAGTTTTCTGATTTTAGGCTTTCCAAATGACTAATGTCATTATAAAATGCAAATAATCTGAATTAAAATTAATGTATTTTGTCTTCAGTTTTTAGGGAAACTTTCTATTTGTGTATTGTTTTTGAGAAACAGTTACGGGTATAGACAGCAAAATGCAGTCTCAAGTTAAAAGAATTTATCAATATTTTAAAATTTTCTTAAGGTGAATTTCTTAAGTGTGGATTTAAAACGTTAATAAAAGTAAAAAAAAAAAAACAAAATGACTAATATAATTCATCAAGAGAAAAAATTACAATATTTTAAACTTGAAGTTTTAGAACATTTGAGTCTTCAGGAAAATGACATCTTATAAGTTATGATGGTTAATGCATACGTCAAATTGAACTGGGCTGAGGGATGCCCAGATAGCTTGTAAAACATTATTTCTGTGTGTGTGTGTGTGTGCGTGTGTGTGCGTGTGCACATGTGCGTTTGCATGTGTGTGTGCGTGTGTGTGTGGTGATGGTGTTTCCAGCAGAGATTAGCACCAGGTTCTGTGAACTGCATAGAGCTTACTCTCACTAATGCAGATGGGCATAATAGAATCTTTTGAGGACCTGTATAGAATAAAAAGGCAGAGGAAGGAGGAATTGTTCCTCTGCTTGAGCTGACATATCCATCCCCTTCTGCCCTCAGACATCTGTGATCCTGGCTCTCTGGGTTTTGGACTTGGACTAGAATTTATACCATTGGCTCTTTCAGTTCTCAAGCTTTTGTGTGTTTTTTTAAAAATATTTTTTAAATTTAGGGGCGCCTGGGTGGCTTAGTCGGTTAAGCGTCCAACTTTCGCTTAGGTCATGATCTCGCGGTTCGTGGGTTCGAGCCCCGCGTCGGGCTCTGTGCTGACTGCCAGCTCAGAGCCTGGAGCCTGTTTCAGTCTGTGACTCCCTCTCTCTCTGACCCTCCCCTGCTCACGCTGTCTCTCTCTCTCTCTCCTAGAAATAAATAAAAATATTTAAAAAAAAATAAAATATTTTTTAAATTTAAATTTTAGTTAGTTAATATATAGTGCAATATTAGCTTCAGAAGTAAAATTCAGTGATTCATCACTTACGTACAACACCCAGTGCTCATCACAATGAATGCCCTCCTTTTATTAAAAGTATTTTTTAAAGTTTATTTATTTATTTTGGGAGAAAGAGAGAGAGAGACAGAGAGAATGCTTGAGCAGGGGAAGGGAAGAGAGAGAGAGAGACAGAGAATTTCAAGCAGGATCCGGGCTGTCAGCTTGGAGACTGATGTGAGGCTCAGTCCCATGAACGGTGAGAAGATAACCTGAGCCAAAGTTGAGTCTGATGCTTAATTGACTGAGCCACCCAGGTGCCTCCACAAGTGCCCTCCTTAATATCTATCGCTTATCTAGCCCACCTCCCACCAACTCCCTCCATCAACCCTCAGTTTTTCTCTATTGTTAAGAGTCTCTTGTGATTTGTTTCCCTCTCTTTTCCCCCTGCCTTCCCATATATTCATCCGTTTTATTTCTTAAATTCCACATATGAGTGAAGTCATATATTTGTCTTTTTCTTATTGCTTTGTTTTGCTTAGCATAATACATTCTAGCTCCATCCACCTTGTTGCAAATGACAAGATTTCATTCCTCTAATGGCTGAGTGATATTCTAGTGTGTGTGTGTGTGTGTGTGTGTGTGTGTGTGTGTGTACACCATCTCTTCTTTACCCATTCATCAGTTAATGTACCCTTGGGCTTTCTCTCTATAGTTTGGCTATTGTTGATAATTACTGCTGTAAACATGGGGCTGCATGTACCCCTTCAAATCTGTATTTTTGTATCTTTTGGGTAAATACTTAAAAGTGCAGTTGCTGGATCTTACAGTAGTTATATTTTTAGTTTTTTGAGGAACCTCCATACTGTTCTCCAGAGTGGCTGCACCAGTTTGCATTCCCACCAACAATGAAAGAAGGTTCCTCTTTCTCCACATTCTCGCCAACACCTGTTATTTCTTGTGAAGCTTTTGGGTTCTAACTGGAACCACATCACTGGCTTTCCTGGTTCTCCAACTTGCAGATGGAAGATTATGGGACTTCTAAGACTCCATAATTATATGAATCAATTTCTATTATTATGCATTATATTTAATTTATATATATACATATTCTGTTTCTCTGGAAACTCTGGATAATACACAAGTTAAGGGTTGGTTAAGGGTATAAAGAACTATGTAGAGGAGAACGGAAGATATCAATACATTTATTCATTTGCATTGCCAGTTTCTTCATTATTCAATGTAAAAGCAAGAATGTCATGTACTTTAGAAGTGATAGTTTATTCTTTCTTACTGGTTGTGAATTTCATGTTAGTCTCAGAGTTTGGAGTTCTAGAGTGTTGTATGCTCTATACCAGTCATATTTGGCCCATCTGCTTCTACACACAGTCCTCTGCAATGCCCAGTGTACACAGTTCAGTTTTCGGGTCCACTCTTAATCCTTATCTTATTTGTTAAGCTCAGTGTGCTATTTATCAGTGAATTCTCGGTGCTCTATGACCACTAAACCTCCCCACAGGCTTCTCACTGATAACATTTTCCCTTCTCGAGAAGTCCAGTTTAATTGAACACAGCTGGTCCAAAGCTATGAGACCTTTGAATGCCATCAGCAATCTTTCTTTACCATGTAATCCACATGCAGTATGATTTAAACCACTTCATACGTTTTGTCTATTTAAGTATATTATCCCCCTGAGATTTCATTTTCCCCTATGAGGAACGTTGC
This sequence comes from Proteles cristata cristata, assembly GCA_017311185.1. Taxonomy (NCBI): domain Eukaryota; kingdom Metazoa; phylum Chordata; class Mammalia; order Carnivora; family Hyaenidae; genus Proteles; species Proteles cristata. Next base: position 606,359 of record JAESUZ010005579.1, on the reverse strand, counting down.
TCTCTTGTTCCCCAATTATGTGTGTAGATAAGATGTGGTTTAGCTTCCTGGGGTACTCTTACATGTCTTTGAAAGGAATGACTGCTACAGTTGATCGAGTATATATCCAAAGCTGTGAAATATTATGGTATTATACATGAAAAGAAATATGATACAGGAGTAAAAGCCTCTGAAGTTACCACTGGTACTTGCATTTTTAAAAAGAGGGGGTGTTTTCATTGCAATATTGAAATATCACTTCTTTTTTTTTTTAATGTTTTATTTATTTCTAGGAGAGAGAGAGACAGCGTGAGCAGGGGAGGGTCAGAGAGAGAGGGAGTCACAGACTGAAACAGGCTCCAGGCTCTGAGCTGGCAGTCAGCACAGAGCCCGACGCGGGGCCGAACCCACGAACCGCGAGATCATGACCTAAGCGAAAGTCGGACGCTTAACCGACTAAGCCACCCAGGCGCCCCTGAAATAAGATTTCTTAATGTCTACATTTGTCAGACTTCATTGAATTTGTAGCAAGCAATGTGCAAGGCAGTGGAAATATAAAATGATAATTGGGTACCTATCCTAAGGAGACTCAAAATCTGTTGATCTCAATGATGGCTATTCCTTCAACATTTATTTTATTTATAAAAATAACCAGGGGTTAAACTAATCCTGACGCATTCATCATTTTATGGTGTGACGTATTTCACTAATGAATTAAAATATATCCTGTCTACTGGACTTGTTTTATTCATTCATTCACTTATTTATTTAACAGATTTGTTTGAGTACCTACTAAGTGCTAGTGGGAGAGACACACAAAAAATTTAACGGATACGTAATATGTACTTAGAAGATGTGGCAGCCCTGAATGTGTACCATTTGGATCTCCCTTCAGGAGAAAATCTGCTGCATGAGGTACAGTCTGCCTACAGCTTCCAGAAACAGGGCCCTTGGAATTGCCTCTGACTGGGGGCCACAGATAGACAGCTCTAACCAATGACTGGGCAGTCCTTAGAGTGGGAGTATCCATTTCTGCCCTCCAGTGTTCTCTAAAAGCCCATTTTTGCTCTAGAGCTCTGTTGGGCTGGTGGAGAACTTGTCAGACTTGCATTTTAATCTGAAGCTCTTGCTCAGTCCTCTCTCTTTCTCCCTCTCTTCTCACATGTGTCAGAGCTGCATGCATCTACCTGCTCCTGGTCCCTCTTTCCTTTACCATTCAACGGTCAATACCCCCAATTAATTTCTTGTGCTTCTAATTCTGTCTTGGAGCCTGGGAGCAAGCCTCTGTCTTGCTACCAGAGAGACCTGAACTGACACAGATAATGGTAAGTATAATGAAAAAATTTGGCAGCATGGGGCTGAGGGGCTCATAATGTGGGAAATGGAGTTTAGTAATTTAAATATTTTTTAATGTTTTTATTTATTTCTGAGAGAGAGAGTGTGTGAGAAGGGGAGGGTCAGAGAGAGAGAGAGAGAGAGAGAGATACAGAATCTGAAGCAGACTCCAGGCTCTGAACTAGCCATCAGCACAGAACCCAATGTAGGGCTCGAACCCACAAACCGTGAGATCATGACCCAAGCCGAAGTCCGTTGCTTAACCGACTGAGCCACCCAGGTGCCCTGAGTTTAGCAATTTTAAAGCATGATGAGAAATGTATCTCTGAGAAGTTGAATTTTGAAGAAATCTTTGAAGAAGAAAGGAGGATAGAAAGACAGAGAGGATGACCATGTGGAGGAGAATGAATTCTATCAGTCTTCTTTCAAAAGGAGATATAATCCTACTCAGTGGAGGATGTGTCAGGCCCATATGCAGGTTTAACATGGTGGAGGGACTTTTTCACTTATCCTTGAAAGAAGCCAGATGGGGAGCACCTGGGGGGCTCAGTGGATTAAGCGTCTGACTTCAGCTGAGGTCATGATCTCAAAGTTTGTGGGTTCGAGCCCCACGTTGGGCTCTGGGCTGGGACTCTGGGTTAACAACGTGGAACCTACATGAGATTCTCTCTTTCACCCCTCCCCCCCCACTCTCTCTCTCCAAATAAATACACAAACTTAAAAAAAAAGAAATGTCACGGAAGAATGGTTTTACAAGTCCCACTTGACATGGAAGGCACATTTGTCAAGCTATAAAGTCAGGGGTGAAATCCCCATCCATCAAGCAGCGCTTGAATGAAGTCATGATTGTAGGAAAGGAACAAGTACATGTATCTTTATAAGATAAACAATTATTCTAGGATGAGTCAAAGTTGATATGAAATTCGTTAGTGGTTCTCAGGCATTTTTGAGGATAAATGCTAAAAAAACATGTATATGTAATAGTCGTAAACATTAGAACGTAATGTGTTTTTAAAATAATACACACATACATAACATGCTTACTCTGGATTTTTATTCATCTTTTATAGATGTTCTTGTACGTTTCCTGGGGAATAATGTTTTGAAGTTTTTCTGTTTCATCCTATTATTAAAACAATAAAAAAAATCCGAAGTGAAAGCAGTAGATTACTTTGTAGTTCAGGATGAATAGACTTTGTTGTAAATTATCCTCAGTTCTCTGGAAGATCAGTGGCCTCTGGGTAGCTCAGTGGATACAGCATGTAACTTTGATCTCAGGGTTGTAAGTTCGAGCTCCATGTTGGGTGCAGAGATTACTTTAAAAAATATAAGTCTCTGGAAAATCAGTTAAAATGCCCTTTTGAGAAGTAGCTCAGAAATAAAAGTGTCATGGTTTCCTCTGATTGAAATGGAAAACCAAATGATGTGGGGTAAATGCACATGTAGGAAATGGAAAATACAAGATAAATGACCTTAAATCATTCCCAAGGGTTAGTTTTCCCACCTATCTATATAGTGGTAGAAAAGGAGACCAAAATATAAATAAGAAGCAGACTGGATGGTCAGCATATTTGAAATCAGATGGGTATGTAATGAAGAGTTGGTTAAATGTATCATAAGTACTCCAAATGCCAAAATGGAATCCAAGAGTAAGGCTGAGGAAGAAGCCTAATACATCTTAAATCTCACATACTTAAAGATGAAGTGGCGTGCACACATCCTCAGCAAAAATTTCAATTCTGAAGCTTTCTTTTTGAAAGAGAGGCCTGTCAAAACAGCTTCCAGAGGTCAAATAATGCATCTTCTTCCCCAACACAGAGCAGTCCTCTCTGGTGTGCTGAGAAAATACTAATTTTACCCTATGGACATCTGTTCCCAGTCAGTGCATTACTCTTTTAACACACCCTTTCCCAGAATGGTAACAATAAAACATGGCAAGATCAATGGATTTATAGTGGATGAAGGCATTGTCAAATCCCCAAGGATAAGCTTGCCTCTGTGTTAGAGAAAAAGAAGCACAGATATCAGACATAATCAAGCAGCTCTTAGGGCAGAAAAAATAAACACTGAAGGAAAACTGTATTTTGCCAGAACAAATGAGTAAAAAATTAAAACATCTGACGATAAAAGGCTATGTTGGTGGCATGTATTGCTGACTTCCATAAGAAAAGAAAGATTACGGACAGAAAAAAATACAGTTTGTAACTTAATTTCCTATGAAACGTTGGGATATAAAGAAGATAGGGAAACTAAACAATTTTTTCTATTTAGAAAGGAATATGGACATCATAATTATTATAGATGTTATCTCACTAAGTATTAAAATAACACTGCATATGTTTATTTATTATTCATATCTGATCACAAATGATCTGGTAATGATGAAAAGAGTGGTGACTAACTTTTTACAGTGTAGAAAATGAGAAAATGAATAATTAATGTTAGGGTTATTTATTAGTACTTTTCACCAAAGTTTCTCCTCCTGACATGCCTCGAATGGTGTGAATATGTGATGTACTTTGATCATTTAAATGGGTGTGGAAGTGATGGGTGTCACCTACAGGTGGGATTTAATATCTGGTGCATCATTTACTCTGCCCACGTTTGTTTCTGTCTTGGCCATTGTCAAAGCACCGCGATGCAGTACGGAATCCTGAAAAAGGATGTGGACAGCAGAGCAAAGTACAGCAAATCTGCTGTAGTTCTAGGTCACTGAATTTGAGCTTGTTTATTGTCAAGTGTAGCCTAGTTTCTCCTGATGGATGTAAATATTTAGTAAAATCAGAGTATTCATAGGAAAACAACTTATTTTTTTATTCAGTGGGTCTCTGCAAACCTGGAGTAGAAGGAGTTTTCTCATCATGATAAAAGGCCTAAGACGTCCTGTATGATCTGGGCTGTTGCAAGTCTTCTCCATCTCTCTGTCTTATCTCATTTGCTCATTTCTTGGGGGCTGCGCTGGGTTTCCTGCTGTTCCTAAATATGCCAGCATGTCCTCACCTCACGGACTTTGCATTATTTGCCATTCCATCAGGTAGCTACTACGGGCTTCTTCCATCCCTTCCTTCATTTTCTTGTCCAAATGTCATGTTCTTGGTGAGCATTATCACACTTGTTTCTTTTTAAAATTCCAAGCATTCCCTCCAATCTGCCTTTGTACATATCATTTTTTTTTTAAATCAAAACTTTTAAAAGCAGTTTAAGTTTTAAGGTTCATAGCAAAATTCAAGGAAAGGTACGGAGATTTCCTTTATATGGTAGTACATCCCCACCCACACATAGCCTCCCTTAATATCAATATTCCCCACTAGAGTGATACATTTATTACATTTCATAAACTTACAAGGACACATCATTATCACCCAAAGTCCATAGTTCACATCACAACATTATGGTTCACTCTTCTCAGTGTACTTTCAGTGGGTTTGGACATTTGTATAATGACATGTGTCTATCATTACATATCATGCAGGTTTTCACTGCTCTAAAAATCCTCTACGCTCCACCTAGCCATCATATTCCTCTCTACCCCTGATGTTTATGCAGTCTCCATTGTTTTACTTTTTCCAGAATATCATACAGTTGGAATTGCCCTGCATGTAGCCTTTTCAGATTGACTTCTTTAACTTAGAAATGTTCATTTAAGGTCTCTCCATATCTTTTTATGGTTAGAGAGAGCATTTCTTTTTGATGTTAAATAATAATAGTCCATTGTCTGTATGTAACATAGTTTATCCATTCCCCTATGGAAGGACATCTTGGTTTGTCCCAAGTTTTGGCAATTATGAAAAAAAAAGCTACTATAAACACTACATGCAGGTTGTTGCATGAGCTATAAGTTTTCAAATCATTTGGATAAATACCAAGGAGTGAGATTGCTGGATCATAGGGTCAGAGAATGTTTAGTTTTGTAAGAAGCTGCCAAACCGTCTTCCAAAGTGGCTGCACCATATGGCATTCAAGCAAATCCATGAGAGTACGTGTTGTTTCACATCCTTGCCAGCATTTGGTGTCCTCAGCCCTCTGCATTTTGGCCATTCTAAGAAGTGAATAGTGTTACCTTATTGTTATTTGAGTTTCAATTTCCCTGATAACACATGACATGGAACATCTTTTCAAATTCCCTTTTTGCCATCTGTATCTCTTCTTTGGTGAGGTGTCTGTCAAAGTCTTTGTCCCATTTTAACATCAGGTTTATTTTCCTATTGCTGAGTTTTAAAACTTCTTCACATATTTTGGAGAACAGCCCTTTACCAGATGTGTCTTTTGCAAATAGTTTCTCCTAGTCTGTAGTCTGTGTTCTTGTTCTTTTGACATTGTCTTTCACCGAGTAGAAGGTTTTAATTTCAATGCAGCTCAGCTTATCAATAGCATTTTTTTTCATGGGTTGTGCCTTTGGTGTATTTGAAGGTCACCGTACTGAAGTTCATCTAGGTTTCCTCCGATATTATCTTCTAGGAGTTTTCCAGTTTTGTGTTTTACATTTTGGTTTGTCGTCCACTTGGAGTTATTTATTTTTGAAGAATGTAGTGTCTTTACCTAGTTCATTTTTGTAATGTGAATATCCCAACACTGTTTGTTGAAAAGACTGCATTTTTGCCTCCTGTATCAATGATCAGTAGACTTTATCTATGTGGATCTATTTCTAAACTCTCTATTCTGTTTCTTATTTATTTTTTTAAATAATGCTTACTCCCTGATAACAACTATGTAATCAACCTATTTATTATTACTGTTTTTGTTTTATTTGACCATGTGTAATCCAGAAGAGCAGGCATTTTATTTGTTTTTGACTACTGTATCCCCAGTGCAGAGCAGTTAGTCTCTACAGACACTTTGTAAATATTTGTTGAGTGAATAAATGAAGAGTTGACTAAATTAGGAAGTTGTGGCATACGGTATGGTAATATTAACTTCCTGAATTTTAACTACATCTGTTCTCTGGTGGATACATGTGGAAGAGAGACTCCCATTGCTCTTCCAGAAAATAGAGTTTTCAAACCTATTTCAAATCTTTAATTTGAAAAGTCCAAGCTTTGAGGTGG